>BLSH010092519.1:79396-109975 GCA_018402905.1 Glandirana rugosa
GGGGGGGGGCTTCACTTCCTCGCCTCCTGGCACATTCATTTGTGCCTGGAGGCGAAACCTGCAGGGGGCGCTCTAAGGGTTAACTATGTTCCCTGGGCGTGTTCTAACTGTAGGGGGGCTTGCCTATCTGGGGAAGGGAAGTGGTCACAGCCTTCACTTACAGGAACCTGATCACAGCCCTTCCCCCTCACACAGAGCGGAGGTCCGTGTTTACTTACACGGTCCTCCGCTCCTTCACTTCGGGGGGGGGGCATCGCGGGTGGCCGGCGGCAATCGAAGCCGCCGCACCCGCTCCCTGGCCCTCCCCGGACACAGTGAGCGCGCGGGCGCGCCTCCGGCGGCGCGCGCGCGCTCACTGTGCGCGATCTGGCGGCCGCCGTCGTATGACGGCGGTTTGCCTTACAGAGCCACTTTGCCGCCGTCAGATGCCGATCGGCGGTCGGCAAGTGGTTAATGCATCCTATGCATTAAGATAAAAAAACCTTCTGTGTGTGGCAGCCTCCTCAGCACCCCCCAATTACTTACCTGAGCCCAGCCCTCTCCAGCGATGTCTACGAGTATTTTAGCCATCCTCCTGATTGGCTGAGACACAGCAGTGGCGCCATTGGCTCCCGTGGCTGTCAATCAAAGTCAGTCAGCCAATCAGGGGAGAGGGGACAGGGCAGAGTCAAGGATCCGTGTCTGAATGGACACATGGAGCTCTGACTCGGCTCGGGTGCCCCTGTAGCAAGCTGCTGGCCGAGGGGGCACTCAATAGGAGGGAGGGGCCAGGAGCTGAAAAGAGGGACCCCAGAAGACGTGAATCCGGGCTACCCTGTTCAAAATGAACTGCTCAGAGGAGGTAAGTATGACATTTATGTTTTTTTTTTAAAAAAAAGAGAATTTACAGTCACTTTAAGCTTTGTGCTATGTAACCTCCTATCATCTTGGGGGGATCTAAACCCTCTACAGTGATTTAAATCAGATGATTGCCAAATTAAATAGTGCAAAAAGAGTTTTTAGCTACAATTTTCTTTTTTTCTTTCTGTGTGGCAAAAGCATATTTATCCCACAGCTATATATAAATAAATTCACTCTCAACAGAATTTGGAGATATTTATTTTACAGCAAATAAACACTATGTAGTAGAACTAAATAAAAAGGTTTGTAAATAATATAATAAATATAGTTCAAAATACAAATGTGTTTGTTTTTATATTGTGGTGGAACTAGAGTAGTTTAGCATGGTGGCACTAAATCGGCTAGCACCTCATCCCTGGTTGAATAATTCTCAGTTAATGGGAAGGGACTGGGTATAACAAAAGAGGGGAAAAGGAAAAGAGGGAAAAAAGAAGGGAGGGGAAAAGAAGAGGGGGAGAAAATGGGGGAGGGGGGAAGGGGAAAAAAAGGGGAGAAAATGGGACTATTGCGGTGCAGAATACATTTTGAAAAAATATTAATATAAAAATATAAAGTTTTTATTTATTTTTTACGATATAAAAAAGCCCAAAGAAGGTGCTTAAAGACTTTTGTACATTTTACAGAGCAATTGATTTGTACATTTGAAAATAACAGTGTGGTAGATTGAAATGATTACAACGTTTGAGGGTCCATATGAATGTCCAACATGTTTCTCCCTGTAAGGCTTCTTCAGGGACTGTAGCGAACCAAAACGTTTTATAATCTACTAAAGAGACAACAAGTAAGAGCCAGAAGCTATGCTTAAGACAAGTATGACATATATGCATTAGAACATCAAAACAAAGGTATTTATATAGACACAAATCACCTCCCGCTGTCCAAAAGGTGCGCTCCAAATAATTGCCCAGGACGCCTATGGATCTGTCGTCACACCAGGAGAGAGAACAATGCACATCCACAAACTGCCTCAATTTGCCTCAAAAATGTTCATCATAATATACTGGAAAGAGGAAGGAAAAACCCTGAGTCTGTATATATTACACACTAGTGCTAATGAGGTCCCTAAAAGGGCCAGAAGAGAGAAATAGCACAATACCTGTTTGATGGGAATTACCACTTATTAAGACGCTACTCTCGCAGGGGAAAGTGCCAGGATCAAATTTAAAGGATCCAATAGATGCAATGATACCGCTAGAAGAAGCAAATGGTATATACAAAAGATTAATTGCTTTAATAAAGCAAGGTACATCCAATCTCAGAAAAGGTATCCTACTACATATTAGGGTCAAGTTCTATTAGAGAGCAAAACTGTGGCTCCAAAAATGAATACTAGTTACTTGAATTGAGGAAAAATAGCTCTAATCTCCAAAAGGCTAATTAGCCATATATTCAATGGAGTCTATTTAGAAGGTAGAGTATGGCTCCAGCACAATCACAAAATTTAAATGAGAAAAAAACAAACAAAATTGCCATACCAAATAGGTTACATGCCTTCACATAATAGCCAAGCCCCAACAATGTACACCGAAGTGAACCCCGTATACAGAGTAAGAGTAATGCACAAACTTTACATGTGAGAAAGATGCTATAGAACTTATGCAGACAGCAAATATCTACCTTTACTGAGCATGATGAACTCTCCCAGGCGTCCATGTTTGGACACACCAGGAAGTGCGGTCCGCTTTATGGACAGCTAGCGCGCGTCGTGTGTGACGTCACAGACGCGCGCTCGGATGAGGAGGCAAAGCCGCGCATGCGCCAATGGAACGCTCGCGTCAAATGCTCAACCCCCAGAAGGCCGCGCACGAACGTCACACGCCCCACCAGTAGGAGGGAGGGGCCAGGAGCTGAGAAGAGGGACCCCAGAAGAGGTGAATCCGGGCTACCCTGTTCAAAACTAACTGCTCAGAGGAGGTAAGTATGACATTTATGTTATTTAAAAAAAAACGAGAATTTACAGTCACTTTAAGCTTTGTGCTATGTAACCTCCTCTCATCGTGGGAGGATCTAAACCCTCTACAGTGATTTAAATCAGATAATTGCCAAATTAAATAGTGCAAAAAGTGTTTTTAGCTACATTTTTCTTTTTTTCTTTCTGTGTGGCAAAAGCATATTTATCTTACAGCTATATATAAATAAATTCACTCTCAACAGAATTTGGAGATATTTATTTTACAGCAAATAAACACTATGTAGTAGAACTAAATAAAAAGGTTTGTAAATAATATAATAAATATAGTTCAAAATACAAATGTGTTTGTTTTTATATTGTGGTGTTTGTATTGACAGACTTCCTTCTGTACATACAGTTTTTATAGCAACTGGTAACCAATAGATGTGTGCATGACGAAAAAAATTGTTTAGTTTTGTTTAGATTCGTTAATCTAGTTATTTAGGTTAGTTAAATTCAGATGATTTGTTCAATTCGTATTCGGGATTTGTATTTGGAATTCGTTTTAAGTCTCTTTTGAATTTTCTTCGAATTTACAGTTTTTTTCAATTTGAAACATTCAAATTGATCAATTTTTTTTTTTTTTGAAAAGAGCTTTTTTGAGATATATCTGCATATACAGAAATGGCTGATCAAACAGCGACAATTCAGCTATGAACATTCTGCATCAAGGGGAGAAAATACTGAATGATAAACAACTTTAGTAATTAACAATTGTTCAAGGGATGATTAATCATCTATATCACAAGTGATCAAGAGCGTAAGTAATAGTGAAGAAGATTATAGTAAGGTGTAGGAGGAGGAAGGGAAAGCGATGTTGGTTCCAGATTATATATTCTTCTGAAAATTTGGTGGTCGGCTTACAGAAATAAATTTGGTCTGGGTCCAGTTGGCACCTTTTGGTAGGGGAGCTGGGTTGGGATGAGTCTACTAAGGGACCAACATAAAACGCAGCAGGGAGTGGGCTAAAATCAGGGATCGAAAGAAGTTCTATGGTTAGACAACCAGTATTGCTACTGCATGTAGAATTTATCAGTGGAAGTTTGGGCTTTAGCAAATAAGTATTCCATGAGGGCGCTTTCATTGAGGATAGTAATGGCATCCTTCACTATGGGAGGTTCGGCCTGTTTCCAGGTTCGGGTGATGGAGAGACGGGCGGCTATTAGGGTATGTGTTAATATAGGATGGAACTTGGAGGGCCAGAGAGCTAGCTCCAGGTCAAAAAGTGCCATCTGGGGGGTCAGCCATTTGGGAGTTCCAGTAATGTCTCGTATTAGGGTTTCTATGTCAGCCCAAAATTGGCTAATATTTTGGCATTCCCATAGTATGTGTAGTAGGTGTCCGTCAGAGTCACAATTTCTCCAGCACTTACGGGAGTGAGAAGGGGAAATCCGTGCCAGTTTTATTGGGGTATAATACCAACTGTGAAGTATTTTAATTAGGGTTTCCCAATGGGAGACATTCCTTGAGTACTTTGTGGTGGCGGCAATTGCTCTGTACCAGATGAAGGGAGAGATTTGGATTTGTAGAGTGGTTGCCATTGTCGTATATGGGGGGGGGATCCTGTTTGTGTTTCAGTAGCAATCCATAAAAGTGGGACACACACTTGGTGTTACTTTTTTTCTGGTTAAGTAGGTCCAAGATACCCTTTGAGATTGTGTTGTTAGAAAGAGGGATTTTGTTGAGGATATGTCGAATTCTAAGATAGAGGAAAAAGTCTGATGTGTTGATATTGAAGTGATCTGTCAGATGTTGGAAGGATACAAGTTGGCCTTGGGAAAATAAGTCTCCAATTTTATTGAGGCCTTTCGAGGTCCACTTGCGTGTTGGTAAGTCCGATGAGAGGGTCTCAAAGGCTGATATCAGAATCTGGTAAAGTGCTTGGGGATGTATCCCTGCTCCAAGTTGTAGAATTGACTTCCAGGTGGAGAGTGTGCAGTTTATAGTTGGGAAAATTGTGTGGGGTGGAGGTTGCCCCATCCATATAGAGGCTAGGATCCAGGAGGGCCTCGATGTTAGGGCGTACACTTCAATCAGGGACCATTGGGCGAGAGAGTCCATGAGCCAAAGTTTCCTGGTTTGGTCTAGAATGGTTGCCTTATAGTAAGTTTGTAGGTCTGGAAGACCGAAACCACTGTAAGATTTAGGGGTACAGAGCCTTGAGGACTTAAAACAGGGTTTACGTGCTGCCCAGATGAAGGTGTTGAATATTTTTTGCAATCTCGAGATGTCTGTTTTTAGGAACGGTAGTGACAATGTCCTGAAAATGTACAAGACACGTAGGAGCAGGAACATCTTGGACTGGGCTATATGACCTGGAGCCCAGGAGAATGGCACAGAAGTTGTAATAGATGCCTTGGTTTGCGGGTTAAGAGAGATACCCAACATGGCTGATTTGGAGTGGTTCAATTTGTACATGGATATGTGGCTGAATTGGTGCAGTAGTTCACATAGGGGAGTGAGTGATCTCAAGGGGTCTGTGAGCAAAATAATGATATCTTCGGCATAGAGGCCGATTTTGTGGGATGTGTTGCCTATAGTTGCACCAGATATATTCGGGTTTACTCTGATAGCTTGGGCCAGTGGCTCGATCACCAACGCGAACACCAACAGAGACAGGGGGCAGCCCTGCCTTGTTCCGTTGGCAATCTGGAAGGGGTCCGACACCATTCCCGAGGTAAGTACTTTTGCACTGGGGGAAGAATAGAGTCCCAGGATAACTTGTAATAAGGGGCCCTGGATGCCAAATATTTGAAGTACTTCTTTTAAATAGAGCCAATTAACCAATTAGCCAATTAAGGCGTTCGAGTCTGCTCTGCCCAGTGGAACAAGTCTATAAATCGTCTAGTGCCGTCTGAGGTCTGTCAAGAGGGTATAAAGCCAACTTGGCCTGGATGGATGAGTGCTGTGATGTAGGTAGTTAGACGATTAGCCAAAAGTTTAGAGTAAAGTTTAAGGTCTGTGCTAAGTAATGAGATCGGGTGGTAATTAGCTGGGTCATGGGGGGTTTCCCTGCTTTAAGTATTGTGGTTATCACTGCTTCAAGATTTTCTGAGGGGATTTGTCGAGTAGAAAGAAATTTGTTGAAAAGTCGCGTCAGGTGGGGTGCTAGCTGCTCGGAGTAAGTCCTGTAGTACTCATTTACAAAGCCATCCAGTCCTGGTGCCTTATGTGGAGGTAGGTTCCTAATGGCTCTGAGGACCTCTTGTGTTGAGAACGGGGTGGAGAGTGATGCCAGCTGTTGCTGGGAAACCTCAGAGAGGTTTAGTGGGGCCAGGAAGTCTCTAATAGCCTGTGGGGTGGGGTGGGGTAGGGCTCGTTTGGGGATTGGGAGAGATTGTAAAGTTTGGAGTAAAAGGAGCTGAAGGTGCCGGCAATTCCTTTTGGCTTGGTGATCTTGTTTCCCAGCTCATCTAGGAGGAAGGGGATCCTGGATTGAGCCTCCCTATGTTTATATTGATGGGCGAGGAACTTGCTGGATTTGTTTCCTTGTGAGTACCAGGTGAGACGCAAGCGTCTCACGTAGTAATCATATCCCTTCCGGAGATAGGAGCTAAGGTCTTTTCTTAGTTTGTTTAATTCAGTAGCGAGAGATAGGTAGGGTGCTTGCTTGTTTAGTGTTTCCAATGCCCTAATTTGTGTCAGGAGGGTATCTGTTAGGAAAAAGGAACAAAATCTGCTGTTCTGGACGTTTTCCGCGGTGGCGCGCGCTCCCGTGCGCGTTCACGCGCGCCTGCGCGCGCCCGCGTGCGCGCGCGCGTGCCCGTGCGCGCGCACGCGCCGGAAACGGCGCCAAACGGGCCTATTTAAACCTGGAGGCCCTGGAGACAAGTGCTGCTCGTTCTACAGCGTTCCCGACCTGTGAGCCCCAGCCTCTGATACCTGTTCCTGCGTTGTTCTGCCTCCTGTTTGACCCGGCTTGTCCCGACCTGTTGTCTGCCTCCTGCTCCGACCCCGGCTACCCTTGACCATCCGATTGTCTGCTCCTGTGTACCTTTGCTGCCCGCCCGTGTATCGAACCTTGCTTGGACTCTGACTACTCTTTTGCCTGATCCCTTGTACCGTCTTGCCTGCCCGTTGCCGACCCTGCCTGAACGACCATCCATCTACCTGCACGCCTCCTGGAGCTTCGCTACATCATCGGTGATCCTCCAGCCCTCGTGCCATCCCGCACTCTTGGGCCTCTGTCCCCACTACCAGGGGTCCTCGAATCGGGTGCGCAAGAGCGGTTGTTCCCTGCACAAGACAGACTCCACCGTCAGGTACGTGACAGTATCAGTGTGTTGGGTTCTTCTTTTTTTCTCCCGGGCTCCAAGCTTCAACAATGTCCCCCTTAGGACTGATTTGTGAGCATTCCAGAGAAGTGCTTGGTTAGGGATCGTGTCCTTGTTAGCAGAAAATAAATTAGCAATCTCAGAACTGACATGCTCCTTGGCCTCCCTCGTGGTACCGTGGCAGACAGTGCTAAGGTTATTGAAATTGGTGCATGGTCGGACCATTTTAGTCCAATTTTGGAGCTAGCAATTTTCTGTAGCAGGACTTTGGAGGTCAGGAACATGTCAATCCTTGAGTATGACTCTTGACTACTAGAGTAGAAGGAATAGTCCCTCTCAGTACCATGTTGGCATCTCCATGGATCGTGCCAATCTTCAAGGGATACTATCGGAGCTAAGGCAGTGGATCGTTTCCTCTTCATATTGGATGTATCCAATTGGGGATCTATGATTTAATTGAAATCGCAGCATAAAATAATTTGATCTTTGGGAATGTGTTGTAGTTTCTGGAGGACTCTCTTATAGAAGGGTTGTTGATGTGTATTTGGTGCATATATATTTGCTATAGTCAAGGGGTGGTTGTTGAGGGTGTCAGAGAGAATCAAGTATCTGCCTGTGGGGTCCGAATCTATGTTGTGTATTGTGAGGGCTACTGTTGCTCGGATTGCAGTCATTACTCCTCTGGCTTTTTTATCTGTCCTTGCATAAAAGCAATGTGGGAAAACCTTATGCGTGCATTGCGGGGGTGGGTTTCGGAAAAGTGTGTCTCCTGGACACAGAGAATGTCAGCTTTTAGGGAGATAGCTTCTCTCCACAGGAGGGATCTTTTGAAGGGACTATTTAGGCCCTTAGCATTTATGGAGACTATTGTGATTGCCATTATTGCATCTTCAGGAGGCCAATCTGGTACTGAGGTGGTCCTCCTCCCGGAGAATAAGAGTAGGAGGAGAGATTGGTTTTACAGCAGGTTAGGTAAGGTTAGTACAATAAGCAAGTATGTGTGGCTGGGCAAGTCAGATGCCTCCTCAATGGAGGTGTTCGGACCTGCGCAGCCCGTAGCCCATGTAAAATTGGGTCAATGTAGTTTGCGAACCGATATGTTCCACCTTGACCACTTTACAACTAATAACAAACAAGCAGTTATTAAACAGAACAAAAGGAAAGAACGGTAATGTGCCGAGATAAATGCTTACAGTAACCGTAGTTCTAACACTATCAACTTTAAGGTGTGCCTAGCACACCGATCTACTGGAGCGAGGGATTAACAACATGTGCGCTTCCCGCTCATCCACTGCAGATATGTATGTATGAGGCTAAGATGTTCCAGCCTACAACACGTATTGCGAAACGGTATATGTGGGTATTGCCAGTTTAGGTGAGAGCCTGGCGATCCCAGGGGTTGGAGATTCTTGCTGCTGGTTTTGGGTTGGGGGTTACTGGAGGAACCCGGAAAAGTAGGCCCCAGTTGTTAAGGAGCTTGATTCCTTCTTTAGGTGTCAGGATTGTGGTGTATTGGTTTCAGTAAGTCACTAGGAGCTTCACAGGGTACCCCATTTCTACTTTATTTTGCGTTTAGATAGAACTAAGTGATTGCTGCGAATGACTTCCTTGCCTGCGATGTGGCAGCCGAGATATCATTGTATAGCGTTATCTTCTGAAAGGGCTTCGGCAGGGAGCGTGCAGCTCTTGCCGCTCTCATTACGTCATCTTTGACATGGAAGAAGTGTATCCTCGCCAATATGTCTCTGGGGACGTTTGGAGGTAGGTGTTGTGGCTTGTGAATCCTATGGGCCCTATCAATCAGCATATCTCTGGTGTGGAGCTCAGGGATAAGTTTGCGGAATAGTTGGTGCAAATATGGTATTATCCCAGGGGTGTCTAGGGATTCCGGGACCCCCCCGAATCTTAATGTTATTCCGTCGCGAATGATCTTCGAGATCGGCGACCTTTAATTGGAGCTTGTGTATGGCTTCCGCATGTTGATCTTGAATGTCCGCCATGGTGTTGTGTGCTTTAGTGGATTCAGATAGGTGCCTCTCTATGTGGTCAGTACGTTCCTCTACTGAACTGACTCTGTCTTGGAGCTGATTAATAGAGATTCTCAGCTCTCTGTGCAGGTCAGCTTGTAGGGAGAGGAGCATGGCTTTTAAGGAATGTTCTGAGGCTGGGCCGTCTGATGTTGGATAGGCCGCCAGCCTTTTTGAGGGAGAGGCGTGTGTTGTGGGACTACTAGTCCCAGCGCCATGTTGTCGTTTGACTGGTGGGAATTTGTCCGGCAACTGTGTGAGGTTATCTGCAAGCCTCTTACCTCTGTCCCCAGGGGAAGCACTCTGGTCCAGGAGATGTGTTGCAGAGAGCTCCATGTCTTCTGTAGAGGCGGTGGGTGTCCGGTCTGGAGGCTGCGGCATGTCTCCTCGCTCCCGTCCGGCGCCATCTTTGTCTCCCTGCTGTGTGGGCTTCATGTAGAAGTCTAGCAAGCATCTGGGTCCCGGCTGCGGATGTTTCTTGCGGATGCGCTTGATGCGCTGAGGGGCGCCCGGGTGTGTAGCTCTGGTAGGCGGCTGGAACTGCTACTGTTTACTGTGCAGGAACGGAGCTGAGGATTTAATCTTCAGCTGCGGCCAAGCCACGCCCCCCCAAATTGATCAATTTTGAATCGGTCAAATCGGAAACTTTAGATTTTTTTTTTTTTAGATTAAAATGTGGCAAAGTGAACAAACAAAAGAAAAATCTTCATTAAATGGCAACTCTTTAAATTGCCTTTGCTTAACAAAAACAGCATTATTTTGAAATGCTACTCTAATAACACACAGTCTTTGATTTCAGAAGTATGTTTACACTTAGAATTCGACTGGAGTTCAATGTAAAATTTGATTCAAAATTAAATTAGAATTTCAAAAATTCAGGCGAATTTTGTTTCGTTATGCGGAGCATTTGGTAAATTTCGTTCATACTGTAATTCGGAGATTCAGATATATCCGAATCTCCAAATAACAAAAAGTTTGTCCGAATATTTATTTGGAACAAAATGCACCACACTTGTCTAGTAACCAAATTACATTTGCAATAAAAACATTTTGTGGTTACTAAAGGAATACTATTCCCTTTAGCCTATGTTCACAACAATTACTTAATCAGCTTTTTTGGAAACTTACCTTTTTTTCAAATACTGTATGAAGGTGGGTATTTGAAGTGAAAAATACTCAATTATTATTATTATTATTAAGGGTTTATATAGTGCCAACAGTTTGCACAGTGCTTTACAGAAAAAAAGGAGACAGAGCAGTCACAATGCAATTCAATACAGTAGGATTACAAGGGCCTGTTCAATTCTCTGTCTAGTTATGTCCATTGATTGTTAAATAACTTTTCTTGGCTCTAAGACTGCTGTTTTGTTCTTTTTAACTCATAGGCAAAGTTGGGTTAGTTTCTACAGTCAAGTCTACTTCTGTGCAGACTGATGCCATTGTTGGTGGTGACTTCCTCCCAAAAGATGAGACCATTCCCTGCTACATTGAAGAATTTGAGAAGGATGCTCAGGATGACATAATCATGCTTGGCAGCCTTTCACAGGAACAGGTCAGAGTTAAGCAAATATTTCAGCAATGCCATTGTTAGCATTACTTTCCATTACTTATCAGATTTGCTTGCCAGACGTGAACACATACATTATGGCCCACTGACCACTAGTATTCCTGAAAAGAATAAAACATTTACATTTTCAATTCATTCCAGATCACTGGCTCTTTGTAGACATAACAGCACATGTTGCTCAACATGTCAGCAGTATTTGAAATTTTTTTTATGTCATCTGCCCATCACATTTCTGGTCTGGAATGTATTTTAATAAAAACGATAAAAAGATTTGAAGTTTGGGGAAATTTACTTACGTGATTCAACAGTTTAGACATGTAAAAGTCAGGTTAGCATAGACATAAATAGCTAATGTTTCTGAGATTTCCTTGCATTCCTAGTGTTTTGACCTGTATTGTATCCCAATGCTATAAAGACATAAAATTGGTGTAGTTTGTTAAATCCTTTGTACACAGTAGTAGTAAACTCATTAGTTCTCCAGTTAAAGTTGTGTGATAACCTGCTTTGGCTGCCCTTCTAACCCACGACTGTAGTACATTCTGATTCACTGAACTAGAACAAGTATGTAGGTTATGAGTTCTGACTTCTAATCAACATATTTGTTTTAGTTCAGGGCCTCAGAAAGTTCTGCTGAAATGAAAACCAAGCAAAGAGTACAAACAGAAATGTGCAGTGTACAGTTACCAACAGCAACCAGTCAAGATCAGAGATGAGGTTTGAGTTTGCCCCATCATGGGTTCACTGCTCATCCTCACTGCTCAAGTTTTGCAGAAACAAGTGGACTTAGATTTTGTTGGGCAAATTCTTTGTAATTTTAATGCACTGCCTGACCTTGGAACTTTAATGAGCTTGCTTAGGATGGCAAGTAACGAGGGATTTGTTTGGTGTCCTCCCAATATAAAAGGGTAGGTGTACACATGTGTCAATGTCTGCTGGAGTAGTTTAGAGAGAGCTGGCATTCTGTGTAGGGAGAATTAGTTGGTGTACTGTGCTATATTGTGCAAAATTATTGTTGAGTGCAATCAACAAATTCTTGTGTACCCCTCCATGTTCAGAGTTCACATACCCCAAACTCCTCTTTAGGGCTTTTTGTGTGTGTCAGCAATAGCAGTAGTTGCTGATTAGCCTTTGGGCCTTTGTATTTTTTATGTTATTTTCCCATGTATATGTATATTGTATGTAAAAATAGGCTCGGGGTTAAGTGCTTCAGGGTTTATAATTTTGGGGAGGTATAATTTGACACAGGCAAAGTTACACTTTGTTTTCAGTACTCACTGCATACTTGTACTGCAAAGTAGCGTTTATCAAAAAAAAAAGCATTTCCCTAAATTAAATCTGCATTACAAATACCAGGCAGGCCTAAAAGCAGAGATTCTACATGTGGAGGTAGGGTTTGAGCATGTTTTGCTGGACAAAGTAGTGGTTAGATAGCACCATCTAGATGCAGTACACCTTTTCTATGTCAGAGAGGCCAAGCTATACAACTACAGTACATGCAAGAGGTAATTTAGTGGCTGATAAAGCATTCCTCTTCTCCCTTTCAGTGTGGTCACACCATCCACAGCTAATGCAGGGCACGTCTGCCTTTTCAATCTCAGACCAAAACCAGCCAGTTGTCTGTAACTGCTGCTAACACATCTGGTAATCCTGCCATAACATCTTCAACTGCAATGAGTGGTCAGCAGATTTATTTGATCACACAATCACTGACTTGATGCAGAAGAATGATCTTGATCATGTGCAGATATTCCACATCTCAGTTGTCGAGGGTAGGGAAGATCGCAACAGAATCACATAGGGAGGAGATACTGTATCTGAAAGGGTGCAGCGAGAGGCACTGATGTTTCAGCAGTTACAGTTTACTGCAAAGTCTGATCCAATGATAAGGAGGGGTGGTTGATAAGGTGGAAGTTCCACTGATTAAAGAGAAAGAAAGTTCTGAGGGAGAGGCAAAACAGTAGTGAGTAGTGATTGTGTCCAGTGGCAGGGGCAGCTTGCAGAAAACTGGACAGAGCAGATATCCTAATCCATATGGTGGTACTGCTTCACAGGTACAGGCCATTGCCATCCCCAGGGTTATTCCACAGAGCTCATCAGTGTTGCCCTTTTTTCACATATAGGCTGCTGAAAGAACTATTGTGGTCTGCAGCCTCTGCCTGCTATTTATATGCCATGGAAAAAGTACTAGACCTTTGGGCACCACAAACATAAGGAGCACATGACTTTGTACAATAGATCTTGTTGGGAGTAACGCCTCAATGAGACAGGTCAGCAGCAAAACAACCGCACTCTTCCTACTTATTCCTCACATCTCCTCCACCCAATAAGAATATCCTGATGCATCTATCACAACTTCTGCCGCCTCGTGATGGAGAGGCAAGTCTCGGAGGTAAAACAAATATTAACTAGGCAGACAAGATGACCAGTGGAGAAAGCTACGGTACTTTTACCATTCAGGTTTATTAACATTGGATAAAAATCAAGTGCACAGCCAAATAACCTTTATTTTCAAGTTGCAATGTACCAGTTTGGAGTGCTGCTGTTGTATCTATGGCAATATACTATAAATGTAACAGAAAAAAAAATTGCACCTCAAAAATCACATTAAAAGGACCTTCTCTTCACTGTATAGTAATTTTTAATTTTTTTTTTTGCTTTGATACATTTCCCATATGATAGTGCCCAGCTCACTGTGCCATTCTTTATCAATCACTTGCTTATTAGCTTTGCAAATTGCTAGAATTTAGTATTAATTTCAACCCCACTAATCCACTAATTGAACCTTGAAAGATTTACTCATCCCTAGTTAGTGATCATTTGTCAACTAAGCTAACTAAAATTATTTGAAGAAATTAAGAACTGCTGCATATTGATGACTTCACTGTATGCACAAAGTTATTTCACAGCAGACCACAAAAGCAGCCCCTATGACTAAGCCCTATTGGATGGAATGCATTGGAGGGAGTCTTCAGGTAGGGGCTGATGTTGTGGTTATACTGTGGAATAAACTTGATCACACAGTGATGTAGCACCCTCTGTGTGTACAGTGTAGGAAAATGTAGTTGGGCTCCTCTGTAGGCAGAGGAGCCAGGGTTAATTTGTTTCAAGTTTTGGCAGAACTCCAAGGGCTGAGTCTCTGTCGCCTCCCCTTAGCTTCTAGAACTACTGAGGAGTTCTAGAACTTAGAGGGTGGAGGGGCAGAGATGAGGCTTGAATATTTATGGCGTCTATTAAAATCCCTGGGTAAGGATGGCTCAGAAAGGGGAGAGACAGGCCATAAATATTCTGGAGCCTGACCATGTGGGAAGCAAAGTCCAGGGTCCAGTGGCCTGGAGGGGACCCCTATGCTTGGAGGGCCCTGCAGAAGGAGCCAGAGGAAGACAGAGAGAGCAGCAGAAGAAGCCTCACACCCTACAGCCTCAGTTAGGCTTAGCTAACCACCCTGGGAGCCATTGGGACCTGTCTAGCAGGAGGCCTGTTCAGCAGTCACATGTGCCACAGGATTCACCCAAGAGACTGAGTGAGTAGCTTCAACCATTACACTCCAGAGCCTATAGAGGAGAAGCAGTCAGGTGCAATTCCCAGCAAGCCTTATAACAAGGGACAGCTTAGAGCCATTAAAGCCACTACAGCTACCCAAAACCTCCTGCTTGGGGAACCTGAAGAGCAGCCAGGTGCCTTGGCATTTTCTATGGAGATAGAGCACCTGTATTCAGTAATTGGAGACCTTTCTTTACCAGTTGAGCTGATCCAGTTTTCATATGGGAGGACAGCCTTGTGACTGTTGGTAGTCAGAGACAGTTTTAAGTCCTCAAGTTACATTGAAACTACTGCTTTGTACGTTCCTGTCCCTATCCAATTTTTCCTCTAAGAGACCAAAAACAAGACAAAGCACCCTGGATATCCTGGATAACATCAGTGTATGAAGGATCTTAATAACCTCAGTGTGTTTGGAGCATGGGCACATCTGTTCCAGGCTGGCACTCAGCATTACTTTACCATATGGACATATAGAATAAATAGTCAGGGCATAGCATAATAATGCATAACTTGCATCACTGCATGCTTTCTTTCCTCAATTGAAGATAAGGTCAGTGTCATACTAAGCCCCCCTCCCCCCCCCCAGCATTGGTAGTATTTGGGAGTGCTATGGAAACAGTGATGATGAGATACCCCCTCCCCCCAGTCATTGCTGATTAGTGGCAGTACTATTAAGCCCCCTGCATTGGTGGACAGTAGCTTTTAAGTTAAACCCCTCCCTGCAATGGTTGTCAGCAGCAGTAATAATAGGCCCACTCAAGTTGTTGATCAGCAGCAGTGCTATTATTACCTCCCTGCACTGGTGGACTGGGGCATTGTTATTAAACCCCTCTGCATTGGTTTTTAGTGACAGGGCTAATAAACCCCTCCCTGAGTTGGAGGCCAGTGGCAGTGCTATAAACCTCCGCTGTCCTGCATTGATTGTCAGTGGCAGTGCTATCAAACAACCTCTTTATTGTTAGGTGTAATGGTTAGTGGTAGTTAAATTATTCCTCCTTAACAGTTGGCCAATGGCAGTGCTATTAAACAACTTCTGATTTTGTAGCCAGTAGCCCCTCTTTGACAGGAATTATTGTTTTACTATTGGCCAGAGATCACTCTGTCTGTCAGTACTGACATTATTTCAGTACCAGTTGCTGACATGCAAAAAGAATTCCTGCACCTGAAACACCCCTCCCACTCTGCCAAATGTTAAATTGCCCTGGATCCAGGACACCTGGCAATTATGCAGCTAAGCCTGATATGCTATCTCACATCCTGACCTGTTCCTCTAGCCATAGCAATATTCAGTACAGCATAGAAGCATAGAAGTCTACAACAGGAATAAACCAGACAATTCAAAGTACACTATAACTTTACATAATCAGTAAAAAAATCAAGGAGAACTGTTTATCTACTCCACTCCCCTTCTTTTAATTTACTATTCTAAAGCCCAGCTCCAATCAAAATTAAATTTAAATATTGCATTTTACAATAATTATCTTACTCCTCGGTCTTGATTCCAAATGCATCTTTCTAAGCTATCCTGTGGTGTAATGATCAAAGTTGCAGTTTTATCCATGGGACAAACTCATTTTCTGCTCATTTTTCCTACTGGTCACTGATCCCTTCACCTCCCCCATAATTTCTGATGTCTTTGGAGCCTATGAAAGAGGACCCATTTGCTGGAAATGTTGCCTCCAGCAATAGGAAATGTCTACATCATGTAGGCAGTGTTGTGGACTCCCGTAGAAGGACCCCAGGAAGTAAACAGAAGAAGAAAAAAGGATCATCGTGAGTAGAGTTGAGCGGACACCTGGATGTTCGGGTTCGGCGGGTTTGGCCGAACTTCGCAAAAAAGTTCTAGTTCGGCCCCGAACCTGACCCCGAACCCCGAACCCCATTGAAGTCAATGGTGACCCGAACTTTTGGGCACTAAAATGGCTGTAAAAAAGTCCTAGAAAAGGGCTAGAGGGCTGCAAAAGGAAGCAAAATGGGGGTAAGAGTAGGACAAGTGCCCTGTAAACAAATGTGGATAGGGAAATAACTTAAAATCACATAAAAAAAAAAATGGAGGAGGAGGTAGATGTTGAGTAGGAGGTTGAGGAGGTGGTGGCCGTGGCGGTGTAGGTGGAAGTGGAGGAGGTAGCCAACACTGTTTTTTGATTGTTTGTTTTTTTTTTTCTAATTGGGGTGCCCCCAAAATATTGAGACAGAAAAGATCACTATCTGCAGACAAACCCAGAGATGTTCTAGCATGGGCATTCGGGCCTACCATATAACGGTGAAGGTTCTGTCGGCTACTCGCACCTGAGGAAGGTGTTTCACTTGTGCATGTAGCTGGCACAGATCGACCACGCCCTCTCCTTGCAAAAGAAGCTTCACCAACACCAGCAGCACCCCGACCACGTCCCTTATTTGACGCTCTCCTCATTCTGGACGCAAATGTACTATTTATCACAAATTTATATTATTTTTTAAACCGGCAATGTCGACGAACTTTTTAATTTTGTGCAAGAAATACACAGCAAGGTGCAAATGTGCTATGTAGCACTATTTGTTATTCTTTTTTTTTAAACCAGCAATGTAGACGCACGTTTTAATTTTGTTCAAGAAATGCACAGCAAGGTGCAAATGTACTATGTAGCACTATTTATTATTCTTTTTTTTTAAACCAGCAATGTAGACACACTTTTTATTTTTGTGCAAGAAATGCACTGCTGGTTGCAAATGTAGTAGTTAGAATATTTTTTTTTCTTAAACCAGCAATGTAGACGCACTTTTTATTTTTGTGCAAGAAATGCACCGCTGGCCGCAAATGTAGTATTTAGAATATTTTTTTTTTAAAACTAGCAATGTAGACGCACGTTTTAATTTTGTGCAAGAAATGCCCCGCTGGACACAAATGTAATATTTTGCACAAAAAAAAAAAAATGTAATTTGTCTAACTGCAATGTAAAAGCAGTATTTAAATATTCCAAAATGTTGCCAACTGAACAAACAGAACACGATTAAAGTAGTGTCCCTGACACACAAGCAGTTGCAAGTGCATTGCACTTGCAAAAATGGCTGCAAACGCCCACCTAACAAACAGAAAAATTACTTAGGTTTTATATGAGGCACTTTGCTTAGCAAACAAAATGTACTCTAGCAAACAAAAATCTCCTCTAGCACCCACCCACCAATAAATTAATGTTTTTAACAGATTTTCTAAAGCTAATCTGTCCCTCACAGCAGCATCCTCTCCCTACACTAGTATGAGATGATGTAACATGCAGCACTACGTGACTCCAGCTTATATAGAGGCTGGGTCACATGATGCACTGGCCAATCACAGCCATGCCATTAGTAGGCATGGCTGTGATGGCTTCTAAGGGCAAACAAGTGAAATGCTTGTTAATTGGCTGCCCTGCAGCTATTCAACAGGCGCAAAAAAATACCCAAACCACAAACCCAGACTTTTTCTCAAATGGACACGGACATCCTAAAGTCCGGTACAAACCCAAACTTTACAGTTCGGGTTCGCTCAACTGTAATCGTGAGTCTTCAGTAAAGGTAGAATTATGGGCTAATATCAAAACTCTCCCTTTCTTCTCCTAACACCTATTCTGACTAATATGCATATAGAAACAGCGCTTACAGACCAATATTGTCCTCAGAAATGCCCATGAGGTATGACCTCATATAATACTCAATACCTATAATGTCCAACAAAGTGCATATCTACAAGTCAAAACTGTCTCTTGTTCCACTGATTTCTTTTCTATGGTGGAGTCCCAATTCTGATGCTGATCCCCTCTTCTCCAGGTGGTGATCTCCAAAAAAAGAAATATATATATACAGTATATAGTGTAGTATTTTCTACTTAACATCAAATCCCAACAACCCTGCTGTTTGTGCTCACATTTAACTCCTTGCCGACCGCCGATCGGCAATTGACGGCGGCAAGGTGGCTCGTGAGCGCAAATCGCCGTCATATGAAGGCGGCCGCGCTCACGAGCCTAGTGAGCGCGTGCGTGCCGCCGGAGGCGCGCGCGCGCGCTCACTGTGTACGGGGAGGGCCAGGGAGCGGGTGCGGCAGCTTCGATTGCCGCCGGCTACCCGCGATGGCCCCCACCAACGGAGGAACGGAGGGAGGTCCGTGTAAGTAAACACGGACCTCCGCTCTGTGTGAAGGGGGAAGGACTGTGATCACAGCCTTCCTGTATACGAAGGCTGTGACCACTTCCCTTCCCCAGCTAGGCAAGCCCCCCTACAGTTAGAACACGCCCAGGGAACATAGTTAACCCTTAGCGCACCCCCTGCAGGTTAACCCCTTCACTGCCAATGGCATTTACACAGTAATCAGTGCATTTTTATAGCACTGATCGCTGTATAAATGCCAATGGTCCCAAAAAAGTGTCAGAATAGTCCGACATGTCCGCTGAAATATCGCAGTACCGCTAAAAATCGCAGATCGCCGCCATTACTAGTAAAAAAAAAAAAAAATGAATTCTCATCATCCGTAAACGCGACCACTTTTGCGCAAACCAATCAATAAACGCCGATTGCGATTTTTTTTATCGCAAATATGAGGAAGAATATAAATCGGCCAAAAACGGTGAAAAAAATGTTTTTTTATATTTTTTTTTTTGGATTTGTATTTTAGCAAAAAGTAAGAAATTTGGGTTTTTTTGCAAAATTGTCGCTTTTCTTTTGTTTATAGCGGCGATCAGAAATGACGCAGAGGCGATCAAATACCACCAAAAGAAAGCTCTATTTGTGGGGAAAAAAGGACGCAAATTTCGTTTGGGTACAACGTCGCATGACCACGCAATTGTCAGTTAAAGCGACACAGTGCCGAATCGCAAAAAGGGCTCCGGTCCTAAAGCAGCAAATCCTTCCGGGGCTGAAGTGGTTAAATAAGTGTCATAGAACATCCTTTGAATCCTCTCATGTGATTCCATTCTATCTACTCTTACCCTCCAGCCTCAAAAGCAAGCCTTCTGCATAATAACATTGCGGCTTCCTTTCTTTTATGACTTGACAATTATATATCTTTTTCAGGGGTATTCTTCCTCCCCTGCTCTAAATCAGATGTGGAAAAATGGCCAAAAACAAACCAAATTCTAATATTGCATAATACTGCTTTAAATATGCAAAAATTGCTCAAACAATCCACTACTCACATTGAGTTGTATTATAATGTGCATGTCCTGCATGTCCCATATACCCAATCAGGATACCACCATGTGTTATGTGCTCTTCACTTAGACTCCATGCACCTTACCACATATCAAAAATCCACGAGCCTTATCAAACAATACATAGGTTAAAAGCCCCAAAAAACAATAGTATAGTGTAACGCTGATTTAAAAAGATCACTCATTCAGGTGACAAAACCATTCTCATTCAAACCTACACCACTTGTGTGTCCCTCCATATCCCTCCATGCACCTTACCAAACAAATGTGCATATCAGCGCTTCTCTCTTCACTTGCTTCAATAAGCGGCTAAAGTTGTTCCACATAAATCTAGCTCCCCCATGTGAAGCAGGTCTGTCTTTAATATTAATTGGATCCTGGGCAAACACTTTCTTGGGCCCCCCCCATGCAATTTTGATCTCCGCCCCAACAGCCCAAAATACAAACGAAAAAAAAAAAAATAGACTTAACTCAAAAAGCTTACTACCATACTACCCCCATCATTACACAGGAGCTCTCCCCATCATTACACAGGAGACCTCGCCGATACTACACACATCATTACACAGGACACCTCCTCCATCATTACACAGGAGCCCACCCCCATACTACCCTCATCATTACACATGACCCTTCCCCCTTCATTACACAGGAGCCCTCCCCCATACTACCCTCATCATTACACATGACCCTTCCCCCATCATTACACAGGACCCTCTCCCACATACCACCCACATCATTACACAGGACCCCTCCACCCATACTACCCCCCAATATTACATAGGATCCCCTCCCTCATCATTAAACAGGACCCCCTCCTCTATACTACCCCATCTTTACACAGGACCCCCTCTGCCCATACCACCCCCCCTTTATTACACAGGACCCCCTCCCTCATCATTACACAAGATCTTTCCCTTATACTACCCCCATCATTACACAGGACTCCCTATAATACCCCCATCATTACACAGGACCCCTCATACTACCCCCATCATTACACAGGACCCCTCCCCTCATAGTACCCCATCATTGCAGAGGACCCCCTCCCTCTATAGTAACACCATCATTAAACAGGACTCTTATGCCCTCTCTCCACAGATCCCTGTATTGCCCCCCCAGCGGTTTCACTTTGATAGTGTCCAGAGGATGTCAGGCGAGCACCAGGCATACCCTGCTGAACGGTGCAGAAGTTCTTCAGTGGGTCAATGATCTGTGGCTTGTTGGACATGGTGAGAGAGAGGGGTTGATGTGTCTGTGCTGACTGACATGCGCTCTCCTCGGGCATGGTTTACCTTACCAAGCTGGCCAATCACCTTGCAGGCTGCAGACATAACATCTGACCAATCACCAGACATTTAATTCCACCCTCATTTCCTGAGTGCTAGCCAAAATTTACTCATCAATTTATTTATATCATTTGCAGGCAGCACATGCTCAAATCATTGTTATGGGGTCCAAAGCAGCTGCCCCTTTTGCCCGCATTAAAGATGGCCCTGATGTGAAGAATATCACACAAGCTCCATAGTGTAGTAATTTCCCATAAAAATGAATATTTATTCAAAAACAAATGCACTTACAAACAAACATTAATAAAAGGCATGCAAACCACTCTCAAGATGGCCACCGTGGCACTTCTAGTATATCACTTCTAGTTTGATGTCAGTTTCTGGCACATTATGTCCAATAAACTTCTTCCAAGGATGTGACTGTCAGTCACTCTTTTTTTGCTGATGGTGGCAGACAATTTCCAGTTGCTGTGTTTGTAGTCTATTCTTTTATATGCTATGCTATTTTACAAGGTTCATTTATTGCGCTGGTAGTGATTACTAATTTATTTTTACTTACCTGTGTAAGAAAGTTCTGCATACTTGCCTATTTTCACCCTGCTCTGGACTGGTCATGTGATCTCCCCTATGTCAGCCAGCATGGCTGCAGGGGAGAGGAGAGAGCACTTGATAACAATTATGGTTATGCCTAGGAGTGGTGATGTCACTCATAGGCTTACTATGGCCTATCTATTGTCAGCTCTCCTTCCTCTCCCTTGCCAACACAAGCGAGATCACAGACTGGAGCGGTCTGAAAATGGGTAAGTATATAGCTCTTTCTTACACAGGTTAGTCAACATAGGTGTTGGGAGGAAGGAGGCAGCATTTCTAAGACTAGCTAGGTAAAGCCCAAAAATCTACAGTATATTAGCATTTGAATTGTTTTTTTTTTTATATATATACTATCAGCTAGTTAGAGGAGGTAGTAGGGTGAGTTACTAAATTCCTGGAGTTGTATTTTCAGGATGTTCTTTAACCAGGCTCTGTGAATGCAACTATTTCTTTACATAATAACAACAATGAACATTTTATTGTGTATTATTTGTTTAGGATTTCAAATGCCAAGAGGGTTTCTTTCAAACTGGAAGAAAGATATTTTACAGAAGATCAAATCACTCATTTAAGAAGTAGGTAAACTTTATCTTGGGCTGCACAAAGTTTTCTATAACACAAAATAGTGTCTGCTGAGAAAAATCACATGCATTTTAGATTTGTGGGTCCTAAAATAATATTTCCATTATCACTGAAATGTCAGGAAGAATAAATAACATTTACTTGTGATTTAAAGAAACCTGTAGTGAGAGAAATATGGGGACTGCCTTTGTATGAAAAGGCTAGTTCTTACTTTTCTTTTTATTTATTCAATACTTTATCAAAGCATTGACCTAGAAGGGAAAACAGCAAATTAGAGGTCTGAATGATGTCAGAGTTCCTAATCTGGAAACTTGTTCCAGGTCACTGCCTCGGGGGTAGTACAGCCAAGGAGCAGCATGACAGCCAAACAAATTGCATTTTTAGAAGGTGAAAAGGAGCACTCAGGCAGTCTCCTACAAATTCTGCCCCCCCCCCCCCCCTTAAAGGGATCCAAGACTCCTGAAGTATTGGATTTCTGTGAAACTTCCATTCATGAAATTTTAATGAAGATTTTTTTAATTAAACATTGATTTGTTGACAGAATCTCTTTAGAATACCATCTACACCTGCACCTAAATTGTACCAGCCCTTTAACCAAATGCTCAGCAGTTTGTAGTGGGAATATTGATTAGGGTAATAGCATTCAGCACTACTAGCTTCATGTAACATGTTCCCAGTTTTATATTGTCTTTTGCAGCATATCCCAAGCCACAAATGTAGCATGTCTGCACTCTCTGACCTTCAGTTCTCTCAAGAATTACATATATTGAACATTATGTGTGGCTCTTTGGTGATGTCAGGGGTCACATTTGAGGCCCTCTAAAGCTCATCAGTTGACAACCACTGCTAGAGAGACACTGACCAGTGGTTCACTTAGTACATCATGCCAAAAAGCGGACATTAATTCATTCCACTTAATATTGGGCATGGCTTAATATATTCTGATTAGAAACAGTGTAGAAACCTTAGATTTAGTGCAAATTAAATTCACCAACTGTACAAACAGTCCACCCCACTGTATACACACTGTCCGTCTTTTCCTCTGCACAAACTGTCTTATCGTACACACTACTCACAATCTGTACAGATAGCCCCCTTTTCCTCTGCACACATTGTCCCCCATCCACACTGCCTCCCTTTGTAGAGATCCCCCCAACCCAGTCCCCCGCGCACAAGTCCCCCGTACACATTGCCCCCCTCATACAATGGGGGGGTTAAGGGTGAAAGGAGGGAGACCTGTCATTCAACTCCCAGCCATTCAGAACATCATTCCTGTCACCCCTCTCCCAGCCCTGCAGAACATCACTCCTATCACCCCTCTCCCAGCCCTGCAGAACATCACTCCAGTCACCCCTCCTCCATTCTTGCAAATCATTACTCCTGACATTCCTCTCCAAGCCCTGCAGAACATTACTTCTGTCTTTTCTCTTATATCCCCGGAGAACATCACTCTTCTGCTATCTCTGAAGGGCATGCCACCTGTCACCCTTCTCCCAACCATGAAGAACATCCTTCCTGTAACTCTCCTATGCACAACATCATTTCTCTAACCCCTCTCTCATCCCTGCGGGCTGACAGTAGAGATGTTCTGTTAGGCTTGGAGAGGGGAGACACAGCAATGTTGACAAAACACTGGGTCTTGCCATCAGTGTGCTGGGCCCCTCAGAACACGCAGCTCTCTTAAGCTTCCTCCACAAGGCTACAAAACTCCTAGCCTGAGCTCTGCACAACCCAGCCAGCCTCTTCATCTGAAAGACAAGGTAGGAATTGCAGAAAACTAGTAGTAGTGAAAAGGCTGAGTCCGGATTGGGAATGATGTAACAGAAGAGCACAGGAGTCGGGGCTTTCTCCTTCACCTTGGCAACCAGACAATGCAGAGGCAAAAGAGGCTCCTACACCAGGATGTACTCTCTGCAGCATGGTGCTAGAGGCGGTCGGTGCCTCTTCTGCTTCTGACTGAACCCAAAAGTGACAGGCAGTAAAAGTGTGGGATGCAGCCTGCATCTGTGGGATGTTGATATTTTGTTGAACACCTGGGACAGAACTACAGAATCCATGATGGATTGGAGGTATGCTATGGGCATGAAAAAAAATGGTTCAGAATAGAAAGTGTTTTAATGTAATTTTTAAACTGAACTCCAGGCAGATATACAATACACACATTAATGCAGCTCTCTATTCATTAACGCATCATTAAATGTACTTTTTAAATGCAATCAGTATAACTAATTGAAATTAACTTGGTATCAGCCTCTTGCAGTCCATTTTCAGCATAGCTGGGAGAAGGAAAAACTGCATAAGGAGTCAGTAAGTTGTGCCTCAGTGCTCATGTTCTAACAATTTACATGCTGATAGAAGGAGAGAGCAGAGTAACAGAGAGATAAGCTCTTATGTGCTTTTCTATTTATGGTCCACTCACATGCTAGGGGAGGGACAAGACCTGTGGGGGCTACATGAAGAAACCCTGGGCTTCATGCCCTGCCAGACGGGGCTGTATAAATGCCAGGTTTGGATAAAAATAAAAGGTCTTTGGCAGGTAAAACAGGTTATTTCAGCTGTGCATTTGATTATTTACCTGAAGTTTTAAATAAAAATAAAAAAAAAACTGTACAATTTTTATAGGAATGAATATACATCAACCAATTGGATTACAGCTGTCATTTTTACTGCTGGGGGGACACTGCGTACTGATTCAGTGAATTCTAATGTTGTTTGTGAAATTTTCAAATGCTTAAAAAAATGTTCTCTGATCTCTATTATATTCATGTTTAGGCATTCCACATAATCTTACAATTGATACTATGGGTAAACTTTAATTGTCAGCATTTAGATTTCATATTTCTTTTTGAGAAAATTTACCTAGCACTTTGCTGCTCAGTACCATGCTTTCCCTCTGTTTACTGATCACTTTTTATTAAAAGAAAAGCAAATTGCCTTGTAAAACCAAAAGGCAAATGCATTTCATTTGTGCTCTGTATGATTATTTTTCTTTGTGTGACTGATGCAGAACAGAAAGCCAGTTGTTCAACGCAGCAAATGCCCACAAAGAAGAAATTCTAGCCAAGCTTGGCAACATCTCCAAAGTGAATAATGAATCAAATGGAGCAGCAGGTCTTTGCTGGAAGGTGAGATCCTACATGAATGTTCTGCTGTTGATTCTAAAGACCTGATCAATTTTATCGATCTTTCCCTAGTGTAGATGTTTTTGGTATTTATTTTTTTCCCTCTAGTTTATTATTCTGTGAAGTTAGCGATTTAAGTCAATTGTATTTGCTTTTCAACCCAGATTATAGCAATACTTAAGTAGCCTGTCTGATATTATTAGTTGTGAATCATTTGGGCATGGCTACAGTCCTTAAGAAGAGTTTGTCAGGGCTGGCCAAAGAATTTCTTTCTGCAGGACAAGAGGCAGCTGTGCCACCATGTAAATGAGACAGGATTGGTATGTGATGAATGCTCTATCTTCTTTTTTTCTCCTCATCTGACACTTGCTTTGAGGAAGGTTGTAAATGTAAGAGAGATTGTGGTTTAATTCCTTAGACTGGCGTTTGTGCCCCCCAGTCACTATTCGATTATCTTCTAAATTGCTGTGTTTCGGAGAGATAAAGAGTTTTTATGGCTTGCTCACTTGAAGCGACCAGGCAAACCAGGAAAGGGATAACTAGCTGGGCATACACAGTCATTTCAGTAGAAAATTACAAATTCTTTGTTTGCATGACATTTCCAAAATTACTGTTGCTAAGGAATCTAAAATTTAAAATGTCACACTTGGCATGCTGAGCTTAGAAAATATATTTCTATATAAAATTCATAAATGCTTTCTGATTTGGAATGTTGCTAATAACCAAGGCTGTTTGCATAAATGATCCTGCCTTAAGGTTTCCACAATACATTATATATTTTGTAAATGATTAGAGTTAAAAACATTTACTGCCTTTACGGTCAAAGGTACGTACACACAGAAGGAAACATACGTGCACACAAACACACACACACTGCAGAATACAAGTGGAACTCTAGGAAAACACACACATGTATATATATATACAGTATCTCACAAAAGTGAGTACACCCCTCACATTTTTGTACATATTTTATTATATCTTTTCATGTGACAACACTGAAGAAATGACACTTTGCTATAATGTAAAGTAGTGAGTGTAAAGCTTGTATAACAGTATAACTTTGCTGTACCCTTAAAATAACCCAACACACAGCCATTAATGTCTAAACCACTGGCAACAAAAGTGAGTACACCCCTAAGTGAAAATGTTCAAATTTGGTCCAATTAGCCATTTTCCCTCCCCGGTGTCATGTGACTCCTTAGTGTTACAAGGTCACAGGTGTGAATGGGAAGTAGGTGTGTTAAATTTGGTGTTATCGCTCTCACTCTCTCATACTGGTCACTGGAAGTTCAACATGACACCACATGATAAAGAACTCTCTGAGGATCTGAAAAAAAGAATTGTTGCTCTATATAAAGATGGCCTAGGCTATAAGAAGATTGCCAAGAGCCTGAAACTGAGCTGCAGCACGGTGGCCAAGACCATACAGTGGTGTAACAGGACAAGTTCCACTCAGACTAGGCCTCGCCATGGTCGACCAAAGACGTTGAGTGCACATGCTCAGCTTCATGTCCAGAGGTTGTCTTTGGGAAATAGACGTATGAGTGCTGCCAGCATTGCTCCAGAAGATGAAGGGGTAGGGGGTCAGCCTGTCAGTGCTCAGACCATACACTGCACACTGAATCAAATTGGTCTGCATAGCTGTCACCCCAGAAGAAAGCCTCTTCTAAAGATGATGCACAAGGAAGCCTGCAAACAGTTTGCAGAAGACAAGCAGACTAAGGACATGGATTACTGGAACCATGTCATGTGGTCTGATGAGATCAAGATAAACTGATTTGGTTCAGATGGTGTCAAGCATGTGTGGCGCCAACCAGGTGAGAAGTACAAAGACAAGTGTGTCTTGCCTACAGTCAAGCATGGTGGTGGGAGTGTCATGGTCTGGGGCTGCATGAGTGCTGATGGCACTGGGTAGCTACAGTTCATTGAGGGAACCATGAATGCCAACATGTACTGTCACATACTGAAGCAGAGCATGTTCCCCTCCCTACATAAACTGGGCTGCGGGGCAGTATTCCAACATGATAATGACCCCAAACACACCTCCAAGATGACCACTGCCTTGCTAAAGAAACTGAGGGTAAAGGTGGTGGACTAGCCAAGCATGTCTCCAGACCTAAACCCTACTGAGCATCTGTGGGGCATCCTCAAATGAAAGTTGGAGGTGCGCAAGGTCTCTAAAATCCACCAGCTCCATGATGTCATCATGGGGGAATGGAAGAAGACCCCAGTGGCAACCTGTGAAGCTCTGGGGAACTCCATGCTTAAAGCCCCGTACACGCGGTTAGACGATCGCATACAATAGGTCGTACTCACGACCGTTGTATGCGAAATCGATCGTTCGTATGCACGATTTGAACAGTCGAACATACGATGGTCGTACAAGGGAGTTGTATGAGCAGAGAAAACTTGGTCATACCAGCAAGCTCTCATACGACCGTTGTATCGTGTGTACAGAGCAGTTGGTACAACAAAGTTGTATTGTGCAAAACACGCATGCTCCAAAGTCAGGAATGGCTGGATGCTAATTACATGTACCTGAACGTTCTTTCCCCGGCCGTACGATCGTGTAGTGCAGTCAGTATGCTGCATACAACAGCCAACATACGATTCGACACGATCGTACGTGCGATCGTCAAACCGTTTGTACCAGGCATAAGAGGGTTAAGGCAGTGCTGAAAAATAATGGTGGCCACAAAAAATATTGACACTTTGGGCCCAATTTAGACATTTTCAGCAGTTTAGATATTAATGGCTGTGTGTTATTTGAGGGGACAGCAAATTTACACTGTTATGCAAGCTGTACATTGACTACTTTACATTGTAGCAAAGTGTAATTTCTTCAGTGTTGTCACATGAAAAGATATAATAAAATATATGCAAAAATGTGAGGGGTGTACTCACTTTTGTGAGATACTGCGTGTGTATATATATATATATATATATATATATATATATATACAGTTGCAAGAAAAAGTATGTGAACCCTTTGGAATGATATGAATTTCTGCACAAATTGGTCATAAAATGTGATCTGATCTTCATCTACAATAGACAATCACAGTCTGCTTAAACAAATAACACACAAATAATTAAATGTTACCATGTTTTTATTGAACACACCATGTAAACATTCACAGTGCAGGTGGAAAAAGTATGTGAACCCCTAGACTAATGACATCTCCAAGAGCTAATTGGAGTGAGGTGTCAGCCAACTGGAGTCCAATCAATGAGATGAGATTGGAGGTGTTGGTTACAGCTGCCCTGCCCTATAAAAAAACACACACCAGTTCTGGGTTTGCTTTTCACAAGAAGCATTGCCTGATGTGAATGATGCCTCACACAAAAGAGCTCTCAGAAGACCTACGATTAAGAATTGTTGACTTGCATAAAGCTGGAAAGGGTTATAAAAGTATCCCTAAAAGCCTTGCTGTTCATCAGTCCACAGTAAGACAAATTGTCTATAAATGGAGAAAGTTCAGCACTGCTGCTACTCTCCCTAGGAGTGGCCATCCTGTAAAGATGACTGCAAGAGCACAGCGCAGACTGCTCAATGAGGTGAAGAAGAATTCTAGAGTGTCAGCTAAAGACTTACAAAAGTCTCTGGCATATGCTAACATCCCTGTTAGCGAATCTACGATACGTAAAACACTAAACAAGAATGGATTTCATGGGAGGATACCACAGAGGAAGCCACTGCTGTCAAAAAAAAACATTGCTGCACATTTACAGTTTGCACAAGAGCACCTGGATGTTTCACAGCAGTTCTTGCAAAACATTCTGTAGACAGGTGAAACCAAAGTTGAGTTGTTTGGAAGAAACACACAACACTATGTGTGGAGAAAAAGAGGCACAGCACACTAACATCAAAACATCATCCCAACTGTGAAGTATGGTGGTGGGGGCATCATGGTTTGGGGCTGCTTTGCTGCATCAGGGAAAATGAATTCCCAAGTTTATCAAGACATTTTGCAGGAGAACTTAAGGCCATCTGTCCAGCAGCTGAAGCTCAACAGAAGATGGGTGTTACAACAGGCCAACGACCCAAAGCATAGAAGTTAATCAACAACAGGGTGGCTTAAACAGATGGTTGGATTCATCCCAAAGCGCCAAACCTCTAATGGCCCCAGAAGAATTCTGGACCTCACACAATGGGCCGAGTTCCACAAAATGCCTTCTCTGCTCCTTTTACTGGTTGCAGAGAAGGCGTTTGACAGGGTCCACTGGTCTTACCTTAAATTAGTCTTCCAAAAATTTGGACTCATAGGCAACGTTGACACGGCAAAGCTAGCATTATACTCACACCCATCAGCACATCAGCAAAGCTCTGGACATTGGGCATGACCTCTGACCCTTTCAATATCTCCAACGGCACAAGACAGGGTTGCCCCCTATCACTGTTGATATTTGCATTAGTAATGGAACCCCTCGCAACAGCCATAAGAACCCACCCGATGATCTCCGGCTTGCAAATAGGAGACACCACACATAACTTAGGACTTTATGCAGATGATGTCATTGTAATTCTGACTAATCCTCTCCAATCCCTACTGGCACTCCATTACCTTGTGATCCAGTTTGGCCAACTATCCTTATATAAAGTCAATTGCTCTAAATCCACTATGCTTGGAATAGACCTTGATCAGACCACTAAACCAACTCTCACTCATATGTCCCCATTTCCCTGTGCCCCAGCCTCCATGTTTACTTATGTAGAAATACAGTTGATACCCCTTGTATAAACTTTGAAGCACTTCTTAAAAAACTTGCACCTCCCTCCGCACCACTTGGGCCTCCTGGGTGGGGAGAATAGCCTTCTCCAAAATGTTTCTTTTGCCTCATTTGCTCTACATGATCAGAACTCTGCCAATACCATTACTCTCTTCTCAATTGAAAATACTCCAACGCACTCTTAACAACTTTATCTGGGCCAACAAGCGCCCCAGAATTAAACAAACCATCATGTGCACAGCAATGAACAAAGCAGAGATGGGTGCTCCTAACCTTAAAAACTATTACAAAGCAGTCCTTCTCCAGCAAACACAGCATTGGTTTGCTGTAGCACTGCAGCTCGCCCTCTATGGGCACAAATAGAAGAACTCGCTCTACGACACCCTACCAAATCTTTTCTAGCTGTCATATGGCTACAATATCGTCCTACGCCATCATTCTTAACCACTTGACAACTGGGCACTTAAACCCCCTTAACAACCAGACCAATTTTCAGCTTTCAGCGCTCTCACACTTTGAATGACAATTACTCAGTCATGCAACACTGCACCCATATGAAATTTGCGTCCTTTTTTTCACACAAATAGAGCTTTCTTTTGATGGTATTTAATCATCTCTGGGTTTTTTATTTTTTGCGCTATAATTAAAAAAAGACCGAAAATTTTGTAAAAAAATGAATTTTTCTTCGTTTCTGTTATAAAATTTTGCAAATTAGTAATTTTTCTTCATAAATTTTGGCCAAAATTTATACTGCTACCTATCTTTGGTAAAAAAAAAAAAATCAGTGTATATTATTTGGTCTTTGTGAAAGTTATAGAGTCTGCAAGCTATGGTGCCAAT
>BLSH010092519.1:119417-144731 GCA_018402905.1 Glandirana rugosa
CTACGGTAATTTCAAGTACACGCACATTTCCGTCCACAGAGTTATGAAAACCATTATAACACATAGATAGACGTTCGACGTTCGACGTTCGTTGTTTGTGTTTACCCTTTCTATTTTTGTGAATTAAAATTCTCTCGTTTAAATGTTTCTACTCCCGACGATAGGTCCTGAATCTGACCCTCCCTTATAATCGTAGTTACTTGTGTCTTGTCTTTACCCTTAAAAAGTTTTTTTGACATACGCTTGAGTGACGTTTCATATAAGGGTACCCGTTATTTAAATTCTCCGATTTTTCTTTTGGTTACACCGAGTGACGGTTTCAATTTTTTCAATATTTACTATTCTTTTCTCGGAGTTCGCATACAGTTTTTTTGAAAAATTCCCATTTCTGTTCTGTGTTCATTGATGCTAATATTCCCTCCCAGTCTAAGTCCTGGATAGCAGCCCTCATCTTTGTAAATTTGCTCTCTTAAAATTAAGTGTTTTTATCTTTCCCATTTGTGTTTGTTGCTTGCAGCTTGCAGCTTGCAGATAGATACACAATATTACCAAAAGTATTGAGACACCTGCCTTTACACGCACATGAACTTTAATGGCATCCCAGTCTTAAGCCTCGTACACGCGGTTCGATGGTCGTATGACTGAACAGACCAAATCCTATGTTGGATAATGTAGCTTGCACACAGACATGCAATACACGATCGTATGACCAAGCCGAACGTAGTGACGTGTTATGAACGTATAAGGAGAAAGTTCAGGTACATGTAATTTGTGTCTGGCCGTTCCTGACTTCTGCGCCTGCGTGTTTTGCACAGTACAACTTGTTGGACCAACTTCTCTGTACACACGATACAACAATCGTACGACTGCTTGTTGGTACTAACAACGTTTTCTAGTTTACTCATACAACTCCTGTTGTACGACCGTCCTACTTCAGCTGTTCTAATCGTGCATACTAACGGTCGGATTGGCATACAACAGTCGTTCGTATGACCCGTTGCATATGACCGTCAAACCTTGTGTACGAGGCTTTAGTCTGTAGAGTTCAACACTGAGTTGGCCTACCCTTTGCAACTATAACAATAACCATAATCCCCCCTCCACCAAGTAATTTGGGCTAGTGCACAAAGCACGGTCCATAAAGATGATGAGCGAGCTTGAGGTGGAGGAACTTGACAGGCCTGCACAGACTCCTGACCTCAACCCGATAGAACACCTTTTCGTCCATATCAGTGCTTGACCTCACAAATGCGCTTCTGGAAGAATGGTCAAACATTCCCATAGAAACACTTCTAAACCTTGTGGACAGCTTTCCCAGAAGAGTTGAAGTTGATATAGCTCCAAAGGGTGGGCCAACTCAATATTGAACCCTACGGTCTAAGACTGGGATGCCATTAAATTCATGTGTGTGTAAAGGCAGGCATCCCAGATAGATAGATAGATAGATAGATAGATAGATAGATAGATAGATAGATAGATAGATAGATATAGAAAGACAATAGTCCAGAAAATGCTAACTGTAAATAGTAAAACTAAAGTAAGCCAGTGAATGTTTTAAACTGACTGCATTCACCCAAAGCAGAGATATCAGCTCTAAGTTTGCTTTCCTTTTAACTATGTGAAAGCAGTTTTAGCTCCCCTGTTAGACTGAAAACTGCATTTTTCTTTCAGGGGGGCTGGTCCGACAGACCCCAGCCCATACAGATACTCTTAAAATGCCTACGTGGGGTTAAAGATAAGATACCCAAAGGTCATTATGTTGTCAAAACATCTCTTCTGAGTCGACCTGGAGGACATGCTGTTCAGTGGTCCAAAGTTAAGGATCATCTATGGGCTGAAACAACTTTGCCAGTTTACCACAAGGGTCAATTCCATGACATGGAGATCACTGTACATCATGCTGTGCATACAGTAAGTTTTTACTTTCATTTCTATTTATTTAGATCAATAAAAATGTGATTTCCATGTCCGGTATAACATAATCCTTAGTACTGAAAAAAAAATACTGATTGCATTTTGTATTTGTACTGCATGAGTTTAAAGCTTTTCATACATATTTCATCATTTATGAAGTACCTCCCATTATTGTAACTCCAAGATATATTTTTAGCACTTCTTTGCACTACAGTAATGTGTGATTCTTTATTAAATTTGACTATTGACTTCTGAAAAAGGTTTTTCAAGTGAGCACAATCTGACTTTTCCCGAAACCTAATGAGTTCATGTCACTAAATTATTCAAAGGTGAGAATCAGAAAACAAAACAATGGTGTTGCATGTTGAGAAGTGAATACAATTACAATCAAGAAAAAAAATTCTAACTTGTCATTCATTCCTCATGCTCCATTTGCAGGACACATCATATTTAAGTTTGTTACCTATTCTGTCTAAAACTATTTCAGATGGCTGTAATCTCATGTCTATGGATACATTATGATTATTAAAATCACAATTTCAGCATAGCATAGATTTTACATTTTCGAATAGGGATACATTTAAGGTTTGGTCTGCACATAAGTTCAGACTGAACATTAGCTGTTCAGGTGTTTGGACCACGGAAAGTATTACTACCACTATTATACAATACATCTTCCTGCTTTCAATGGTTAAGGATAGCAGCGGGTGCGGGCACTGAGGCAGTGATGTCACCCGGCCTCATCCACTTTCATGGCTAGGAATGGCATGTCAAGCTCATACTTCTGACCCCACAATCAACAAAAAAAAGGAAAGTTCATTGAGGGACACAGATTTCAAGGTAAATTGGGTTATACTGCCACCTACTGGCAAACCAAAAAGTGACCAGCCTGGCATAACTTTTTCCTAAGTTTTGTAGAAAAGCAATATTAGAAACGAGATCGTAGACACAAAGGGGATGGTACCTGTGTCCCATAATGAACTCCAAGAAATTCATTTCATATTAAAAAATACAAATTACAGTTATGGATGCTAACAGTATATGGGCGACTATAAAGAGAAAATGAGGTGGAAAGTTTTCGATAGGTGGAGTTAGCATACCTGTAATGGAGGAGATTAGACCAAACACTTGGTTCCAGAAGCTTGTGAGACTTTTGCAAAACCAGAGCGTATGGTAGAGGTTGCCTACATGACTACAATTGCACCAACACAGAGGCGATTAGGAGGGATAAAATTGGGTAGGGTGTAAGGTATCAGTGAGAAATTATTTTATGGGAGAGCTCCCAGTGATTAATACAGTGGAAAATTCCATGTGTACATTTAAAAGCCTGGAACCATTGTGCTGGTGCATAAATATTCTTTAGATCTTACTCCTATCAGAACGTAGCTTTGCACTAAATGGTATTGTAAAGGAGAGAGATGCCTTTAGGGCAAGGTGCGGGAGATCCATAGCAGGATTGTACCAAGGGAGGAAGCTTTATCATTGGGATGGTATAGCTGCACAGAAATGTGGTTATCCGAATACATGAATAAAGTTCAGTGGGGGGAATATCCTAGTGACTAATTATCTCTGGGAAAGGCTTGGGTAAGCTGTTATTAAGGAACAGGTAAGCTAAGGATGCCCACTACCCACTGAATGCCCCGATTACATCACTTCTGAACTGATAAATATGGCACAAGAATTTCCAGCGCCGTAAATGGCATCCGTAGTTGCTGAACCTTGCAGGGATCTCCAGGGTGAGCCAGCAAAGCCCTCCACACTAAAATAGAAGCTTGTACTGTAATTGGAAGGCTACACAGCTAGAGTGATTTTCAACAGTCTGTTATTAGAAGGGTGGAAAGGCGCTGCACTTTTACCATTACACCTCTGCATGTACCCAAAGTGTGTCAAGCGATGGAATATACCATTGTTTAATCTGTGTTAGTTATGTGGCCAGGTAATAATCTTTTAAATCAACCAATCCAAACCCCCCAATTTTTTATGTTTGATCATATGACACCAGGAGCATCTCAGACGCTTAGCTTGCCAGATGTATTTCCTATACAGAATAAGTACAAAATCTGTGGAAGCACCATCATTTTGTACGCAGACAGCCAGCCCATCCAAGACAATTCTTTGAAGGAGGATTGGGAAAATTCTTGTTGAATTTTTGATATTAAAGGTTAAATAATTTTCCACCGCTAGTAATGAGACAGATGGGGTCAAGGCTATGCCAAGATACGGGATACTTCCGGACAACAAACAACTTTTTTGACAAAGAACAATACATATTGTCTGTGACCCAACTCCAACAGCCATACATATGCAGACAAATGAAAAAAATAAAGTTATGTTTGGCTAATCCTCTGTCCCAGTACTCCATAGCTGCATAGGTCTAAATCAGGGGCTAATGCATAGTTCCATAGTTAAACCAGAAAGAGCTATAAAAAAGCATTAATGCTGTGATTTCACAGCATGGTGCAGGTCTTGGTCAGACTGTGCTTTAACTACAGTGTAGAAAAGTGAGGTCAAGGATCTAGATGTGCTTTCTGGCAGGGGTAAAGGAATGTAAAGAGTGGCTCAATAAAATTACAAATCTCTTTCTGCAGGTAAAGCATATAGTTAGCTGCTGGCCTATAGAAGAGAAACCTACCAAGGCTAAATATGCTGTATTTAGTAATGTACTCTATGTAAATCATGCCTGATGTCTATTATTCATTGTAAAAGTGGGCACCACACATTTGTAATAATATAAATGATGTGCAAATTCTGTGAAAAATTTAGTGTCCCTTCTTGCAGTTTTAAGAACACTTGTCATGCATGCAGCTATTTTATCTCAGAGTTTAAAATTTAGTATTCTTTTAAAATTAATGCGATTCAACTTTTATGCTTGAAGGGAGAAAAAAATGCTTGATTTTTATTTTTTATTTAAGGTCTGTTTAATACTTCAGAAGGTAAAGCCTTCTAGAATGGACCAGTTCTAAAATGTATGGAGAATGGGATTCATATGCTTGTCACTATTAGTCATGCCCACAGTTCCTTTCCAAGAAGTGCTTTCTGCAAACTACATATATCAGAAATTGATTAACATGACCTGAGGTATTCATTTTTAAAAGATGATGAGACCACTACTTCCTAAGAGGTTATTTTCTGTATGTCAGCATCCATCTGAGAATGGAAATGATTTTAATAAGTGCCAAATACATGGTGTTTCTACAGGAAACTAGAGCAGAAACTTTGCAGAGAATGTAGCTCAAGGAAAAAAACTGTGAAAGTATTTTATTTTTCAAGTGCAAAGTTGTAGCAAATAGCAATAGCACAAGAAATTAATGCAAAAAGAGGTATACACTGACCTACATTATAATATATAAACACCAAAATATATTTTTACAGACGTGTTTTTTTGCAATTATAAATAATTTGTCCACAAGACATATTTTTGAAATATTTTATCTTAAAAAATCTTGCAAGATATATGAGTGGGTGCAAAACCCAGTGATAGGGAAGGCCAATAACCAAAAAGTAACCAGATTTAATTTTCAGCAGTCTAAAGATAGCTGATAGCTAATTGGTTGACATTGTTTTTTTAAACTTTGCATATTGCTATTTTAATAATATGTAAACCTAAGAATTTGTTTGTATAGGTATCAAGATTGCACCAGAATTATTCGATGTTAGTACTGGATGTCTCGACAGGACATGACCATACTTTATTTTCCCTTCTTATATTGTAACAAATTATTATTCCTGTCTGATGCCACGCTATGGAGATTTTTCTCGCTTTTTGTCTCAGTTAGGTTGGCCATACATTATACAACTTTCTTATTCAATTTCCTTTAGATTTACCTTTAACTATGTAGTGCAAGGGCCTGCCTGATTGCATGCAAAATGAAAATGTTTAAGTTTAACCTCATATTATATGTTTTTGGTAAATCTAAAGGAAAATTGTACAATTTTTTGGCCAGCCTTACCGTGTATGTAAATCTTCAATATGGGCACAGACAACAGTAAACAATTGACAGCAGTTTGAGTGTTCCTTTACAAAAACTGTTTTATTACTTTATAGGGTTGATTTACCAAGTGCATAATATGGTGCAGCTTTGTAGAGAAACAAATCAGCTTCCATTTTTTTTTTTGTCAAAGCTTAATTGAACATGCTGAAATTGGAAGCTGATTAGCTACCATGCAAAGCTGCCCCAGATTTTGTGCTCTCCAGTTCTAGTAAAGCAAGCCCTCTGTGTCCCTCCAGGAGGTATTCCTTCAATTCCTGTGCTGGTACCAAGCTGTACTAGATATAGACAGCAGTAAAACCTGACAGAGGTTCAAACCATTCCCTTATACAACACATACAGGTAAGTATTTTGGCAGTCAAGTAATCCCCTCTGTATTACTCTTGAAGGATTATTAGACTGCATGATCCACTTGAGCAGGCACCCCTGTAAAGTCATTGTTCTGTACAAAGTAATGTTATTTCCAGATGTCAACTCAATGACCAAACATTCCTCTATTATGAATTTTGCAGCCGCTACCGCCAACATAAGGAGCTAGGTATTAAATAAAAGGAAAGGAAAATGTAAACAAAAGTGAAGCTGTTAGTTACAGTGACCAATCAGATCCTTTGCTGTATTTTCAATTATTAAATAGTCTATATAGCGCCACTACCATTTTTGTAACCAACCAAGAACAAATATGTGTTTCTCAAATAGTTAAAATGATAGTAAATTCTTGTTTTTTTCATTTAAAAATAACAAACATATTATACTTACCTGCTCTGTGCAGTCGTTTTGCACAAAGCAGCCCAGATGCTCCTCTTCTCGAGTCCCCCGCTGGCACTCCTGGCTCCTCCCTTCTGCCAAGTGTTTCCATAGCAAGCAGCTTGCTATGGGGACACCTGAGCCGAGGAGGTGCTCTGTGTGTCCATCCAGACACGGAGCTGTGACTCGGGCTCACCCCCTCTCTCACCTCATTTGTTTACTGACTTTGATTGACAGCACCAGGAGCCAATGGTGCCCCACTGCTGTCTCATCCAATGAGAAGGGAGAGACAGCTGAAACTCTAGTGCAACATCTCTGCATCGAGATGGGTCTCAGGTAAGTATTAGGGAGGCTGGGGGGATCTGCTGCACACAGAAGGTTTTTTTATCTTAATGCATAAAATGCATTAAGATAAAAAAAAAACTTCTGACTTTAGAACCACTTTTCTTGCTATACACTAGCATATTTTTTATTCGATACAAACTTTTGTATGAAATTTGTTTTGTACATTTGATGACTGGATAAATGTCGAAAGTACTTCAAAATTTTATTTTACTTTTCACATTCAATATTGAAATGATTGGAATGTCCTAAAAGAAAACCATGTACACTATTGGAAATTTGTTTGCTCAAAAAAAATTTCCATCCTGCTCCTACAAATTTTCTTCTCAGTGTGGTAAAAAACAAACCTCAATTTGACCCCACTAACAATTTGAAAATCGAACAATGGTTCTTACAATGAAAAATTTAAAATGAAATTCTACAAGTGTATAGTCAGCTTTAGTTAGCTATGTTTGCCTTGAATTGCACAGAACTTTATAGACATTTTTCTGGGTGGAAGGAGAAAGTGGCACAAAATGCACAACACAGGAGGCACAATATATACCAACACCATGGGTGAGATTTACTAAAACTGATTAACACAGAATCTGGTGCAGCAGTGCATAGTAACCAATCAGCTTCTAGATTTTATTGTCAAAGCTTAATTGAACAAGCTGAAGTTTGAAACATATCGGTTACTATGCACAGCTGCCCAAGATTCTGTGTGCGCCAGTTTTTGTAAATCTCCCCCATATGTCTGTTTTGCATAACTATGGATATGCAAACTACTGTTAATCACTGTTTATTGTATTGCAATTTTCTTTCTAAAGTATACCAAAAATATTTTGATGTGTGCCTTCCTTTCCAGCCATTTGAATTGCTTTGACCCAAATATATACATTGTCATGATGTCATTGGTATGTGCCTTGTGTTATAATTTCACTAAGCTGCGTAACCAAAAATACTTACCTTTAATAAAAATATACTTTGCAACTAATTTGTGTATAATGCTTTTAGTCTTTCTTCTAGTAGTTATAGAAAAATATATCTGGTGGTTTACATGAAATCTGATACTGTTAATGGTGTAATAGAGGCCACTACAGAGCTGTGGTCCTTCTCAACAGATGCTTCTGTTTTAGTCTTTATCAGTGTAAAGCACATAAATATATATTCAAAATGCATGTAATGTACAGATTTATTATAAGAAAGATAATTTCTTTGTTCCTCCATTTTGATTCAAATGTATGTTGAAAAACACACACACAAAGACCAAAGAAATATATATAAGCTGCAGAAATACTATGACACAAATAAAGGAAAATAATTTCATTTTTAGAACGAATAAGCTTTTTTGCACTCGTATGTATTATGTATATATTTATATATACCTGCAATAATTAGTTCCTGATGTCCCAGAGAAACATTGTATCTTGAAAGTAAATTCTCATTTTTAAAAAGATTACTAAATGGAAGGGCAGGCAAAGCCATTTTAAAAGTTTGAGATACAAAGCATGATAAAAATTGAGTGATTGTCACAAGTAATGTTGGGACCTATGACAGAAACGCTTTTTGAATTTCCTTTGATGTGTGTGGCTCTCCTCTTTAATAATTTTCCAGCTGGGTAGATTTGGAAGGAGCTCTCATCTTGCATTAATTACTGAATACAGCTTTCCTGTTTACATTTTTTTATAGCTGCTGCCCACTGAAAAGAAAATAAAGTCTGGAATGACTTTGCTCCTTGAACTGTACCTACTTCATGGAAAAGATACATACATAGATCGAGCAGTGGGATGGGGAATCTTCCCACTCTGTGACAACAATCTAAATGTCTTAGAAGGCAAGTACAGGTGCCCACTTTTAAGAGGACAATATGATTCCAGGATTAATCGTTTCAATAAAGTTGAAGATCTTATCACAACAGACTTGGATCACTGGCTATGTAACTTATATTTTCAGGTATGGGAATTTACAATTATATAAAATATACATAAAAGTAAAAACAACAACAACATGATAAAAAGTGTACTAACTAAAAAAAAATGTAACTTTAATGGTTACTTCAAGGTAAGAAGGCAGCCCATGCAAGTAGTGATTACCTAGAAAAGTAATTTATTTATGTGTTTGTAGGTGAACATCGACTCCATTATACTCTATTGGGTTAAAAAAATACTATATAATCCACACAGTAGCATTTACAGCACTATCCTTCACCTGCTGGAGGTTTTGGGGACACAACTGATCATTCCAGATGTTAATATAACCCCCCATGTCTAATTAAAATTGATAGGTTGCACAGGATTCTTTTAGTGATCATCTGAGAGTAGTATGTGTTTACATGAGTGCTGGCCGTTGATGATCAATCTTTGCAGACTATTAAAATACAGCCTAAGAACAAATGTTCGCTCGGATGTTAGCAGCGCATCCTTGTTGTTCTCTTAAAGCTTTAACCAGAGAAGAAATTTCAGTCCTTGAAAAGTTTTTGTGCTACAAACATGCTCCCAGAGAAAGATGTGTACTGCTTCAAAGATAATCTTTATGAGCTATACTCCTCCACCTTTGTTGCCACGTGAACTTCTCCCCGTTATGGTTATGCACTCACCAAAAATTCAATTTGTGATCGCCTTTGTTTAGTCAGATATGGTCATATAGGTGCTCCATTCCTGGTAGCTATGTGAGATCTCACTGCTCCAATGATCACTCATTTGCGGCATTCCCGGGTTGAGTCTTAGATCACCGTCAGTGTACTGAAAGCCGCGTGGTCACTTCTGAGGGAAGTGACCACACCACATTCAGTACACTGATGGTTATATGAGACTCAACCCGGGAACACCGTAAATGAGTGATCATTGAAGGGATGAGAGAGTCATCAGATCAACTGAGCAGTATATGTTGTTATGCTTTTAAAGGATGTTTACTATGTAAGCAAGATTTTAGGGAGGGGGGATTTTAATAATAAAATACAGGGTTACACTATTAGTGTCCCCCCTTTCTTTACATTGATGTAATACTTGCTGTTTAATGGAGTAACCATTGAGGATAGCATCTTTGATCGGGATTGGACAATCTCACATGGTTGCAACGAAAGGGAGTCTCTATATGACCAGATCAGACTAAACCAAAGGCGATCACAAATTGAATTTTTGGTGAGTGCATAACCATAAGGGGGAGAAGTGCACGTGGTGACAAAGGTGGAGGAGTATAGCTCATAAAGATTATCTTTGAAGCAGTGCACATCTTTCACTGGGAGCATGCTTATAGCACAAACACTTTTCAAGGACTGAACTTTCTTCTCTGGTTAAAGCTTTAAGAGAACAACTAAGGAAGTCCTGCTAACATCCAAATGACCATTTGTTCTTAGGCTGTATTTTAATTGACTTTTTATTATAGCAGCAGCTTGTATATTTATGGTGGCTTTCCATGAGTGCTGGGATCAGTGATATTAACTGATGTTGACAATTATTGCTGAATATTTGTAGTACAATCTTTGCAGACTGCATGTGTGCCGACATTTTGGAAAGCAGTTTTTAAAAATTCAAGAAAGCAATTGACTATATTCAGTATTTAGAGAACTAAATGGGTCACCAAACTATATTTCCAATGAAAGGTCATGTTTCAAAAAAACATAAATGAAAAAGGGTAAGGGATCGCTTAGGAGACATCCCTGCTACAGGCCTTGATGGGCCTTGATAGGGTATATGATAAAGATGGATCATGAAAAATCCAAACAAATCAATCTACACTACCTCCCAGAAAACTCAAACAGGGATTATTTCCATGGTTAAAAGATCTACAGATCTACTTATTCCTCATTTCTTCCCTACACAACTGAATCTGGCATTATCTGATGTCTGTAGGAATATATTCATTCTACACACTGTGAGATGTAAACCAGTACAAAATATCATATTTTTATGTGTAAGACATTGATTTATATCTGCTATCTACATAATTTTCAGGCCTGGTTATAGTTACATTTCTGTTTTACTTTAGATCATAAAACTGCCACTATACATAAATGAACAGAAGGAATGTGACATTTTTGTTCAGCTACCACAAGAATTTCTCACCTATGCAAGTTATAATGAGAAGAAGCCAGATAACGAAAAAGACATACAAAATCCATTAAGAAGAGATAATTGTAAACAATCATGTCATTACCAAGGAACACATTCAAGTCTTCTTTTCACTTACTCACAAGGTATTCTTAACCAAATGACCGACATTAAGGAGGCTAAGGAATGTTAAAAATCTGTGCATTCTCCACTCTAAAATGAACCTGTAGCCAGGATATGAGAATTTGTGAATTTACATATTCTTCACAAGCAGAAATTGAGCTTCGCGAAACAAGCCACCGCTGACCTCTGTATCTTTAGGCACTGTAGAGCAATTCATTTTCAAAGTTCATGACAAATGCACTCTAATCAGGTTGTAGAGGAATTCTTAACAACTTTATGTTACGTTATACTCTCTTCTAATAGTGACTTAGCATTTTTCCAAACTTCTATCGTGTACATAGTTCACTTGTTCTGTGTTCACATTAGAAGACTGAAAGGCTGCCAAGTCACTTCTGGAAGTAGGAGCTGGATGAAGTAAAGCAGAAATAATAACCCTCAGCATTGATGTCAGTGGCAGCAATAATATCTCTAAACTTCATTGGTCTCAGTCTCAGCAATAACACCCCCCTCCTTCACTGGTGTCAGTGGCAGCAATAATAATGCCACTTCATTGGTGGCAATGCCAGCAATAATAACCCCTCCCTTTACTGGTGTTAGTGGCAGCAGTAATAGCTCCCTTCATTGGTGTCAATGATACACTGTAAGTTCTACTCAAACTGTACTATCGGTCAACAATTATTTTTTAGACAACAAGCTGGTGGTCTATAAATGTGCATATATCAAAACGTCTCTGGTGTTATTTTTATCAATCTTTGAATTTTTTACATACATGTATATGGATTAGCCTTCGAAGTCTGCCAAACTCCTAGCTTGTCATCTATATGCATGCTAATGCTCATATGTATGCCGATGAGTTCACATTTTGTCAGCCTTATCTAAGGGTTTGCGTGAACTGGAATCCGTTTGTTATATCTGTTTGTGATACCTAGGAACTTTCTGAGCCAGTGTGCTGAGAATTTTATGATTCATAAAATATGTTGATTTTTTGATGTGGTGCCTTTAGAAAGTGGGGTGAAGGGGTAATTATTACGTTTGTTTTGTACTATGGTCTTTAATTGTTTTATGTGGAATAAAAATATTGTATGTTATTGGATATGAGAGGTCTCACTCTCTGATTAGTTGTTTTTGATCATTCATAACATTATTGTGGTTTGTTGAACCCAGATTCTGGGTGTTTTGTTGTTTGAGTTATTTACTTCTAAAGTAAACCGAAAGTGAGTTGCAGTATTTTTCTTGCAAAACGAATTATATACACAATTTTGCACTGATGAAATGCTGCATACAGAATGACAGAAGGCTTCAAAAAACGTATTGTCTGGTCTGTTACTCATGTTTTTGAATTATATTTTTATTTAATAGTTTTAGATCAATCTAACACTGTTTAACCAGTTGCCCACTGGGCACTTAAACTCCCTTCCTAACCAGACCAATTTTCAGCTTTTAGTGCTCTCACATTCCTTTTTTTCCACACAAATAGAGCTTTCTTTTGGTGGTAATTAATCACCACTGGAGTTTTTATCTTTTGCGCTATAAATAAAAAAAGACCGAACATTTTGTAGAAAAATGAATTTTTCTTTGTTTTTGTTATAAATTTTTGCAAATTAGTAATTTTTCTTCATAAATTTTGGCCAAAATTTATACTGCTACATATATTTGGCAAAAATAACCCAAATCAGTGTATATTATTTGGTCTTTGTGAGAGTCCACAAGCTACGGTGCCAATCATTGAAAATTGATCACACCAGATGTACTAACGGCCTATCTCATTTCTTGAGACACTAAGGCTCCTTTCACACTGGGGAGCTTTACAAGCGCTATTTAGCTAAAAATAGCACCTGTAAAGCGCCTTTCCATTACACCTAGTGTGTCTTTTCACACTGGGGCGGCTCGGGCGGTGCGCTTGCGGGAGAAAAAACAAACTCCAGCAAGCATGATTTTTGGGTCAGTGAAGGAGCGGTGTATACACCGCTCCTCCACCGCCCCTGCCATTGGAATGAATGGCCAGCGCTCCTGAAGCAGCTGTACACCTCTCTGGAAGCGCCAAGCGGCAGCACTTTTAACCCCTTTTGGGGGGGTTAAAAGTGCCCCGCTGCTGCCCGAATAGTGAAGCCATAGCGCTGCTATTACAGTGGTTTACCACTGACGATCGAGTGGCCCCAGTGTGAAACGGGCCTAACAAGCCAGGGAAGTACAAATACTCCCCAAATTACCCCTTTTTGCAAAGTAGATATTACAAGGTATTTAGTAAGAGGCATGATGAGTTTTTTCACTTGTAATTTTTTCAAACAAATCTTTGCAAAATGAATATTTTTTATTTTTATTTTATTTTTTTCACAAAATTGTCATATTAACAGGTTATTTCTCTCACATAGCATATGCATAACACAAATTATACCCCAAAACACATTCTGCTACTCCTCCTGAGTATGGTGATACCACATGGGTGAGACTTTTTCACAGCCTAGCCACATACAGAGGCCCAACATGCAGGGAGCACCATCAGGCGTTCTAGGAGCATAAATTACACATATAATTTCCTGACAAGCTATCACACTTTTGAATACCCTGGAGCACCAGGACAATGGAAATGCCCACAAAATGATTATTTTTGGAAAGCCAATACCCCAACGTATATTCTATGAGGCATAATGAGTCTTTTGAACGTGTCATTTTTTCCACTTGGAAAATGTGTAAAGAAAATTCATTTTTCTACGCATATTTTACACATTTTTACAGCATTGAAGGGCACTGATGAGGATCCACTGATGGGGTGGCAATGCTGAGCTCTTGCTGATGGGCACTGTATTGGCACTAATGGGCATTTTAGTGGCACTGTAGAGCATAGATGTAGCACAGATGTGCACTGATGGGGCACAGATGGGGCACAGACGTGGCACTGTAGAACACTGATGGGGCACTGATGCGCACTGATGTGGCACTGTAGAGCACTGGCGGGGCACAGATGTGCACTGGTGGGGCACTGACATGGCACTGTAGAGCACGGATGGGGCGCAGATGTGGCACAGATGTGCACTGGTGGGGCACTGACATGGCACTGTAGAGCACGGATGGGGCGCAGATGTGGCACTGCTGGGGCACTGTAGAGCACTGCTTGGCACAGATGTGCATTGCTGGGGCACTGTAGAGCACTAATGTGGCACAGATGTGCATTGATGGGGCACAAATCTGGCATGGATGGAGCACTGATGGGGCACATATGGGGCACTGCTGGGCACTGATTTGGCATGGATGGGGCACTGCTGGGCACTGATATGGCATGGATGGGACACTAATATGGCATAGATAGGGAACTGCTGGGCACAGATATGGCATGGATGGGGCACTAATATAGCATAGATGGGGCACTTGGACTAAAAAGTAAAAACCTGAAGCAGCCTCATGCTGCAGATTCTCCCTCCTCTGCTCACACAATCGATGTGAGCAGTGGAAAGAACCAGACATGACACCGGTTATTTACAGTGATCACTACGTCATTGGAGTGATCACATAGTAAAGGGCCACTGTCATTGGCCTTTTACCGCGATCCGTGACTCATCGGGTCTCGTGAACCCGGTGAGCATGGACACTCCCATGTGCATGCCCCAGGGGGCGCAAGGGAGCGTGATTCTGGGAGGCCGTCATGATACGCTCTCTCAGAGTTATCCAACCGCGCTGTAGCCATCAGCTATGGTCCGGTCGGTAACTGGTTAAACAGTAACATCAACTTTTTTTCCCCTTTGGAAAAAGGTATAAACTATAGAAATAAAAGATGACTATTGTAAGCAATCTTATCAGTGTTATAGGGTTTGTTCCGAATGTCAGTGTTGATGGTCAGCTTAAAATGTGGCGATAACTATGAATAAAAGCAAGTGGCACAAAAAAGGAATCCATATACTAAATGTTATCATTAAAGGTATTAACCCAATACATCTGGGAAGGTTTTCAACTGTCCAGGTTAAGGTAGAGCAAGTAGTAGCTAGTCCCATTCAGCTGGGCTTGTTCTATAATGTTAAAGAGAAGTTCCGCCCCCCCCCCCAAGAAAAAAATGAAAGTCAGCAGCTACAAATAATGTTCCAGCAATATCAGCACCCAGCCAATTTTCGGATCGGCTCTCAGGTGCTGCCATCGCCATTCATGGTAAGGGAAACCAGCAGTGAAGCCTTTCAGCTACACAGCTGGTACCCTACCGCACATGCATGAAGCTCGTTGCACTTTCTAAGTTGCCCAATGGTGGAGGAAGGAGAGGGGCATGAACTTCTGAGGGATGGCTCCACAGCGCAGTCTCCCGGAAGTGGGGAAGGGTACCTATCAAAAACAGGTACCCGTTCCCCCCTCCCCCCTGAAAGGTGCCAAATGTGGCATCAGAGGGGGGGAGGAAGCAGATAAGCCGTGGTTCCCCTTTTGGGTGGAACTCTGCTTTAAGGATGTTTAATTTCTTAAAACGGTAGCAGACCGCTGTGTGGGGTTTTTTTGGAACTTGTAAGGTAAAGCCATAATGTGCTAGTAGGCATCGCATACTAGCTTATTATGTGAAACTTAACTTAGAACGAAGCATTCCAGGGGCGAGCTGTCACCGCTGACAGGGCTTCAGTCTGCAGCTGGTCTTCCTTCTGGGTTTGCAGACTCTGGCTTTGTGAGAGGCCAAATCCGCGATGATATCAGTCCTGCGCATGCGCATGGGATCTGCCGTTTACGGCACAGAACTCTGTAGGAATGGCCCTGGTGGCCGATCCTTCAGAGTGCATGCGCTGGTGGCGTAAACGGCAGCATGTATAGTAAATATCTCCTAGACGGTGCACGTTTAGGAGATATTGACAGTACATATAGATAAGCCTTAATAGAGGCTTACCTATAGGTACAAATTATGCATGGGAGTTTACTCCCACTTTAAGCCTGGTACACAGTTTTTTTTCTTCATTAACCGGTTAACGACCGGCTCGCGTACATTTACTGCTGCAATGTGGCAGCGTAACGTGAATCACCGTGGGTCGGGCGGACTCAATGTCCGCTGGCCACCCACAGTCGCCTACTACACAGGAAGAACGGGGAACCGCCGATATAAACACGGCGGTTCCCCGTTCTGTCAGGCGGCATGACAGGGATCTACTGATCCCTGTAATCGGGATCAGTCAGATCTGTCATGCCCCTGCCAGTTAGAACGCGCCTAGGGAACACAGTTAACCCCTTGATTGCCCCCTGCAGGTTAACCCCTTCCCTGCCAGTGACATTTATACAGTAATCAGTGGCTATTTTTAGATCTGATCACTGTATAAATGTCATTGGTCCCAAAAAAGTGTCAAAATGTCTCTAACAATAAAGAACACATTCAGTTGAGTGTGACTAACTACAACTTATTATAACAGTATACAATATTTTTTCACTATAGTGGCTCTGTAAGGGGGAGAAAAAGGCATCATGCATTGATGCCACTCTCCAATCAGTCCTTTGATATATATATTGGTTTCCACGTTTGTCCCTGTCCCTTCACTCCAATCACATTGAACCATTGCATATGGCAGGGAAATATAGGAAGTAAGTATACTAATGAATAATAGGAATGGGCACATTAGTCAGGCTCTAGCAAAGTAGATGACTGCAGCTATATTATTAGTATTGCATGAGAATTTTTTTTTGCCATTCCTGCATCTCGGGCTTCATTTTTAAAATGCAAAAAACAATTACAGATGAAAAGTTACAAAAGCTATGAAAATAGAAACAATTACTGAAGGAAATGGTAATCCTCTGACTTAATTGTAAATAGAAAGCTGTTTGAACATGACTTGTACCACAGTACGACACACCAGTCACTGACTCACGGTTTCATTGCTAGTAAATAATAAGCATCTTAAAAACTTGTAAGTAAAGAGTTCTATGTAAAGAATAATGAACATTTTGGAATAACAGAATATTTCAGTGTAAATGAGGATTGGCACAACATTTATATCAGAAGCATGTGATAAACCCCCTGTGGGACTTTGACGGGAGAACCAACTCACCAAGAAGTAGTCATAGTAAAATTTAACATTTATTTGTATAGTTTAAAATCAATATTCCATCATGGTAATGGGCAGTACTAAACATGGACAGTGTTCAAACAAAATTGACAAATAGGTGACAAAAAAATGATAATTACATAACAAATGACAAACAATGACTAAAAAGACCACTCATCTGCCGCAAATGGGAGGCAGAAAAGGACCCAACGTGTTTCAATGTTTATGATGCGATATCTTCCTCAGGGGTATGTGGTCAAGATAATTTTAAAAAACAATGCTCATAAAGTGTAGGACAATCAATAGACTGTTAACAAGGAGGTTACTAATAAACCCTTTTGCCCAACCCGAACATGGGAGTATATAACGAATCCGCAGTGAAAGAAGTAAAAGAGATACCCAGCCATGAACAACAATGGCTGATAGAGTATACGTATCTCCATATAGAGCAGCAATAGCGGGAACGGCTGATGGAAACGTGTCCAGATATGAGCCCCAAAGTGGCAGGTATACAAAAGAGTGACAGAAAATGGCCGCAAAGTAGTCAGCTAATGGCTGAGTGGCGAACGCATACAGGGCTGAAAGCCAAATGTTCAGTAGTTGCAGAAACACCCAAAAGGGAGATCAAGCATTGTTTTTTAAAATTATCTTGACCACATAGCCCTGAGGAAGATATTGCATCATAAACATCTAAACGCGTTGGGTCCTTCTTTGCCTCCCATTTGCGGCAGATGAGTGGTCTTTTTAGTCATTGTTTGTCATTTGTTATGTAATTATCATTTTTTTGTCACCTATTTATCAATTTTTTTTGAACACTGTCCATGTTTAGTACTGCCCATTACCATGATGGAATGTTGATTTTAAACTATACAAATAAATGTTAAATTTTACTATGACTACTTGGTTCTCCCGTCAAAGTCCCACAGGGGGTTTATCTCATGCTTCTACTGTTTAATTAGGGATGGGGATATAACCAACCGCCTCTTTACTTAGGAGATACATACAACTGCCAAAATCCATATTCCAACATTTATATCACATTCTTACATAAACAATAGTATAGGTGGTGTGAACACAGCTACTACTGAATACTGAATGTTTGCCACAATTAAGTGCTGGGCTGTAAACAAATAGAGTGATACAAGATTGAATGTAGAAACCTTTCCTAGAACAATCTGTTCCCAGTTAAGGCATTGTATTAGTAAATGTTATAATAAGTTGGAAATTTAACAATGGGATCCACTTAAACTTCACCATCACACTCAGTTAACCACTTGCCCTCCAGAAGATTTACCCCCCTTCATGACCATGCCATTTTTTTTCAATACGGCACTGCATTATTTTTTTTTTCTTTTGAAACTTAAGTTTTATTTTGTACGATAGAAAACATATACATGCGATATAAATTGCATTCGTATACATACAGAAAGACACTGTACAGATCGTTATGCATACTATACCTTGGGCTCAAAAGAGCTTTAACCTTATTGCATAGAGAAGTTACAAACCAGTCACTTATGGTATATGGGCCGCGGGGGCCGGATCCCCCGCCCCCGGGTAGGAGACGAGGGGTCCCGCCCGCGCAGGACCACAGGCGCCAATGAAGGCTAGGAAACAAGAAAAAAAAAGAAAAAGAGTAGTGGAGAGCAGGTATGGCATATCAACTGTGACAATTAATAGTGCAGTGCATAGGTGCTCAGTAGGAGTAGCTGTTTAGGATGGTAAGGTGCACTTGGGATGTTGCAACCAGGGGATCCATCTTTTCTGGAAGAGCGGAATTTGGAGGTGAGCCTTGGCGAACATGTATTCCATGAGGCATTGGTTGTTGAGGCTGTCGAATACCTCCTCCATAGAAGGTGGGTTGGGCGATTTCCAATTTCTGGCGACTGACAGTTGGATAGCAATGAGAATATGCGTTAACAGAGCATGGGTATTAACAGGCCAGACGTCGAGTTCCAGGCCAAATAATATCAGTTGCGGAGAGAGAGTTGCTTGTATGTGGAAGAGGCCTGAAAATAGTTTTGTGATATTGTGCCAGAGATGGGCCAGTTTGGGGCATGACCACCAGATGTGAATGGTGGTGCCTTTTTGCTTGCAGAGTCTCCAGCAATGCGCTGCAGAGGTGGGATAAATATTGGCAAGTTTGGCTGGGGTGAGATACCAATTATGGAATAGCTTTTGTACCCCTTCCCAGTGGGTAATGCATTTGGAGAACTTCAGAGGATAACGGAGTGCGTGTAGCCATTGCTGAGTGGTGTAAGAGCACTGGAGAGTGATTTCCCATTTACGGATGGTAGGTGATTTGCAGTCATCTGTAATGTTGGTAAGCAATTTGTAGAAGTAGGATATGCCCTTCTGTGCATTGCTCATGTGAGAGTAGAAGTGCATGATATGACCAAATAGTGGGTTGTTGGTGTGGGACACTTTAGTAAGGAGAGAGCGGACCCTGAGGTATTTGAAGAAGTCTTTAGTTGATAGTTGAAATTTGTTCTGTAACTCTTGGAAGGATAGAAGCACATTCTTATCATACAGCTGAGCTAGCGATACGATTCCGGCACATGACCAATCGGATAGAGAAATGTCTGACAAAATAGTTTGTAGGGACTGCAGAGGAAGCAAGTTGAGAACAGCTGTAGGGATCCCCCCTGAGAGTTGCAAGAGAGAGAGCCAAGTCCTGGTTGTGGCATTGATAGTATAGAGGAAGTTGTGATGTATCTGTTGCTGTAACATTAATGCCATGAGTGTTTGCTTCGGATCAGATGCCAGTGCTGCCTTCTCAATGTGTAGCCAGGGAAATAGTGTAGTTGGCTTGTTCCAATAATGTTGCTTTGTAGTAGGAGTTAATGTTAGGTGCGCCCATGCCTCCAGAGGTAGTTGGGGAGCATAGAGTAGATTTTTTAACCCTCGGGTGTTTATTGTTCCAAATGAACGACGTTATGATTGCTTGCAGTTGGTCAAGGTGGGTGCGTAAAAAGGGCATGGGTAAAGTTCAGAAAGTGTAGAGTATATGAGGGAGCAAGTATATCTTCGAGAGGGCTATGCGACCTGCCCATGAGGCTTGCACATTCTTTAAGTTCTGCATTGTCTTTTGTAGTTTAATTACCAGCTGCGTAAAATTCTGTGTGAGAAGCTGTGAAGAGGGTAAGGTCAAGGAGATACCCAGATAGGGAAGAGTGGAGTTTGGAGCCCAGGAAAACAAAGACATTTTGGTTATATTTAATTTAGTTGCATTATCGAGGTTGGCGGAAAGCATGGTGGACTTGGAGCAATTTATTTTATACAGGGATGCTTTGCTGAAAAGATCTAAAGTATTGTGCAGATGTGGGAGAGAGAGCAAAGGCTCAGTGATGGAGATGATCACATCATCTGCATACAGGCCAATTTTGTGTTCATATGCGTCAGTGGATATACCGCGGATAAAGCTGTTGGCGCAGATAGCCACCACCAAGGGTTCCATAATTAGGGAGAAGATTAGGGGGCATCCCTGTCTGGTGCCATTAGAAATTTTAAAGGAGTCCGAGAACAACCCAGAGTTGACTACTCTTGCATTCGGGGTGGAATAGAGAGCCATTATTGCCTCGTGAAGGGGGCCTGAAAGTCCGAATTTCAATAATACTGCTCTCAGGAAGTTCCAGTCGACTCTGTCGAACGCCTTCTCCGCATCCAGGGAGATGAGCAGAGAAGGCGTCTGAATGCGTTCCACCCACTGGAGCAGATTAATGTAGCGTCTTGTACCATCAGATGCCTGTCTCCCGTGCATAAACCCCACCTGGTCTGGATGGACAAGCTGGGGAATCACAGACGACAGGCGTGCTGCTAATAGTTTGGCGTATATCTTCGTATCGGTGTTGAGTAGCGAGATCGGTCTGTAGCTAGCTGGATCATCTGCTGGTTTGCCTGGTTTTGGAATAGTTGTTATAGTGGCTGCTAGGGATTCTTCTGGGATGGTACCAGTGAGTAGTGTATGATTGAACGCATGGAGTAGGAACGGGTTGAGCATATGTGTAAATTGTTTAGAATATTCGTTACTAAAGCCGTCTGGCCCTGGTGCTTTGTGAAGTGGGAGGGATGTGATTGCTTTTTGAAGTTCAGATTCGGAAAATGGTGTGGAAACATTTTGTAGTTGTTCCTGGGTAAGAGATGGCAAATGTAGGTCATCTAGGAAGCGTGAGATATCCTGAGGGGAAGGCGCCGCAGTAGTACCTGACTCGGCTAGATTATAGAGTTGGGCATAAAATTGGCTGAAACGGTCTGCTATGGCTTTGGGATTAGCTAGACGAGTCTTGTCCTGGGCAAGGAGATGTGATATTTTTGTCTGAACTAAATGCTTTTTGAGTTGTTTCGCAAGGCTGGACCCTGGTTTGTTGTGGTGGGCGTAAAAATGTAATCGTAGTTTCTTTAGAGTTAGATCAAAGTTGGAGTGTAAGTGGTCGCTCAGGGCTTTCCTTAGGTTTTTCAAATCGTTCCCTAAAATTAGGCTTGGGGTGGCTTTATGGGCTCTTTCAAGAGTTTTAATCTGGTCTAAAAGTTTTGAGGTGGTGGCGTTACGGTTTCTCTTCTCCTGGGCTCCAAACCTCATAAGAATGCCTCTTATGACCACCTTGTGGGCGTTCCAGCATGTAAAAGGAGATGTCACAGAATTTGCATTTAGGTGAAAGAATTCTGAGATGGAGGATTCAATATGCTCCCGGCAGACTGGATTGGTTAGAAGGGAGGTATTGAGTTTCCAATGTTTCCCCGCTCTCCTGTGATCTACAGGGAACAACTTAATTGAAATTGGGGCATGGTCAGACCATGTGATATTGCCAATTTTTGCTTCTTGTATGGATTGTAAGGTGACTTTGTCTACCAGGAACATATCGATCCTTGAGTAGGCCTTATGGGTATGCGAGTAGAAGGTGAAGTCCCTCTCGGTATCATGCAAGCATCTCCGTGCATCATGAAGGTCCTCTGTGTCAAGAAAGTGTGATAATGCTGTGGACTTCTTTCTTAGGGGATTAGAAGAGTCCAATGCTGTGTCAACAATTTGGTTAAAGTCTCCGCAAATAATGAGGGGGTGCTGTTTAAAAGGGGCCAATTTTTCAGCAATTAGCTGATAGAACTGTGCTTGACCCGTATTAGGGGCGTAGATGTTAACCAAGGTCAGCAGTTGGTCATTGAAGTGCGCATGCAGAATAATGTATCTGCCTAGGGGGTCAATTTCGGAGTGCACTATGTTGAAGGCTAGAGTGGAGCGAATGGCTATTAAGACTCCGGCTCTTTTCTTAGGGGCGTTAGATGAAAAGCATTGTGGAAATTGTTTGTGCGTACACATGGGTGGCTTGGAGGCCATGAAATGTGTTTCTTGGGCGCAGATAATATCCACTTTACTAGTTAGCACCTCTTTCCAAAATAATTGCCTTTTAAAAGGCGAGTTAAGGCCTTTAGCATTGAGTGATACTATGGCGATAGCCATTGTGTTAGGTGATGTAATTGGAGAAAAGTAGAGCGGGGAATCGAGAGGGGGACACCTTCCACCCTGCTCACTCTAATATCGTGTCTTTAAGTAACAAAAAGTTAAGCTGTTAGGTAATAGTCGTTAGAACCAGAATTCAAATAGTTCAAAACAGAAAGAAAATAAAAGAACGCAACACCTGTTAGGTAACTGATAATAGAGAACTTAATCAGATAGGTTAACTGGGCGTAAATAACAGAAAGTGCTTAGCACTTTTTTGTATAACCTGGGGGAGCAAAGAAAGAATACCAATTTTGATCAGGAAGTTAACAAATGAGAAATACTCAGCTGAGACTCCGTTGCTCCTTGTTGTGCGGAGTATGTTGAGTTTGGGGACAGGCTTGCGCCCGTCTGGAGATTAACTTCCAAGGTGTTGTCCGTGGTCCGAGGGTCGCTGGTGGGGTTGACGTCCGTGGGAGGCCTGTTGGGATCCTCTACGGTCTTGTTGCAGGGGTGGAGGCGGGATGATGCCCCAGTTCAGCAGCCTCTTCATTCCCTCCTTTGGAGAGAGAATATTGGTGGGTTGGTCCCGGCAGGTGACAATCAATTTGGCAGGGAAGCCCCATTTATATGGAACGTTGTGCTCCCGCAGAATCGATGTCACTTGCGTGAATTCTCTTCTGTGTCAGGCTGTGGCTGCAGATATATCCGTGAAGAACGATATGTTTGTGTAGGGTTCCGGCATGGTCTTGTTTATGCGAGACACGGACATAAGCTTTTCTTTCACTTGGTAAAAGTGGATACGGGCAAGTACGTCTCTCGGCACTGTTTCTGGCAGATGATTTGTTTGGCAATTCTGTGCGCTCGGTCAATCATCATTTCCGCTTGTGTTAGTTGTGGTATTAGTTTGAGGAACATTTGTTGAAGGAATGTTGGGAGTTCCGAAGGTTTGACAGTTTCGGGAATGCCTCTAAATTTTATGTTGTTCCTTCTGGAACGGTCTTCTAAATCGGCCACCTTTGCTTGTAGGTAGTGAATATCGGCCGCGTGCTGATGGAGCGTGTCTGTGGCCTCTCCCAGCTTAGCAGCCTGGTCTGAAGAACGACGTTCCAGGACATCAGTGCGGTCTTCCACCTGTTCCACTCTGGACTGCAGGATCGTCAGGGAAGATCGAAGTTTGTTGCGCAAATCATTTTGTAAAGATAAGAGCATCATTTTCAAGGTATGTTCTGATGCTGGCTGGTCTCTGGTAGGAAGGTCCGCCAGGGAGTCATGAGTGCTTGGGCAGACTGACCCTTCGTCCCAGTGTTGCCTTTTATAAAGTGGGACTTTGGAAGGTGAGGGAGCGGGCGATTGAGCTGCTCTCTTGCTCCTATCAGAGGGGGGAGGTGAAGGGGCCTGAATGTTTTGTTCAGAGCTGTCCATCTCATCAGGCGAGTTGAGAGGGGCTTGCTGTTCGCCACTTAGCGAATGAGTCGCGTGAGATGCGGACGGGCTTGGCCCCTTAGCAGACCGCATCCTTGTATGCGCGGAGAAGAAGTCCGTAATGGATTTGTTAACCCCTTTTTATGTGAGTGGTTTTTGATCATGCCACTATACAGGGAAGGAGGAAGTAGGCTGGTTGTGGCCAGGGATCCCCAGTGGGGGCCTAGGTCTGTGAGGGTCCTTCAGGTCAGGGTGGAGGAATGGATGCTGGGTATGTGAGTATTTCCATATGGCTCTTTTGTGCAGGTAATGAATGCTGGGCGCAGAGCTGGGCTTTAGTTGGCATGAGCCCCTCTTATACAGCAGCTGGGGGATGTGTATGCTATTACTAAGCAGTTTCTTTGGAGAGCTGAGAGGTTGTTGTGCTGTAAGGTGTTAATAATATGGCCTCTGAGGCCTATGGGTGTAGCAAGATGGCCACCGGAACGAAGCAGAGGGCCTTGGTGAGTTAAAATCTGCGGTGTTGCAGTGGCTGGCTGGGTCGGGTGATACAGGGCACCCGTGTGAAGCTCTCCTGCAGTATGGTTGGAGCAGGTAGGACCGTTTGGAGTGAGGCTGGGGGCCGCTATGTTGCACGTGCAGAGTACAGAGCGGCTCTAAGATGGTGGCCACAAGTGTGAGGAGAGGAGCTGTTTACCCTGTACCGGCTGCTGAGGGGGGCCGTGTAACAGCGCGGCCGGGAGAGGCAGAGATAGTGGAGCTGACTATGGAGCTCAGGTGCCTTGCTCCCAAAGTGAGGATGGCCTCGGAGCTTCGTCGGGCGGGCAGCGGCTTCAGTGCGGCGAGTGCCGGCCTGAATAGCAGCGTTCCCGTTCTCACTTCTCCCGTGGTTGGGGATTGCCGGAATGTCAGGGTTGTGGAGGGATAGAGAGAGGACCCACCGGGACACAAATTGAAGAAAATCTCCTGCTCTGCCAGTGGCGTTGTGTAGCTGGTGGTCTCAGGTAGAGGAGAGCTACAGGATTAGGCATCCATCTTGGTCAGCAGCTGGCCACGCCCCCTGCACTGCCTTATTTTAACTGACAATTGCACGGTCATGCAACACTGTACCCAAAAAAAATTGACAATCTTTTTTCCCACAAGTAGAGCTTTCTTTTGGTGGTATTTGATCACCTCTTTTTTATGTTTTGCTCTATAAACAAGAAAACAGAAGACTTTGGGAGTGAGGGGGAAGGAGACCTTACACTTTCGATCACAAGGGGCGACCGGAGCGGAAGTACCCGAAAAAATCTGGTATCCCCACCCCTCTCTCACCAAAA
>BLSH010092519.1:173434-184575 GCA_018402905.1 Glandirana rugosa
AGGAGGAGGAAGGAGGAGGAGACGGTTACTCTCTCGCGTCGCCGTCAAGCGCGTACACGTCATCCCTGGACCGACCCTTCGGGTCGCCGATGTGCAAGGCCCAGGGGAATGGGAGCTACCGCCGCCGTCGTGAGCAGGTGGCTAGACTTCTAGCCACCCGCCACGGCTGTAGCGACCTGAGGTCCTGTCCATTCACAGGATTTTAATTTTCAGTCGTCATCTCAACTCGCTTGAGCTTGACATTTCAAGGCATGGCTTGAAACTCCACAGGCACTGGGCCTGGGGTAAACTTTTTTTTAAAACCCAAGTCCAAGACCCAAGCCCATAAACCAGTGCGTACAACTTATCGACGTCACGTCGCACTGGCCAATCACAACCATGCCATTAGTAGGCATGGCTGTGATGGCTTCTAAGGGCAAACCAGTGAAACGCTTGTTGATTGGCTGCACTGCAGCTATTCAACATGCGTGACCAAATACCCGAACCCAGAACCTGAACCCAAAATTTTTTTTCAAATGGGGTCCGGGTCACGGACACCTCAAAGTTCGGTACGGAACTTTACAGTTCGAGTTCGCTCAACTCTACTGCTGACTTTTAATTTTAGGACACTTACCTGTCCTGGAGTCCAGCGATGTCGGCACCGCCCACCGATCTTCAGATCGGTGGACGAGTGCTGCCGCCGCCATCGAGGGTAAGGGGACCCGGAACGTGTAGCCGCTGGGCTTCCCAGCCAGGTCCCTACTGCACATGCGCGAACTGCCGCTGCGCTCTCTCATTGGCAGAGGAGGAGGAAGGAGGAGGAGGGAGCCCGGCTGCTGAGGCCCGCGGCCTTCGCCCCAAGCTTCCGGATGTATGGAAAAGGACACCTGTCTAAAGACAGGTGTCTTCTTCCCCCTCTCCCCCGAAAGGTGTCAAATGTGACACCTGAGGGGGGAGGAATTCGAGCAGTGGAAGTTCCACTTTTGGGCAGAACTCCGCTTTAAGTCCCAATCCAGTCTAAATACACACAATGCCCCTTTCTGAAGTCCTGCTTCTTCTTCTTAGTGTGCAATCAAGTCTTTACTAGAACATTAGGGTAGGTCTCTTTGCTATTCTAAGATATTTTAAATCTTGGACTAAACAGGCTATCAGGGTGGCTGTTAACATTGTCCAAAATTTTAGCTCTGTGCACAGGAAGTTAGAAGAGCGCTGGATTTTTGGTGTGATCAACAGGTATTTTTCTATACTTGCAGAAAAATGTTTTTATGTCAAAACAAGGAAAATTAAAGCAGCCACAACATCTATAAGCTAGTAATCTATGATATATTACATTTTGGTTCTTTGGTTTAGATATACCTTATGGTGAACTTAAAATTTTTTAATCTTGACCTTTTAAAACTAGGTTATCAACTAGAAACATACACATAAGAAAGACAGAATAAACTGTATGTAGAAATACAGACAACAGACTAATACATATAACTTATTTATTATTTGAAACATATATATATATATATATGATAGCATTGTCTATGGGCAAATATAATCATAACTACAGTGGCATTTACTCACTTTCACATAAACAAGATTCTTTTTGATTTGGTGGCAAATTAAGCTGTCATTATACTTACTGTACCTTGAATGTTGGAGACTAGTCCACTTGCTATTAAAGTATGTGAATGTACAAGCTTGACACCAATGACATTTTCAGAAAAGAGTCAAGAAATACCTTGTATTTCAACCCTGGCATGATTTATTAGTACCACATACAGAAAGTCTCTTGTTATTCCAATGACCCTTGGCACTAAAATTTTTTGTGAGCACATTTTTGATCGGCTAGCAATCTAGTGCTGTTCAAGTCATAACAACAAAGAAGTTTAAGTCAGTCAAATGTCGATTTTCCTGATCATGTTTTCTATTCCTTTGTTCAAGATATAAAAGCGTGCATGATTAATCATTTGTGAGTGACTGCAACAATTAAGAAAAAAAGTTGTAGACTATGCAATGCTTTTCTGATTGCTAGACTCCATTAAGATAGTCTAAGAATAACAGATAGGTTTAATTCCTGAAGCGCAAGAAAAATTATATCATCTATGGATTTTTCATATTTATTGTATCACTTTATTATATCACTCTGCCTGACTGAAGAAAAAAGGAGACAGAGCATACTTTCGTATTGCAAGCTTTACATGGATCAGGCTGAGGTTTACTTAATTAGAACCTCCAGGCAATAAAGGAACCCTTTTTTTAAATTCTGTGAATCTTAATATGCTAAATAATGCAAAGCTTCAACTCTTGAAGCATGAGACACACATCTGGCAGCTTAACATTTAAATTACAGAATAAAAAAATACCACTGTTAGTTCTCAAAGAAGAAAAAGGGGAATGAATTTAAAGCATAATTAAATGTTTTTTGCATGTTTATTATTGTACAGAAAAGTAAAAAAAAAAGTGGTTTGGCTAATATACTTTTATTCTGCTACTTTAAACTAACATGGTTTATTTTTAAATATGGTGTAAAATATAAATTAATATTTTTTACAAAGATAAAAAAAGATATTTTATGAATTGTTAGGTTATTTCTCAAGGTCTGTAGTAATTGAGGGTTATGCTTGATATAAACAGGAAAATGATTATAATAAGCACCATTATGAATTGTCGTAAAAGGCTGGCTTTACACAAGCTGATCTTTTATAAATTGAATAACTATTACAAATATAATCTAAACCTTGTTGGCATATTTTAAATAAATGTGTTTCTATCCAGCTGATAATCCTGTTTTCCCTTAAAGATATTAAAAACATAACAATATATATATACACTATCTTTTTACGAATTGGTCATCATAATTTATTACTAAATCTAATGCCCAGAGTTTTAATGGAAACCACCCATAATGAAGTATGGAGGCTGACTATGCTGACTTTTAATCTGTAAATGCTTGTTGTGAGACTGTCATGCTGAACTTCTTGGTTCAATACTGTGTGTCACTAATCCAAAACAAGTAGATAGATTAGAATTGTTGACTGTTCTCTGATCTGCAAACTTGTGTCAGGTCACCATGGGTTGCAGAAAAAGAACAGCGCTCGATTCCCCCATTAACACAGACAGTGTTGACACAGGAATCCCTCCCATGGAGCTGAAACATCCACTAGCAATAATCACATGTAAATTCCAACAGGTTGGTTATGCCCAAGTTGATTGATCAATCAACTTGGGTACATTCAGCGTGCCCATACATGGTTCAAATCTATGGCTGGCTTTAGAAATTCATTATGCTTAATGATGGCTGACAATAAATCAAAGTAAGCAACAGGTAGCTGATACCCAGGATTTTGGAGCCTGGAGTACACAGATAAGAATGTTTATCCTGACACATGCATCCTGAAGTTGGGTACACACTGATAGTTTTTTTTCTTAATGATAGATCGCTGTACCAACACAAGAGATCTTGGTGCGGCGATCTTCCCGGCAGTTCTATTAAATTCTGACAGCTGAGCAATCCCCCCCCCCCCCACTTCTCCCCAGAATTGAAAAATCAGCGCTTGCAGCAGGTGCTGATCGGATGCTGGTTTTCCAGCATATCGTTTTGACAATAGCCAGTCATTAGACCAGCTTTTCCTGCTCACAAGAATCATAAGGAAACTTTTCTATGTAGCTGATCACTATTTGTGTACTGATGTTTTATTTTACTTTTTTTTATTCCTGTCTGTTATTTTCTTTCTGTAATAAAAAATAATACTAATCAGGGGAGCCTTTCTGACACAAAACCCTGGTCCACAAAAGTTGGTAGGATCTTCTGCAATCTTCCATAATCCATATCAGTAAATGTACCAAAAAAACATTTTAGTTTCACCTTCATTTCGACTCCAATGCATTTAAAAGAAATGGAGAAACCCCACAGCAATTTCATGATTTTCACTGTAATTTTTGGGAAATAAAAAACTCTCAATGTTGCTCATTACTAATACACAGTAGGCACCATTTTCCTACAATCCATAACTGCCATTTTTACACCTTCATCTACTTTTCTGCTAAATGTCCTAAACAATCAGTGTGCACCTGAATGAGTATAGACTTTCCCTCTGATTTTGTTAAAAGATTCTTTGCTTTCTTTATCAGAAAAAGGCAGTTTACTTTAAATGATCATGATGAACTTTAATGCTTTTATATCAGTAGTGCAGAGTGTGGCATAGCTGATCACTTGATATTACATCTCATAAACCATATTTTTCTAATTCACTCTTAGGGTCTATTCAGACCTGTGTTGTGTTAATAGCAAATGTATTATAAATTGGCTGCCAATGCACATCAAGTCCATGCATAAAGTCTGAACGGTCCTAATTACAGACCTGTACAGCAAAATTCACTGTGATATACCAGCAATTGTTTCCAGAGTCATTCAATGGCTGCATTAAGCACTTGATGGAAGCCTTAGGTGTGACAGATAACAGACATCCTGACAGGCACCCTTTAACCACTTCCAGACTGCCTTCCGCACATTTACTGCAGCAAGGCAGCCCAGCTGCACAAAACAACATACCTGTAAGTAGCTTCATGCAGTAGCCTCTAGGGATGCACTGATTGGCCAGAGGGGGAGCCAATCAGCGGGTCCAGTGGACATGGTGTCTGCCAGCCACCCGCAATCATTCCCCAGAGAGGCAGAATGGGGATCTGCCTGTGTAAACAAGGCAGATTGCCATTCTGACGGGAGAACATAGAGATCTTGTGTTCCTGCTAAGAAGGAACACAGATCTCTGTGTTCTCCCAGTCAGAGCAATCCCCACACAGTTAGTAAGCCCCCCCTAGGGACACTCTTAACCCTTTGATCACCCCTAGTGTTAATCCCTTCCCTGCCAGTGTCATGGGTACAGTAAAAGTGCATATTTTTAGCAGTGATCACTGTATTAGTGTTGCGGTCCCCAAAAAAGTGTCAAAAGTGTCAGTTAGGTGTCCAATTTGTCCGCTGCAATGTCACAGTTCTGCTAAAAATTGCTGATCGCCGCCATTACTAGTAGAAACAAAAATCCATAAAAATATCTCAGAGTTTGTAGATGCTATAACATTTTCTTTTGATTTTTTTAAACCAAAAATATGTAGCAAAATACATATTGGCCTCAATTGATGAAGAAATTCTATTTTTTTTTCAATTTATTTATTGGATATGTTTTATAGCAGAAAGTAAGTTTTCTTTTCAAAATTGTCGCTCTTTTTTTGTTTATAGTACAAAAAATAAAAAAACGCAGAGGTGATCAAATACCACCAACAGAAAGCTCTATTTGTGGGAAAATAAAGGACATACATTTTGTTTGGGTACAACGCCACATGACAGCACAATTGTCAGTTAAAATAACACAGTGCCATATCTCAAAAAATGGCCTGGTCATGAAGGGGGCAAAACCTTCTGGGGCTTAAGTGGTTAATCAAAGTCTAAGCTTTAATATAATTTTTACTGTATAATGTATGTGAACAGCTAATCCAGACTTAACCATTTGTAATTACACAATTAAACAATTTTAGCTACAAGTAAAGTACAAATGTAATGTGACACAATCAATTGTACAGCATGCGAGGTACAATAATTGCACTAGAATAGACGAAGCCCCTGAATTCTTTGTTAGTTTTTTTCCATTTAAAGAAATATGTCATCAGAGAAATATTTGGACTGTCACTATCAAACCTCCTTTTGAAAATAATAGTTGTCTGGTTGTATACTGATCTTCTATCTGCATAATTTTTCAGCCACTGGCTGAAAAATTGTGTATTTTAGTAGCCTATCTTTCATGAATAATGTGTTAAAAACAAGCAACAGCTTGCCAGACCTTGGTCAAGCTAGGACACAAATTGCAGTAAAAAGGGATTAACCCAGTTTGTTATTGTGGATGGCAATATTTTGTAGGATAAATTATCGTTCACCAATCATCAGAGAAAGGGCCATTGTTATACTGAAACGTTGCTTTTTTCATTTTTGATTGGCAAACATGTGTAACAGATAATCTCAGGACTCCCTCGGATGAAAAATAATTTGGATGGGCTATACATTTTCTGCCAGATCTAATCTGCTTCTTATTTTGAATACAGTGATAAAGTGCTACTTTAATTCACAGTTTATGTTGTACAGTGTATACTAAAATATACAGTACTTGTGTATTTTAGGTGCATAACATTTGTTTTGACAGTTTGTCCATTTTACAAACAATTCTCATGAAAAGGTAGATAGTTGCCAGTTTGTTGGATGAGTAACGATTTTGCTAGAAATCAGTCATGGATTTTACTAAATAAATAAACCTAAGCCATACACTATTTAGGCTCTGGGCTTGAGTCATTAAAGGATTTAGCCTTGGTTCAAATTGGTGTGATTTGGAATGTGATTTTACATGTCAAATTGCATGCCAAATCGGCGGCAATTGCCAATAAAGGCACCTTCCGAATCGGTTTGACGCTGCATTTGTGGCGCTGCACTGATTCCCAAAAGTAGTCTCTGTACTACTTTTTGGGATTTCAGGTGGGATTTCCATAGACATCTGTGCAGCAACCCGCACAGATGTCTCTGAAATCGCACCTGAAGTCGGGGCTGACACGCGGGAATGAAATGGTGCGAGTTCAGCTGAACTTTTGGTTTTGCAACATATATTTTCACCTAGCTTAGTAAATAAAATGAAGCTGTGTATGCTTTGAATGCTCAAAACAGGATTTTTGCACATATTTGGATGATTAAAATTAATGCAGCTTCACCTTTATTTAGTTTGCAAGGTGAACGTTCACTTTAAAAACTGAACATACATTTTGCAAAGCAAACAAATTCTACTGTAATATTTTAGTAAATCAACTCCAATATGTATTTACTGTCTTTAAAGAAATGATCACAACAAGATCTGGATATGGAGATAGGCAGTGTTACAACATCATTGTAAACCGATATCACAATGTGCTTTTATTCTAGTGTGATGCAGCACATAACTGATGATTTATTGTAGGTAAAGGTCAGGTTATATTATATGCATTTGTCTGTATACTGGAACACAAAAGCCACCAGCAGGCAGGGGAGAGTTTTTTCCTCCCATGTGTACCATATGTACAATATGGTATATTTGTACTATATGGCAGATGTACATTATAAAATATTTCAGAATTTTTGTTGATAATAAATGAAAGGCCTAGTATAGTGAAAAGATTATAACCTGGCAATTGTAATGGGGGTAACACCTATAATGATAGTATTCATGATGTGAATCACTGTGTTTTTTAAAGGCCTCTATTTATATTTTTCTTCACATTTACATGCAGAGATAGTCACCCAGCAAAAAATTCGGGACAAGCTATGCTGACAACACTCAGAAATAATATATAAGGGGGATTTTGTTGTTTTTTTTTCAAAGGAAAAAAACTGCTACTTTAACTTTTTACAATATTTTAGTTAGATTTAGGGTTTAATTTGTAAGTTACTTACTTAAATTCCTTCTGAATGATGGGGGGCAATGGTGACAGAGTGTTTCATGTCTTTTTTTATTTTGCTGATAGTTCTACCTTATATAAAAATCTGTTTTTTTTCCTCCCTACTGTATGTAAGAGCACTAGGCACTGAAGACACATCATGACAGCTAATGTCAATACCAGTTAAAATATTGATCAAAATGAACACAGCTAGACATCTAAGGTTTGTCCTAATAGTTGACAGTAAAAACATTCTCAACTTGTAATGATCACCTTTTTAAAATGTTTGAACAATTTAAGATTTCCTTCAGTAATACATAAGGATACGTACTGTTCTAACAGTTTAGGGTGTGTCAGAGACAGTAGTAAATCAAAGTGACACAAAATGAGAAACTCCCTTGATAAAATGTAAAACAAGTATGTGCAGGTATGACATACAAACCAGATGTTACTATCCGTTAACGTACATTGCACATTTCATATTTTTTTTAAATTTTCTGTTTAGTTTTTTACCTGTCTGCTTAATCAGACTGTGTGTCTACCTTTAGAAGCATACTGAATTCTTTAGCAAATCAAACATATGCTTTAATTCACTGGTTGAACATGCTTTATTAGCTATAAAGCATATTATTAATTTTAATTTTGCACAAACAATTGTCACACTTGAAACCTTTTGAATATTTTGTTGGCCATCTTAGCACTCTTTAGAATCCTAATAGACAAAATAACAGGTTCAAATCATCCACCGTAATGTGACAGGATTTATCTTTGACGCACTCCCTCGCCACTTTGATTCACTGCTAAATGCTTGAGAATTTTTTAGTAATTCTGGAAACAGAGGACTGCATTTGATACCTTGGGTTGATTTACTAAAGGTAGTGATAGGCTGTTCATTTTGCAAGGGAAGTTGTGCTTTACAAAGGGATTTCCCTGAGAGCTTAGTGAATATAGTGAAATTTCAGTTTGCAAAGAAAACTCAATCACACAAGAAAATTAAAAAGAAAGCATTCTTGCTTGCATGTGATTGGATGGTGCCTTATTTCATTAACTAAACTCCATTGCAAAGCGAACAGTCCATTTGCCTTTGCTAAATCAACCCCTTGCTGTCAGAACCAAGCACTGTCACATTGGGGGGGGTTAGATGAAACATTTGCAGGTTTTTAAATGAAGAAAGTCAAAACCTGTATGGGAATTGTGAGATATTCAGTTGGTGTATTGTGACAGCAGATGAGCCCTGGGAAGGTAAGTACAGCTATCTTTTGGTTCCTACAGCGGAACAAACCTTTTGTTTTCCCTAGTATAAACAGGTTTACTTTAAAATTACAAGTAGCAAAACCTTTCCTGTTTAATGCAAAGCAGTCTACCCATATCATTATCTAGACCCTAGGTAGCATAGGGAAAGCAACTTGCAAATTAAAATAGATTTCTAAGAACCTGTTTTCATCTCTTATCATTCTTTTCACTAATTTTTTTTTCATAATTTGTCTTTCCTTCTTATCTTTTTATTTTTATCTACCTATTTTTATCATCTAATTGGACTAACCCAGCCTAGATATAAAGCAGCAGACCTATACTTGGTAATAAATGCAATAGGCTACTTAAGACTGAGCAAAGCACAAAAACACACCAATAAATATAGACATGCAAGCTCTTCTGGAATTTCCACAGTTGTTGGGTTGTCATTCCATGCCTGTAGCTATCGAATTGCTTATCACTTTACATATACATACCTTACAAGATATTGTTAATGCTTGCTCACAACTAGGTAGCTCCCATAGGACCAAGTTGTTGAAGGGTAGATTGGGGAGTATCATATTTTTCCCCTTAACAAGATTTTAAAGCAGGCTTGGGGAAAGTGGGCGTTAACACTAGAGGGGCCCTCAACCAAGGTTGGAGGTGAATATTTTTAACTGAAAGGTTTACATATAAGGGATATTGTTAGAGATATTTTTTTGTTTATAAATTATCACCTAGACTTTCGCAGTTCACATTTTACAGTTTGGATACTTATTAAATGATTTGCATTATTTAGACTTTGCATTTTAATAACATATTTAACACTAATACAAACTATATGTAATGCAAACGCAAATCTTTGAAACTTTCAAATTTGACCTGTTGTTATACGTATGCATTTACATTGCTTGAAAATGATAATTAATGAACAGAGATTGTGAAAAAAGCAAGCTAAATAAGGATAATTTGCAAGCTATTGTAAAACAGTGACATAGGTAGCTGGGCAATGTATTTCAAATAACAATGCAAATAAATATTTTAAATATTGTTCACAGGAGAGAGCGTGTTTTCGTGTGGCTTAAAGGGCAGAATTGAAAATACACAAATAATTTCAATTACATACTTGTGGAATTTCATAAATCTGCACTTGAAGTTACAAAACAGTTTTATGTAGTCCTTTAAAAGTGACATAAAAAGGGAGAAAAATGGTGTGGGGTTTCCCCTAAGGTTCAAGATAACCAGACCATTTTCCAGACATGAACCCTAGGTGACCAGAAAAGGGACAGTAGCAAACATGTGCCCACTTCCTAAATTATGCCAGGCCACATGCTTTGCAAGGCACCTTGTCCAAATGGGAAGGGGGGGCAGGGGGATAAAGGGGCTCTTCCCTATTTAGTTAATGAGGTCACCCAGGACCCCCAGCTGGTTTATTTTCTAAACAAATACTAAGACCTGACCGTTATTTAGCAATGGTAGTCTCAAATATCATCGGGCAGCGGGGAACTATCATTGGACAGTGAGGAGGTGGTGAATGTTGCTCAATTAACGTCCCTGGATGACATTGAAGAACAGTATTTACTTTTTTTGGACTTTTATTATAGGACTTTATGACAATGTGTGTTTTATTTACTTTTAACTTTTTGTGGGAATGGGGAAAAGGTGTACCAATGTACTCCTATACTCATTCCACTTGGGAGGTGGATATTTGGAGGACCCCTTACTCTAAATTTGGCTCCCAGATTACTATAAACCTTCCCCACAAACCCCCCAGATGTGCGAGAGAGGCCCTTGTCCCCACAACATGAGAACAAGGTGCCTTGAAGAGGATAGGCTTTACCACCACTCTTGCAAAGTACACTCTCAGTGTTGAAAGGCTTGTGGCCTGATATGGTACAGGAAAGGGAACCATACACATGATGATGCTCTCCCTTTCCTAGCCACCTAGGCTAAATGCCTAGATATGGGTCTGATTTGAATATTAGGGGTAATCCCATGCTGTTTTTTTTTTTTTGTCAAATGTTTGTAAACAAACCAGCCATAGATACTAAGTGACATCACTGACCAATAATCTCATGACCAGTCAGTTTGTTTACAAACAAAGATTCCAATGTGCTAACAAGTCAAATATTTCTAGTTCGTTCAGTGATGTACCAATCTGTAAACAGGCTGGATTCGGGTTGAAAATTCAACTATTCATAAATGATATAACAGTTGTCAACTTTTTAACATAGTCTTTATTATATAATAAAGTCTTATATACTGTATTGTGCTGTCATTTTAACGTTCAGTTAGAACTAGGTTATGTTTGTATATCCAACATTGCCATAAGCTGGCTATACATGGATTGAAATTTGTCTGGTTCTGCTGGGGCTGGCCTAATTTTGATCTATGTATGGGCAGGCTTGTACACAAGTGGATCTATCATCTAATCAGTTTTTGTGTGAAGTTTTCAAGAAAGTAGATAACATCAGACCATTGTTTCATGTGTTTTG
>BLSH010092519.1:192040-220639 GCA_018402905.1 Glandirana rugosa
GTAAAAGGGGAGGGGTCACAGTACGCTGAACAATCACAATGTTCCAGAGTCCACACTTATCCCTCATCCAAACAATTTAAACCACAATAACGAGAGTGAGAGAGTATGACGGGTGACCTTGAAGTTGTACCGTGGAGTACCGTTTCTTGAGAGACTCCTAGACTTTTTTTTCTTAACAACGAGATGTATTTCTACCGGATCCGATATTCTCCTAACGGTTCTGGGACTTTGACTAGACATCGTGCCACTGGGACGACAGCCATTCTGAGTGGAAACTGTCCTGTTAAACCGCTGTATGGTCTTGACCACCGTGCTACAGATCAGTTTCAGGGTCTTGGCAATCCTCTTATAGCCTAGGCCATCTTTATGTAGAGCAACAATTCTTTTTTTTCAGATCCTCAGAGAGTTCTTTGCCATGAGGTGCCATGTTGAAGTTCCAGTGGGCAGTATGAGAGAGTGAGAGCAATAACACCAAATTTAACAAACCTACTCCCTATTCACACCTGAGACCTTGTAACACTAACAAGTCGCATGACACTGGGGAGGGGAAAATGGCTAATTGGGCCCAATTTGGACATTTTCAGTTAGGGGTGTACTTACTTTTACTGCCAGCGGTTTAGACATTAATGGCTGTGTGTTGAGTTATTTTGAATGTACAGCAAATTTACACTGTTATACAAGCTATACACTCACTACTTTACATTGTAGCAAAGTGTCATTTCTTCAGTGGTGTCACATAAAAAGATATAATAAAATATTTACAAAAATGTGAAGGCTGTACTCAATTTTGTGAGATACTATATATATATATATATATATATATATATATATATATATACACAGCTCAATATACAACATGTAACATGTCAAAGAAAAACTTAGGACAGAAAATCTCCTACACTATACAATACAAAAAGCCCAGCTGTCAAATTTTTAACCCTTTGTTAGGACAGACTGGAGTTGATTTACTAAAACTGGAGAGTACAAAATCTGGGGCAGCTGTGCATGGTAGCCAATCATCGTCTAAATTCAGCTTGTTCAATTAAACTTTGACAATAACACATGGAAGCTGATTGGTTTCTATGCAGAGCTGCACCAGATTTTGCACGCTCCATTTTTAGTAAATCAACCCCACAGTGTTCAGATATAGTTTACAACTAATAATGAGACCTGCCAGCACAGTACAGACAGGGGTTAAATATGGCAAACACAAATCCCTAGCCCCCCATAAATAAAATGATTTACATAGAATTTCAGTGCTGGAGTTATCAAAAAAGGGCATTTAAAATAGTAATCATTTTTATTTTTTTACATTATGCTATGTGAAAGGAAACACACAATGCATATAAAGTAAGTACCAATTCTACTGCTAAAATGGGAATACACTTTAATTATTTAATGACCATGCCAAGTAAATAGAAGCATTAAATTAAGTGGTTTTGTTTAAATACCTTACTAATTTAACTCTGAAAAAATAAGCATATGTCTGTGGGCAATCTTCTAGTGACTTTTTTTATTTCTTACTTCAGGAATTCCTCGTAATAAAATTGTTCCATACACAGATAAGCAACCAAATGTTACATCGAAAGAAGACATTGATTTCAATAAAAAGGTAACAATAACACTTTATGTGCACCATAATATACAACATTTCTAAGATGCATTTCCTGGCAGTTGGTATTCTGGGCTTCAAAGGTAGTTTTGATGTGCCTGACAAGTCAAAGCAATGACATTTTGTGAGATCAGCAATACTACTAAACCTTTTATTGCTCCGAACACGCCTTTTTTGTAGCTGCTGAACATTTCAGCTAAATTAATCAAAGTCCATACCTTTCTGACAGGCTTTGAAGTGGTAATTGGATAATTATTTTCTTTGCTGATTTGGCTTTGTGGCTTCAGTTTAAAGGCAATGCATGTAACCTCAACCTGATCTGATAGCAAATGTAAGAATTTGGACAGTCATTGACCTGGCTTGCCATCAGTGTTTCCTTTTTATATATAATAGACTGAGATAAAAAAAAACAAAGCATAAGTAAATAAATAAATACAATGTTTTGTCATTACTGTGAAAATTGTGGTGCTTACATGCTTTTGTATAAGTTAAAGGAACCTGCAATAATATCAAAGATACAATTAAATTAAAAAGAAAAGAAAAAAGTTAACGTACACTCATCAGAAAGTTATACTTTAAATGTATACGGTATTATATTGTATATTTCATGCAGCAGTGAATTACTGGAGTTTATAAACTAGCAAACCTGAGAAAATGTATGTTTTTTCAGAATTTATGTTTTACAGGAGAATCCTCATTGCTCTAAATGAGTGCTGGCAAAATGATTTGTTTACAGCACTTTTTTTTTTTTTCTGTTGAAAATTTTTATTAGTTTTGTATAGCACATACAATGAGTATTATCAATAGACCATCATGTCATTTCACAAACTATGTAGAATATTTATAAAAGAAGAACATGGTCAAGACCGGACTTATATCTACTATTAAAGAGCGTGTGACGCCCATGGCCAATAATTAATAACCGGTTATAAACAGGTAGGAATTGGAAGTCGGTCTGCTCTATATGACCCCCAGTGCCCCCAATGGGAACATGACTGCACCAGGGACGCAAAGATACTGTCATGACACTGCCGAACGAGTCCCTCTATATGGCAGACTCATATGTAGCAAAAACCTGCTTGGATTTGGTGTCAGCTGGAAGCTACAGTTAACCAAAATCTTCCTTCTTTGAACTTTAGGATACTGATTAATGATGGATCAGTATGCTAAACAAAATGCACCAACCAAATAAACAGTAGTAGCTGAAAAGAGAAGGAATAGAGAAAGGGGGTGGGGGAGAGAGAAAGTAGGAATAGAAGGGAAGAGAGGGGAAGCAAGGAAATGGTCCGCTGGGGTGACCCCTAGATCGCCCATGTGCCTATTCGACTGGAATATGTGACCTCACCATGGCAAGAGAACATTTAGATCAAAATCAGAAGGGAGGCATGTAGTGATCCAAGGATGCCAGATACGATCGAACTTGTGATCTGCATCCTTATCGCGAGCATCAATTTTCGTATGGATCATATAGTTTGTCATCCTGTTTTTGTGTTTGCAGCACTTTTTTAAAACTTATTTGAAACTGATTTGAGTTAAATTTTTCCAAAGAAAACCATTGGGTATGTTTTTCTCCATCCCTGCTAAAATAGGGGCAGGAAATACATGCACATGTCAGGCAGACACTTGGATCATCCAGCAAAACAAAGTCATTGAAGTTTAGACAGTTGTTGTGAAGATGTAATATCTGTACATAGGATTTCTCTCCATACATGCTAGTATCATATAGACATTTGCAGCTACATTGCATTAGGAAAAAATGGCTACCTGCATGTTCCTAATTCACATGCATTTTGGTGTATTTAAAGAATGTCACAGGAAGGATATATTTGTTTGTGATGTGTTTCCTAAGTGCAAAACTGCAAAGCAAAGTGGTATAACATTTAAAAAAACACAGTGCTGCATAATGCATGTCAAGAAAGCCCACCAACACATTTCAAAGAACGTGTTTTTATAGGAAAGCATTGCCTGTGTGTGATTTCAAACTAAAAAAGATATTCTGTGCCATGTACTATATTTGTTAAGGCATATTCCACATTAACTCAATGGGACAAAAGCCTAGTACATATGGGCTGAATGTTGGGCAGCATTGGCTGGTTTCTATTGACATTCGGCCCGTATGTGCTGCGGTCTGTCCGATAAAAGCTGCCAATGGCTGAGAACGCTGACCCGAGTGTTCTGGCGGAGTGTTTTGGCTGAGGGGCCCTCCCCTTGTCAGAACACAATAGCACAGCAGGAGAGATCATTGTACTAACATCGGAAAGTTAGCACAGTGGCTCCTCCTGAGCTGAACTTTTTTTTTTTGTTCTGCCCTGTTGCAAAAAATGACTAAAGTGTACCAGGTTTTAGCAACAAGGCAGCCCCATCAAATAGTGTACATCAACAAAATCCCATTCAAAATATCTAGGACCCAATTTATTAAAATCTTTTTTTCATTTAAGCCATACACAAATATAGTTATTTTCATAAATATAGCTCCTACTATATTTCACTGAATAAATAAATAAATGCATTCATTACTCCAGAAAACCAGACAGGAGCATGTATATTAGAGCATATAAAAATTGAGAAAGGTAGGATGTGGAATGCTGATCATAGTAAAAGACGAATTTTAATGATAGCCATGCCCTAAAGCAGTGGTTCTCAACTCCAGTCCTCAGGACCCACCAACAGGCCAGATTTTAAGTATTACCTTGGGGAGATGCAGATTAGAATACTGCTATCACTGAGCAGCAAATTATATCACCTGTGATGCATTTCAGTTATCCTGCAAACCTGGCCTGTTAGTGGGTCCCGAGGACCGGAGTTGAGAACCACTGCCCTAAAGGATACTGAATAGGTGCTGCCGCCAAAGGACCTAGGAACATTTTACATGGAGCTCCAAGGAAACAGCTTAATACTCTTTCCTGGTTCAGCTTTCGGGGTGAACTGCTTGGGTAGTGGGCAATAGTAACAATGCAGATACATTATTAGAGTTGTCTGTCTGTTCAATAAGATCTGGATGTATGAATTAAAATGCCGACTAAACAGAATTACACATCATTTGGAGGATAACAGTTCACATACATGTATTTGATTTGTTTAGCCGTTTACCTTAAAAGTTATGAAATCAGGAAGAAATGCAGGACAATTTTATTTAACGGTTTCTAAAAATTAATTTATATCATTTTTGATTAGTTTTAAATATTACAGTTTGACTAGCAACCTACTGCATTTATATAATTTTACTGCTTCGAAATGGCAGTTTTCTAAACCAGATTACATATCTGTAAGGTTGCAAATTTAAAAAATAATGATTTTATAGAAAAATAAGCTCATTTATTTTTATATACTGAAATGCTTACATTTACATGCAGAAGGGAGAAAAAGACCCACCAAAACAACATTTTCAATGGGCACAAAAAGTTGAAATGGTTTCTGAAAAGCAAAGAGAGAAATGCTCTACAGCTACTTCTTATCTGGATGAATTGGAGAAGCATCAGTATTCTGTATGGTAAGATGGCGTGTGATAATAGCATTCTGGATGAAAGATTTTAGCTGATGTAAGATGGCAAATACAGCTCAGATCTAAATTCAAATTACTGTGAAATTTGCTGTACATAGTTGGTTGCATTTCCCCTTTCTTCGATTTTTTTATACTTTCTGCTGTTGTTTAAAACGTTTTAAGCAGTTTACATTTAATAAGAGCAGGTGATGTTGGAATGCATTTTCAATACATTCCCCATGATAAAGGGAATGTCATATACTCTATAAAGATTTCTTACAGGTGTTGCACAAACATATTGTGATTTACTAAGGATTTTAGGCTGTTCACTTAGCATAGTGACTTTTCACTTTGTAGGGGATTTTAGTCTTAGCTCAGTGAATGCAGTGAAAATTTGCTTTGCAAAGAATACCTAGTGTGCAAGGAAATATAATAAAAAAATGATATTTGCTTGCAGATGATTGGATGGTTGAAGTCAACAGAGCTTTGCCTCATTTACTAAGCTAAATGAAAACGTCCTTGCAAGGTGAAAATTCTGCCAGAGGAATGAGAAATGCTGGAAAGATAGCAGAATATTGTTATTACTTAACCTATGACAATGTCCTGTTGCATTAAGAGCCACTGAAAATATTAATTTTGTTGACTGGGGAAAAAATGTAAAACTGGTGTATTATCACATTTTTATGAATCCTTTATTAAATACGCATTTGTATATCCTTCTTCATCTAAAAATGTACAGTACAATCATAGATTTAAAGTTTTCATGTTCTTCCCAAAATTCTATTTTAGTAAAACACTTTTTGTTTTGCTAAATCAGCTATGTCAAATGTGTACATCCCACTTTTGTAAGGTACTGTGTTTTAACTAGTCATAGTCATAAGCTAATTGGCTTGGTTTCAGTTTATTGGTTGTTCACTGAACTCATCATAAATTCCAGAAATTTGTATACTTCACCTGAGCCCCATTAAAGTCAATAAGGGGCAAATCTGGAAAATCAATTCTGCCTTTTCAAGGCTAATAAGCGAGAGTTTGTCAAAAAAGTGTACATGGAGCTGAGCACTGCCCTGAGGGACATGTGCCAATGCAAATAAAAAAATTAAAAAGTACTGTTCAGCAAGGTTGAGAGAAGAGAGAATTCTCTTTTTTCATGCAACTTTAAATGTAACAATGGAAAAGCACCAACACTTTCAGGTACATGCCTGAGATACCTTTAAACATTATGTAGTTTTATGGAAAATTCGTATCCTCACTGTCAGTGACATCAAATGCTGGCATCAAACATTTGCATGTGTAATATTTTTTTTTACATTATTGCTTGACTTTAGCATAGCAGTAGCAACAACAGCCAAAGCTGATCTATTATTAGAAAATTAGAAAAACATTGCTTTTTTTAGGCGGTTGTAAATACAGCACCTTTTGTTGACCAGCGGTAAGAGACATAAATTGACCAGTGGGAGTAACAGCCACAAGAGATATAAAAGCTATAGGAAATTGTATTCTTCAAGAATATAAAGCTTAAAGGAGTTGTAAAGGTAGAAGGTTTTTTTATCTCAATGCATTCTATGCATTAAGATAAAAAGCCTTATGTGTGTAGCAGCCTCCCCAGCACCCCTAATCTTACCTGGGCCCCATCTCTGTCCAGCGATGTCCACAAATACCTGGACCATCTAAGACTCTCCCTCCTGATTGGCTGAGACACAGCAGCGGCACCATTGGCTCCCGCTGCTGTCAAAGTAATTTAGTCAATCAGGACAGAGAGGGGGTTGGGCTGAACGGCAGCTCCATGTCTGAATGTACACATGGAGCTGCAGCTCGGCTTGGGTTTCCCCATAGCAAGTTGCGTGCTGTGGGGCACTCGACAGGAGGGAGGGACTAGGAGCAACAAAGAGGGACCTGAGAAGAGGAGGATCTGGGCTGCCCTGTGCAAAACCACTACACAGAGAAGGTAAGTATGACATGTTTGTTATTTAAAAAAAAAACAAGACTTTACAATCACTCTAAGCTCTCAACTTCATAAAAAATTACCATTGGCCAACTGTAACAGTTTGATAAGATATTTTGTGTTCTTCATTTTTCACAGCATCACACACATTCCTCACTTAACACCCATCCTCCTCCACTATACCATCTGCTTTAGGTTATAGGGAGAAAGTATGGCAAGGTTTTCCTTATGGCTCATCAAGCAGGGAAGAGGGTCAGGATGGGACCATGTAGACTCTAACCTTGCTGCAAGTCTCCTAACCCCTCAATTTCATATCTAGCAGCATCCTTGACCAGGTGTCTCTTCTGCAACTGCTGGAGAAAGAACATCTCCTAATCAACCCATTCCTAGCATCTCAATGTCAGCTTAGCACAACTGTTAATTTTACAGCTGTTTCCATTCCACCAGGTGGAATCGGCCCCTTTCTGTTAGTTTATGGCCTCTGTAGCAGCACAGTGTCAGGTACCCAGGTGCCATTTTAGCCAGAAGTTCATGTCTGCCCTCCATCATAATTCACAATCCTAATGTCTCTGAATCGCTGGACCACACTAGCAGTAGGCCCAATTTTGAACGGAGCCCCAATAGCTATTTTAATATATAGATATTAACATTAGAGTATAATTTATTTACCGCCCCCCAAAATATTGTTGTGCCTGGATGTGCAGTATTTATCACTTGGACAGCCACCAGTCATTTTAAATAAAGAAATCAATATTAATATGTAATTTATTAATTTAAAAAGCCACAAAAAAATTGTATGTGTGCAGTATTAAATCTCTTGGACTAGGCCCCATTTTGAACAGGCCCTGCACCAGCCATTAAAAAAAAAATCAGCATTAAATTGTACATTTCTTTGCAGAAAAATATATTGTAATGCCTATGTGCACAGTATTGAATCACTTGTTGTAGGTCCCATTTTAAACAGGACACTTTATTTTAAATTTAAATTTTAAAATTTAGAAATCAATACTATAGGGTTAATTCACCTTTACAAAAAACTGCCTCTGCAGGTAAAGCCTTGTACACAGCACTAGATTTTTTTTTTTTTTAGTACAGCATTCTCCCATCTATGCTTTTGTGTTCTGACCCCCCACCAGAACACTCTGGTCAACGCTCTCAGCCCTTGGCTGAGAATGCTGATCGGGAGCCGGTTGGCTGCTGGTCTTCCAGCATGCATGTCCGACAGAAGCCGACCCGACTGCCATACACACAGGCCGAATGTCGGCTGGTTTTTATTGACCCAGCCGATGCCCCCTGACATTCGGCCCATGTGTATAGGCCTAAAGGGGTGTTTGTAGATAAAAACTCTCCAGCTTTGACTAAAGTTGAATAATGCACTTGCTTTAAGTGTAGGCCATTTACATACCTTCCAAAGCCTGATTGTAATACTCCCAGGATGATGCTAGGGCATTGCTTAGTAAGGCCAAGTCATTATTGCTAAACTCCACCAACACAAAAGTGAGCTTTTTCTCTGATTCAAACCTCTTTGCATACTCTTTTTTTCTCGGATGCAGTCGCTCTGAGCTCAGCATTTGAGAACACACTCCTCTGATAGAGGATGTGAGCAGTAATGATTAGGCCTCACTTAGCATTGTCCTAGAAGTATTCCAGCCAGGCTTCAGGTGCTACACCTATAACAAGGGCATTATGCAACTTTAGACAGAGCTGAACAGTTTGTTTATATCTACATGCATGCCTTATCTACATAGGCAGTTTTTGGTAAAGGTGAATTGACCATTTAAATTGGCATTATTTTACAGAAAAAGTCCCAAAAGCATTGTAAATAATAATGTGCAAGCCACTGCCAGTGGTCCACACAGGACACCCAATACTCCATGGGGTCTACTTCTTTAAAGAATAAATCACATAGTTTAGAGACACGTATTCATTTGTAGATGTAGAACCTGCTCAACCTCTACTAGCTGCACGTGCCTCATGCACAGTATGTACACGTATTAAATAACTTTATTTTAACATCAAGATATAAACATTCATAGTGTAATTTATTCATTGAAAAGGGGCTCCCACATATTGTACTGCCTGTGTGTGTAGTATTTAACCACATATGTAAGTACTTTGTAAGAAAAAAACCTTAAAAATATCGAAGTGCCCATGTGCATAGAACTAAATCATTTGTACTAGACCCCATGTCTAACATCATTGTCCATATTCCCATCGCACACGTTCCTGGAACTCGCTCAAAGTGAATTGGGTGCTGCAGCGACAACCAGCTGGCATCACTATAGCTTGTCAATATTCACCAGCACACCAAGGATCCTTAATTTTGTCCAAACAGTTTTTATTAAAGGGTGATCACATCATAGCAATGGTGCAATGTTTCGGAGCCGCACAGGACCCCTTCGTCAGGCATGTGATGAAACCGTTTGGACGAAATTAAGGATCCTTGGTGTGCTGGCGAATATTGACATCCCATGTCTAACATGACGCATATGGACATTTTAAAATCAATAAATCATTATTAAAGTTTTATAATTTTGCAGCAAATATGCCTTTAAAATATTGCACTGCCTATGTAAAGAGTACTGGATCACTATTACTAAGCACATTTTAAAAAGGACCCCACTAGCTATTTTAAAGGAGATGTCCAGCCAAATGAGCTCATTTGGCTGGGCTTCTCCTATGGATCACAGGAGTGCAATACGTTTTGCACTCCTGTGACCCATTTTCAGCAGAGAGCGGACTGATGTCACAGATGTCTGACCAGGCACTGCGTCATCCTGACAACGGGAGTTTGGATCCGCCAGGTGCCTGGACTGAGACAGCCTGCTCTGCCCCTTCCACAGCCCAGCACTCCAATGAGCATGGAGGGAGATAAGCAGAGAGCTCTGACTGACAGTCTACAGGTCTGTGCTCACGGACCTGTGAAAACCGAGTGATCAGCAATGTTTGATTGCTCGGTTTCCAGTGTAGTGGTGCCAGGGAACAGATGCAGCATCGGATTGATGATGCATCCACCTAAGTAAATATAAATGAGGGAAAAAAAACATACTTCCTCCAGTCAGGGTGAATTCTGACATTTCTCTTCTATATGTAAAAACCTGCATATTTTTGCTAGAAGATAACTAAGAACCTCCAAACATTATATATATATTTTAAGCAAAGGTCTTGAAGAATAAAATGGTTGTTGTTACAATTTTATATGCAGCACGATATTTGCACAGCGGCTTTTCAAATTTTAGCAAAACCAAACACAATATAATACCAAATTTGTGGTAAATTATAAAAGATGATGCTAATTCAAGTAAATAGATACTAAGCATGCCTTGCTTTATAACTGCGTATGCCCACAGAAAAGTGTCAAACTATGGTACCTGAAAATATCCATAGGTGACCTTTTAAAAGCCTTTACAGGTTACCAGTTTAGAGTTACACAGGAGGTCTGGTACTAGAATTATTACTTTTGGTCTGATGTTTGTGACGATACCTCACATGTGTGATGAGATCACCGTTTACATATGTGTGCATGACCTAAGTGCATGTTTGCAGTTGTGTGTGAGCATGGGGGAATGGGACTTTTTTTTGTACCTTTTATTTATTATTTTTTTTATTGAACTTTATTGCTATCACAATGGATGAACAACAGCATGGCATGGGCTATGACAGGTCCTCTTTATGGAGAGATCTGGGGTCTTTTAGACTCCATTCCTCTCTTCTGGCCTCCAAAGCATCTGATTAAATAGAGATCAATTTGATCAGATGCTTTAACAAATGGGTAACAGCTTATAAACAACAAACCGAAACTGAAAGTGACAAAATCCTGGTTGCTTCAGATTTCTGACATCACAGAGTGGTAGGATCAACATAAGTTTCTCTCACTTTGTTCAGGGAAGCCAATGCTGCTGGTTGCATCCTTTCTTGGCTCCCCAATAGAGCAGGAGAGCACGATAAAGGTGGCAATGGCAGCGGGAGGGGTGGACCCGTCATGAAAAGCAATATAAAATATGACCCCACAAGAAGATATACTTGAAACCCAGTGCAAAGAGTAAGATTAGTATACAGCCCTCAGAGGTAAAAAAAAAAAAGAGGCAATTAGTAATGAAATTAAAGACAATGTTCATAAAAATAAGGTCCATATAATGTAATGAATCCAATAGAGGGAATACACTGTAACAGTGTCAACAGTCTCTCCTTCAAGCGAGTTCTGGAGTCATGTAAAAACAGGGAGGAGGAGAGAGAGTGCCACTGTCTAAGCTTAACACTGATAGGGAAATCAATAAAAGAATGGGATGATAAGTATTGCACTCACATAAACATGGATATAACTCAGTGTATCAATATGTATCAGTGGAGAGAGGAAGTGCATTGCGCTCAATGTCGTATTAATAAAAGGCAATGTACAAAAAATGTAAGAGATGCACTCACATGAAGATTTTGTAACACAGGCTTTGCGCAATATGTCCAGCAGGTGGAATCCTTCTGAAGGTACTTAATGAAGATGTATGGAGGGTGGATAAGGAACTGCTCCTGGTGGATGGTCTCATTAGTGGATGAAAAAATGTAGTGACAAAGAAACAAAAATCAAAGGGAGAGTTGGCTTCTCTAAATGTAGTATTATTTATTAAATAAAAAAGATATGCAGCGACGACCAAGAGATTACTGCTCCTGTCCAAGAATATATATGTACATATAGCGGATCGGAAGTCATTAAATTCGGTAATCATCATTAAAGTGTAATTATTTAACAGAATAAGTTTCCCAGTAAAAGACCCCAAAATATTGTAATACCTAGTTGTCATGTTTTAAATCATTGGTACTAGGCCCCATTTTGAACAGAACCTGTACCTCCCAGTTTAAAATCAAGTTATTAGCATTTGAGTATAATTTATTTATGAGAAAAGCCCCTTAAATATTGTATTAACTAGGTGTGCAGTATTTAAATTGGAGTTCCACCCAAAAGTGGAACTTCCGCTTTAAGGGAAGGTGACCCCTTGACATGCCACAATTGGCATGTCTTTTTTTTTTGAGGTGGGAGGGGTGGGGTTCCTGTTTTCACAGGGTCCCAGGTCCACTTCCTCTCCTGGCACCACAGAGCCAGAAGGAAATTCACCTTTCTCCCCACGGCGATCTTCTGGGACACGTTACAGGTCCCAGAAGATACGGCGGCCATTCACAGTGTGTACCGCGACTCACAGTGCCAAAGCCGAGTGCCCACACTTGTGATGCCGGCGCCATACGGAGGAGAGTGAGAAGAGCGACGCTGCGGAAGGCTGCATGGCTGGAGCCTGGGACAGGTGTGTGTCTGATTATTAAAAGTCAGCAGCTACACTTTCTGTAGTTGCTGACTTTTAATAGGGTGCTTTAATTATAATAGGTCCCATTTTGAACAGGACAACCATAAGCAAAGAAAAAAAAAGAAATCAACATTAGAAGTACATTTGTGCACAGTATTGGATTACTTGGACTAGGCCCTATTTTGAAACCTCCACTAGCTATTTTGAAACCTAGAAATCAACAATACAATGTAATTGTAATAATAGAAGATATCCCTTCTAATGCCAAACTGTAAATAAAAGTGTTGTGCTAGAATACAAAGATAAACATTATTTCCTCTTAACTCATTATACATAACAAAAATTTAATGAAGTGCAAATATTGAATACAAACATTAGTTAAACGTGAAAGAAAAGTATCCATACACAGGTAAATGAAAAATTCTGAAACCAAAGTATTATATTACACGTGCATCATTTCAAACTCCTCGTAGTTTTCAAGATATGCCAGTAACATCCACCAACATCCAAAAGATGATAAAGGTGTGGGCTTACCAGACCCCCTTATTCAGAGCGGTCAGCATAAGCTCAATATTATTCAACAGCAATAGTGGCACTTCTCGTGGAACACCGGGGTAAACATCTAGACCCAGCACCGAATGGACTCCTCCAGATCTATATTGGCTCAAATCCATGTAGGAACACACAGATAAATGCTCTGTATGGTGTAGTATTTTATTGCGTACCCATTTACATCATGGCTTACCGGAAGTGATCCAAAATTACTATTCCATTACCGACCGGGTGATTCTTTTTACAATGCGTATTGTCTATGTACTTATGTAAGTGTATTTGTAATATAATAAATGTACTTTTAAACGTACTACACCATGATGAGCGTTTATCTGTTTGTTTTGCTTTGCTATATCTTTTTTTCCCCACAAAAGTGAAGTTACCCTTTAAAACTACATTCACCTAATTCAGGCAAGCATTTGTACCAGTTTTGGTAACATTATCAATGTATGCGGAAAATTCATGTCGTTTTTACTATCGCCACTTAAAGAAACCTTTTTACGAGTTTGCAGATTAGGTAACTGAATGTTTTAAGACTAGCTCTGAGATGAAGCACAGAGGCACTGGTTGGGAGACTCTACTGCTGAAAGCTAAATGTAAACAAAGGGGCAAGAAATACTGCAGCAAGTAGTTTTCATTGAAAAGTTTTCCCTTCACTTCCTGGTGGAAAAGAAACATTTTTTCTCGGTTGTCACTGGAACAGGTGAGCACATTGGAAGGCTGACCTTCACCTTCACCACAACTAACATTTTAATGTACTGCACTTTCTCGCCATTGGTCACCAAGACAATTCGCACAGGCAGCAATATAAACCCGACAGAGACTTTAATCTTTCCCTTCTCTAGCCAATTCAAAATAAGTTTCAGTATACATATACTTAGACATTTGTTTTAAATTTCTGGTGTAACCAACATGCAAAGCCATGTTACATTAATACTTACAGTACATCAACTCCAGGCATGCTTTTTGATAGTGTGAAAAACTGATGTAAAAATGATGTATCCACCTCATCTCAGTCATACATTAATCTTTTATTTTTTCTATGCAAGCCCTGATTCTAATTTAAACAATGTAGATAATATCAGGTACAGTATATAAGAAACCCATGTTATGAAAAGTATATAAAAAGTCTATCAGTAATGCTGCTATTTGCATGTACTGTTTTCTCACAGATACTCCTGATAAAAATGTAATATGTGTATCAACCGTATATCTATGTTGATATTATCCTATAATTTGCTGTAGAGTTTAACAAGAATAAATATACATATATTCATTCAAAACCTATTCAAATTGAAAATGCATTTAGTGATTTCACCACACAACACTAATCTTTCCTTCCTCAGACTGAAGTCATTTTCTAATTAAGTAACTGAAGAAATGAAGAGTTCTGGCTGATTGCCTCATTTCCTAACGCAATTCCTTCCTTGCACATTTAAACAGCACAAATAACTCTAAGGCTCTTTAATTCTGTGATATTGCATTTCCTTGCATAAATGTTGCTCTGTGCCTATTTCTAAAGCTCTGGACAGTGACAACATAAAATCTTAATTAGCTTGTTTCCCTACAATATAAAAGAGACTCAATTCATGTACTCAGATATTTGGTTATTTGCACATTCTGTTAATATATATATGTTTTATATTTGTTTTATCAGTTAGCTTTTACCAGTCTTTATTATGTATGCCTATTCGATTATCATCCCCTAATTTGTTTTTTAGATTCTTGAATAGTAGGACCTAATTTATTATAATAACCTGATGCACATTCAGTGTTCTAATGAGGAATGTTGCAGCAGCTGCATCCCTTTAGAAATATGTAACCCGTAGGGAGTATCTCACAAAAAAATTGCTATTGCAAAGGATGCCATTTTACTTGTATCTACTTGCCACTCTGCGCTAGAACATGTATGTGATGCAATCAGAGCTTTCAAGTAAGGGGCGCAAGCCTCGCGTAGGTGCCCGCCGTCCTGTGCTGTGATTTGTTAGAGCACAAGCTGATCAGTGGGTGCCGGTTACTGATTGACCGCCTGCACCTGCTGAGCAACACTGTCATTCAGGGAAGAGAGCTCTGTGTTGTAAACAACACAGAGCTCCAACCACTGACAGGTGATTTTGCTGTTTTTCTGTTCTCTGCAAAGCAGGGGAAAAACAGCAAGATTGCTAAGTAAAAGCACGACATAACACACAGTAAACATTGTTAGGCACACAATTCACATATTGATCCCCCCTAGATGTTAACCCTTTCACATCCAGTGTCATTAGTACAGGGACAGTGTATAGTATTAGCACTGATCACTGTATTAGTGTCACTATTAATGTCATTGTCAGTTAGTCAGTTTGTGTACCCCCCAGCCAGCGTCAGTTAGGTGTTTATTAGTTTGCTGTTTATATCGCAAATAATAAAAAAACCCGGTGGTGATCAAATACCACCAAAGGAAAGCTCTATTTGTGTGAAAAGATGATTATTCATTTGCATACAGTGTTGCGTGGCCGTGCAATTGCCAGTTAAAATAGTGCAGTGTCAAAGAGCAAAAAATCTGGTTATAAAGTGGGTAAAACCTTCCGGAGATCAAGTGGTAAATTTATGAGGAGTAATTTCAACAAGCAACAAACAGCAAAGTACCAGCACAATAGAAACAGTCATAAATTACACCAAATCAAATATTCTGAGGTGTTTATTCTGTGAGTCTTTTGAAGATTTCATTTTTGCTACAAGTTTTTGAAAAACGAAGACATAAAATGAAAATATATTTTAATAGGAACTTGAGTGCAGAAAAATGGCAGCAGGTGCTCTGGATTGATGACTCAAATTTTGAAATATTTGGCTGTAGCAAAAGGCAGTTTGTTCTCGAAGGGCTGAAGAGTGGTACAATAATGAGTGGCTGCAGGCAACAGTGAAGCATGATGGAGGTTCCTTGCAAATTTGGGGCTGCACTTTTGTAAATGGAGTTGGAAATTTGGTCAGCATCAATTCTGTTCTCAATGCTGAGAAATACAGGCATATACTTATCCATCATGCCATACCATCAGGGTGGTGTGTGATTGGCCTCAAATTTATTCTGCAGCAGGGAAACAACCAATGTAATTAAGAACTATCATCAGAATAAAGAAGAACAAGGAGTCCTAGAAGTGATGGTTTGGGTCCCACAGAGTGCAGATCACCATTGAATCTGCCTGGGATTGCATGAAGAGACAGAAGGACTTGAGGCACCCTACTTCCACAGAGGATCTGTGGCTAGTTCTCCAAGATTTTTGGAACAACCTACATTTTGAGTTCTTTCAAAAACTGTGTGCAAAGTGTACCTAGAAAAAATATAGAATTGCTGCTGTTTTGAAGGCAAACGGTGGTTGCACCAAATATTGATTTGATTTGGATTTCTCTTCTGTTCATTTACTTTCTATTTTGTTAATTGATAAAAACAGACTATTTAAGCCTCGTACACACGATGCGACGGTAGTACGATCGCCCGATCAAAATCGTATGTCGGCTGTTGTGTCTCGCATACTGACAAGCGATCGTACGACCAAGTTAAACGTAGTGACGTGTTACGAGTGTATAAAGAGGAAGTTCAGGTGAATGTGATTTGTGAATTAGAAACGTAGGTTTACACTAACGGACATTTCCGAGCATTCCTGACTTCTGAGCATGCGTGTTTTGCACATACAACTTGTTGGACCAACTTCTCTGTACACACAATACAACAGTTGTGCGACCGCTTGTTGTACAACCAAAGTTTTCTAGTCTGCTCATCCAACTTCGGTTGTACGACCGTTACACGTCGGCTGTTCTAATCGCGAGTACTAACAGTCGGATGATCCTACAACAAGCGGTCATACGATCATTTTCATAAGACCGTCAGCAAAGTGTGTAAGGGGCTTTACATTTCTATTTCTGAAAGCATGCTTAAATTACAGCATTGTTTTCACACCTGCCAAAGACTTTTGCGGAGTACTGTATATATTTACTGACAAACAACCCCTTTGGGTCCAGGGCAGGGACATGGATGGGGTTTTTGTAGGAGAGTCTGATGGCAGTGGTAGGACTGTATGCAGGGGACTAGACAGAGAGACTTTATAAAGGCTGTGCTAAACCATCCAGCAGGTTTAAACTCACCCAACAAGTTTCATAACCAGCCAAGATTCTGAATGTTTTGTTGTATACTGGACCACAGACATTACTGCAACAGTAATGACAACACGTGGGCAGGATGCCCTTAAATTCACGTTTACCTTTGCACCTAGATTATCACTCTGGAAGGTCTATGGCTGTACACTTGAAGGTGACCTTTGACCATATATATATATATATATATATATATATATATATATATATATATATTTCAGATTTAAGTAAGCATCATAAGCAATAATGAAATTGCTACTACTAAAGGAAAAGTATTAGTGGCCCCACAGCTGTTCTGTCTTTTTGAAACTACTCTTACTGGCTTCTAGCCACTGATCACCATCATTGAATTTTGGAAAAGAGAAAGTTAAGAAAGGCATTTGAAATGTATACATCTGAAATGTATTTTCGATCAAAAATATTATTTCTTCATTATCATTTAATAATCATGTGTAAATTGTTATTCACAATCAGTGGCGGCTGGTGTCTTTTTTTTTTTGGGGGGGTTGCAAAAAATCCTATGCTTCAAACACCCCCCGGTCGGGTGTGGGTCACGGGTGGTGCGGCACCCCCCCAGTCCAGACCCCGCACTTACCCCATCTCGCGGGCAGCACGGTGGGTGGTGCCAGCTTCTCTCCGGGCTGCGGGCTGCTTGTTGGCTTGGTTCCCATCTTCTCCCTCCTCTCCTCCATGCTTCTCCTCCCACCTCCTCCAGCCAGCCAATCTGATCGGATCTCCATTTGACCAATTATGTGACAGGTCTCATGACTCACTTCCTGAATGGCCAGTAGGAGATTCAGTGTTACAATAGCGAATATTCATTTGCTATTGTAACACAACTGGGTGAGCTCAGAGCGCAGTGCTCTGTGCCCCGAGACCACCCTTTTTTGAAGCCTATTAAGCCTCTGGCTGTAATCAAGTGTTTAAAAATAACTCCCCCCCTCCATTGGAATATAGATCAGGGGGCCAGACACATGGATACGGGGGAGGCACCCATGGACGAGCCAACATTATTCACAATACTATATTTATCTATTGTAAAAAAAAAAATCTGAATAAAAGCAAAGTCTGAAAATAAATGTGTACACTGTATTAGGGCTTATACTCGTGTGGCAGAATCTAAAAATCTATCTGTGGTGGATTGATTTTTCAGAGGGCAGTAGAACAACGGCTTACAGGCATTCAGGAGATGATACTGATTACTGAATGCCTGTTTTTTTTGTAAATAGGGTTTTTAAACACTGAATACTGTCATGCAAGCATGAGCCTAGCATTATGGTGTGTTCACTTGAATGGGTCGCAATCAATGGCAGTGCTGCCCACCGAATTCAATAGGGGATATCATTTTGCAATGACTTGTACAACTTCATGTGGTCACAGTGTTATAGGTGGGCAGTTTGGGGGGGTGAAAAAAACATGGCTTAATCGTCTATTTTTACCCCCCCCCCCCATCACAAGTGTAAATGAGCCGTTACAGTTTATTTAAAGTTATTACGGATGTAGATCTATATAACTGCCAGATAATTGAAGTCAAAAGGCTGAATAGAAGCCCAGAAGCACAGAATTATGTATCCTATGGAGAGGGTCATGAAAAACAGCCTTCGACTGAAGAGCAGAGTGCCCCTTCTTCCAGTGCAATGGTGTCATATAGACACTGTAAGCAAAGCATGGCTCAATAACATCATTGCTTTTATGACACTTGTGCTGAGAGAATTACATAGGTTCCTACTGTTGATCTCTCCTTCTGAAAATATTAGTTGCCTGACTGTCATGCTGCATCAATGGCTTTAACCACTTGCCCTCCAGAAGATTTACCCCATTTTTTGTGATACAGCATTGCGTTATTTTAACTGACAATTGCTTAGTTGTGCAGCACTGTACCCAAATAAAATGTATGCCCTTTCTTTCCCACAAATAGAGCTTTCTTTTGGTAGGATTTGATCACCTCTGCGGTTTTTATTTTTTCGCTATAAACAAAAAAATCTAACAATTTGAAAAAAAAAAACAATATTTTTTCCTTTTTCTTATAAAACACATCCAATAAAAAAAATGAAAAAAAATCTAATTTCTTCATCAATTTAGGCAAATATGTATTCTACTACATATTTTTGGTAAAAAAAAAAGTTTACAAACTATGAGATATTTTTACTTATTTAATTTTACTTTTTTTTTTTAATAGTAATGGTGGCGATCAGCTAATTATAGCAGGACTGCAATATTGCAGCGGACAAATCAGACACTAACTGATACTTTTGACACTTTTTGGGAACCAGTGACACTAATACAGTGATCAGTGTTAAAAAAATATGCACTGTCACTGTACTAACGACACTGGCTGGGAAGGGGCGATCAGAGGGTTAATTGTGTGCCTAGCTGATGTTTTCTTACTGTGGGGAAGGTGTTTGTACTAGGGAAAGGCATAGATCCCTATCCCTGCTTTGCAGGAACACAGGATCCATGTCTTCTGTACTGACAGAACGGCAATCTGCCTTGTTTACTTAGGCAGACCACCATTCTCCCTCTGTACCCAAGGACCAGCGTGTGTCGGCGGACAATGAGCCTGCGGTACCCGTTGATCAGCTCCCGCTGTGTATAATCACAGCGGGAGAGGGGGCCAGCGGAGGCGAACATGCCCCTGACCCAGAAGTGTCGGATCACTTACTAGGTATGTGATCTGGCACAGCTGTGCCACTTTGCCGCCGTATACGATTGGCAAGTGGTTAATATTAACCCAGAACAACTACTGTGAGTCATGTATTCTAACTTCACTTTGAGTTTATCAGCTGTATATTTGTTGAAAGCAGTAAGACCTTAGCTAGGTAAATATTACGTCATAAGGATTTTAGCTATGACTACATATTTCGTTTTATAGAGTTTTCCTTTAACATATATGGTACTATAGGGAATTAAAATCTTCTTACATTAAGGCTCCATGCACACTGTAGCTGCTAAACGGTCATTTTTGGGCGTTTGGGTGTTTTTTTTAACAGCCCATAAACTCCCCTCTATGTTATCCTATGTGTCCATGCACACATGGACGTTTATTGGTGTTTTCTCAACCTTGGAGTTTATGGGCTGTCGTCAGAACCCTCTCAAATCCCGTTCAAGAGTTGTTCTTCTGACCACAAAAACGTCAAAAGCTTAAAAACGCTCATGAACACCAAAAAATGCTCAAAAAGGCTCAAAAACACTGACACTCAAAAACGCTAGTGCATTAAAGCTGATAAAAGCTGAAAAACTCACTACAAAGCTACTGATGTTTTTAGAATTTTTTTTAACGTCCAGTGTGCATGGAGCCTAATACAGAAGAGAAACAGATTGAAAGTGTCAAAACTCTACAAGGTCGTAAATATGTTGCTGTTTATGGGAGAGTGCTGCAGGTTAATCGATGGCATGCACTCAAATACTATGTCTGAAATTCTGAGCACTTGGTGGTAATCCATACACCACAATGATTATTTGTATCAAGCGGTATGTAAATAAAACTGTGGGTAACCACACTGTTAATGGTGTTCTGTTATGACCTTAATTTATTTCCCCTAATTCACTGTATATAAAACACACTTCCCTAAGCCTTTAGCCCCTCATATGGTCCTTAATGATAGAAACTACACAAACCACAGTAGTGTACAATTTGTTTTCCCCGTCACAGTGAAATTCATTGACTTTCCATGGTGTAAAATCAATCTGCTCTGTTTATATGGCATAAACAACATGCCGTTTCACAGGCACAAAGCAAACCATATGTGGAGGTGTTTAAAAAGGCACAATAGGGAATACATGAAGCATATGAGCATCTGCACCTTCAGTGTTTCCATGTCAAATCACAGGTGTGTTGTAAAGAGAAAAAGTTTATAGTTTTATTGTTTTATTGAAGAATAACATTACTATTGTATTTTTTTACCGTTATTAACCCCTTTATTGTACTATAAGAAGGAAAAACACAAATATCTAAGATCCTGTTCATCTTTGGTGCCTCTATGTCATCTTAAAATGCTACAGAATACTCAGGAGAACCTGCTTTTGGGAACTGCCCTGTATGCACTGATGCCATTGTGATCAACTCTCCTGACACACATAAAGCTTTTTGTGTTTCGTACATCCGTGGATTTAGCATTTTTTTGTGTTTCAGGGAAGCCAATTGGTTTTGTTTATTATTTATAAGGATAATGTGAGCATAGTCGCTACAGTAGAAATCTAGGGCTGTGCTGAATAAATAGCAAGATGAAATTCACAATTTTACCTAGCAAGTGAAAGCCAGCTAGGGGGGTATTGCATATCCAGAATAAAAAAAGGCACATGCACACAAAATGGTGATATACTATGGGGTTGATTTACTGAAGGAAAATAGAATGTTAATTTTGCAAGTGAAGTTGCACTCTGCAAGGACATTTTCTCCAAAGCTTAGTAAATGAGGAGAAGCTCTGCTGACTTCCATCCTCCTACCATGTGCAAACAATTATTTTTCCTTGTGTGTGATTGGATATCCTTTACAAAGTGAAGAGTGAAATTGCACTTGCAAAGTGCATAGTCTATTTTCCTTTAGTAAACCAACTCCTATATTTCTTGTTCAGTACATGAATGTGTATGTGTAGTACAGACATCATTGGTGTCACTTTTTTCTCTCTGATAAAATGGAGTCAATATCAAAAAAGACGCTTAATTATATTTTCCAACACAAATAGGCAATTTAGATGTAGATGTTTTTAATGTACTGTATGTATGTATAGACACGTTTTTTTTAACTTAGTTTTTAGAGTAAGAAAGGGTTAAAACCCTGTGCCCTGTGTATTGTCTGTTGGGGAGATTTCTATTTACTATATTTTATATTGTAAAATCAGAAAAAATCCATGTGGCCTGGTTTGACCCCAATTATTTCCTATATATATGTCAATTTTAACACCTGCAAATTTGTGAACCTGCAATATACTAAATACGTTCAGTATATAATCCTAGAGTCAAAAAGTGTAGGTAAGGCCTTCAAACAATACATGCCTGCCTTAATGAGAGACTGGGTGTAGGTGCAGGAGACTGGGTACACTAGTTGCTGAACCCTTATAAGACTACCAGGGCAGAAGTAAAGCCCCTGCCAACTGGATGAGACATTACTCTCTTCCTGGTGACTTATATTCTGCAGCATTTTCATCAGCAAGGTAGTGACATCAATTTTATCCAGCCATCTAGGGAGCAAAACATACTAGCAGGTTTTTTCTGCACATTTTAGAGATCATTTAACTGGTGAGTTGTCATTCTATATACATGAAGAGATTCAACATTAGAGAATATGTGATCAATCACATTTGTCCTTCTTGCTTAACAGCAGTAGGATTATAGTCTATGTACATTACATTTATTGTTCTGTTTTGAATAGAGAAGGGAAGGGTTAGACCCTCTGCCAAGTTTTTATTGTGGTCTGACCCCACTGGGGGTGAACATTGTCACTGAGACAGAAAGTAAGGGAAATTCCCACATTTTGGAAAATAAATAGTGCAGAACGAAAATGTTCTGCTGAAAACTGTTGTAATTCCTCTCTCTTTAGGGATACATTTCCTTTCACTCAGGCTACATACACACGGGTGTTATGGAAAACAAGCTGTAAAGCTAGTACTGACGCCAGGAAAAAAGCCGCGTTAAAAACACAATTTTATCACCATTTTGCATTGGCGTCAATGCGCGTTTCCCTATGGGAGCCCATTGATTTGAATAGAAGTCACACCAGAAGTCGGATTTTGATGAGGGTCACATGCCCTCAACATGGGGGGGGTGGGTGCTTTGGGGCAGGGGGGTCCTGAACCCCCACATCAAAGCACCTTGTCTCCATGTTGATGAGGACAAGGGCCTCTTCCTGACAACCGTGGCCGTTGATCCCAGCCCCCGCCCTTTGTAAATGAGTATGGGGTACATTGTACCCCTATCCATTCACCTAAAAAAAGTGTAAAAGTATTTTATTAAATCAACTCTGGCATCTTCTTCCTCTCCGGCTCTTCTCCCTCCTCCAGCGTCTTCTTTCTTCTACTCTTTTGTGGGGTCTTCTTTCTTCTGAAGGGTCTTCTTTCTTTTGCTCTTTTGCAGAGTCTTCTGTCTTCTTGCTCTTTTGCTGGGTCTTTTCCGCTGTCTTCTCCTTCTGTTCTTCTTCCGATGATGACACAAAGCGATCTCCCAGACTAATGGTGACTCCGTGCTGTGCATTGATTTACATTGGCATGGGACGGGGCCACCCGCTAATGTCATCTGGAGGCCCCTCCCCTTATTACATCACTGCCTGAGGCATGATGGGGCTGCGAATGATGTCAGCGGGTGACTCTCCCCATGCCATTATAAGTCAAAGCACAGCACAGAGCCAGCATTAGTCCGGGAAATCACGTCATGTCAACATCAGAAGAAGAACAGAGGGAGAAGACAGCAGACAAGACCCGGCAAAAGAGTGAGAAAACAGAAAAAAGAAGAGGCCGGAGGAGTTAGAAGAGCCAGAGAGGGAGAAGATGCTGGAGCTGATTTAATAAAATACTTTAAAAACCTGTGTAGTGGGTTTATTTTTACACATTTTGTTTAGGTGAATGGGTAGGAGTACAATGTACCCTGTACTTATTCACATAGGGTGGGGGCCAGGAACTGGGGGCCCGTTTGTTAAAGGGACTTCCAGATTCCGATAAGCCCCCACCCGCAGACCCCGACAACCACCGGCCAGGGTTGTCGAGAAGAGGCCCTTGCCCTAATCAGCATGGGGAAAAGGTACTTTGGGGTGAGGGGGCACAGTCCTGGGGATGTTTATTGCATATGTTGAAACCATGGCTGGGGGTTAGTACTGAGGTCACTGACACCAGTGCTGGATTTATTATTGTGACCACTGGAACCAATGATGGAACCTTAATCCCACTTTCTTTACAGTTTGCATTGTGGCACACTGAAGAAAACAAAACAATACTGAATTTTATGAACATTGAGGTGCGTTATAGCCCATTAATTTTCAATGGGTGACCTGACTCAACACAATATACCTCTAAACACAAACATTTGCTGCTATTTTGTGGCATTTGGAAGTGTCAGGGGCCGTACGTAAAGTCTTCTATAATTTTCAAGTTCATTACCACTGATGTAGAGCTTCAAAGCAATAAGCATAGCCTGACTATGTAATGACTCATTGGGATGAGCTCAAGGTTTGGTCTGAACACAAGTTCAGACCAAACTTTGGCTGTTCGGGCATTTGGATGAATACCCAAACATTTACCCATTTGGAGGGAGCCAATTGTCATGTACAATAGCTGTATTAATACTGATATTATACATGACAACTTCCCACTGTCAATGATTGTTAAGGATGCTGGTGAATGCAGGCACTGCCGAGTCTCTAACAACCAATGATATCACCAGCCTTATTGATTTCGCTCAAAAGCAAAAAAAGAGGAAGGAGAGGGAGGGCTTTATAGGTTGTCACCAATAACTCCTAAATAAAAGGAGATAAGCCCTAGAAAATTATATCTAAAAATATACAAAGTTTATTCATGATCTAAAAAACATTAAAATCAATATAAAAAACGATATTCATCCATGATGGATGTTGCCTATGTTCCTGAATGGAATAACAGTGCATACAGCCCATATAGATTTAGCCCATGAATGTAAACAACATGACTGGCTACACATAAGTAGGGATGAGCTGAACACCTCCCGGTTCGATTTGCACTAGCACACCGCGAACGGGCAATAAGTTTGTGCGAATACGCAACCCCTATTAATATCGATGGGACTTGAACAGGAAAAATCAAAAGTGCTAATTTTAAAGGCTTATTTGTAAGTTATTGCCATAACAAGTGTATGGGGACCCAGGTATTGCCCTAGGGGACATGTATCAATGCAAAAGGAGCAGCGATTTTAATAATGCTGAAAGTGAAAAAAAAATTAAATATTCCTTTAAATATCATGCCTGTGGGGGTCCCCTTAGTCTGCCTGTAAAGTGGCGCTCTCAGCTGTAATGTATTGCCAGCTCCCAGCAATATAGATAAGAAATCACTGAAAAAAATTGTGTGGGGTTCCCACCCAAAATGGGCCCTTTTTTTTTAACATTTTAGAGCAGGGTTCCCCTTAACCACTTCAATACACTGTGTTATATATATGCTACACTGACTGCACATATAGTCTGAATTGTATTATATATACTATGGGGACTGCACTCTATAAAATTATAATGACATTCCCCAGTCAAACAGGTGCATAAAAATTGGGTGTTGGTGGTGGTGACAGAACACTGTACACCCTCGCAGTTACTCTCTTTGGGTGCAGAAACTGGCCCTGCTGTTGTAATTTATTTTAAAAATTGTAATGACGTGCCCCAGTCAAGCAGGTGCAGGAAAAATTGGCCTTAGGTGTTGGTGGTGGCAGAACACTGTAAACCCTTGCAGTTACTATTGTTGGGCACAGGAACATGCCCTGCTGTTGTAATTTATTTTAAAAATTGTAATGACGTGCCCCAGACAAACAGGTGCAGAAAAATTGAACCTTGGGTGTTGGTGGGGGCAGAACACTGTAAACCCTCACAGTTACTCTTGTTGGGCAGAGAAATGGGCCCTGTTATTCAAATTCTTTTTTTAATTTGTTATGAAATGCTCCTGTAAAACAGGTGCAGAAAAATTGGGCCTTGGGTGTTGGTGCTGCCCTAAACCCAAAATATTGTTGGAAGCTAGCATGATCAGGATTCAGGAGGAATAGGATAGGCAGCAAATTCAATCAGTTGCATCAGCATCAGGGGCTTGATAGCTGCTGTTCCAGGACTGATTTGTTTTATAAATGTGAGCCTATCAATGGACTCTGTGAACAGGCACACTTTTTGATCCATTACAAACCCTCCAGCAGCCAATTTTTTGCTTTGTCAATTCAAAAAGCACGCTGGATGCAGGACAGGACAGTAGGTCATTTGGACATTGAGCAAGTTCCGGCCAGTGGTCCATCCTCAAGACCCAGTAACTCAGTGGATGCTCAGTTGGAAAGGTCTCCAAGTCTGCTGTTGCCCCTAGATAATCTTGCACCATATAATGCAAACATTGACGATGGTTGCTTGAGGACTGAATAATTGTTTAAAGGCATCTGTCAGCCGGCCACCTTCTCCATCGCTCTTCCTCTGACTGAAGGAAGCCTCAGAAACACTTTGTCCAGCAGCAGGAAATGGTAACCTCCCAGGGTCTGGAAAGGCGTTGCCCAAACTTTTCTTTAAGCTATCCCGAATATGTTTTATCCTCTACTCCCTCAACATAGGCAAGATGAGCTCTGCAACTTTACCCTTGTAATGTGGATTAAGAAGGGTTGCCAGCCAATAATGATTCCTCTCCTTGATACCACAAACCCTGGGGTATTTCCGCAGGCTTTGCAGAATCAGGGAGGTCATGCAGCGTAAGTTTGAGCAGACATGAGAGTCCTCTGGGTCACTGAGGATGAGACTGTCAGGAACTACCTCCTCCCAGCCATGTACAACTTCTTGGGTTTCTGGGGACTGAAAACTATCTCTTGAAGACTGCTGTGTGTTATCTTCTACATCAATGCTGACACAATCCTCCTCCTCTTCTTCATGTGTGTTTGGTGGCCCTGCATGAATGCTATCTGTATAAAGGGGGCCTTGAGAGGAAAGGAAGTCCTCCTCTTCTTCCCTCTGTTCTGCCTCAAGTGCCCTGTTCATGATTCCACAAAGCGTTTGCTCCAACAGGAAGACTAGAGGGACAGTGTCACTGATGCATGCATTGCCGCTGCTTGCCAACTTTGTGACCTCCTCAAGTGGTGACAGGACAGTGCATGCACCTTTGATCAGTAGCCGCTGGCGTGACGAAATAAAACAGCCCCTCTGAGCCTGTCCTGGTGCCATACTCACAGAGGTACTCATTGATGACCCTCTGCTGTGTATGCAGCCTCTGCAGCATTGCCAATGTTGAGTTCCATCTGGTGGGCATGTCACAAAGTGAAGTGTCCCTGTCGGAGGGCAGAGAGAAGGTTGGTGCCATTGTTGCATACAATCATTCCTAGCTCAAGCTGCCGTGGTGTCAATCACTTCTGAGCCTGCCCCCACAGAGCTGATAGAATTTCTGCCCTTTTGTGGCTCCTGTCCCCTAGACAGACCAACTCAAGCACAGCATGGCATCTTTTAGCTTGACTGCTTGTGTAGCCCCTGAACTGCTGGTTCAGAGGACACTGCTGCAGAAGAGACCACAGAAGAAGAAGAAGAGAGGGGGTGGAGGGAGCAGATGTGGCAGAAACAGCACCTTTTTTTGGAGATGCGGTGGTGGAACTAGCTCCAACACCGAACCCTGTCCTGCCTCCTTCCCAGCTGCAAGCAGAGTTATCCAGTGTGCCGTGAAGGAAAGGTAACGTCCCTGACCATGTCTGCTGGACTATGAGTCAGTGGTAATATAAACTTTGTTGCTGACCGCCCTGTCCAAGGAGGCCAAAACATTGCCTTCCACATGACAGTAGAGAACTGGAACGGCCTTACTTGAAAATAAATGTCTTTTTGGAACCAGCCCCTGTGGTACAGCACATTCCACAAATTCAGGAAAGGGGGCAGAGTCTACCAGCTGAAAAGGCAGCAGTTGGAGTGCTAGCAATTTGGCCAAGCTAGCATTTAAACGCTGAGCATTTGGATGACTAGGACAGTTTTTTTTTTACGTTTCAGTAACTGGGGTAGTGAAATTTGCCTGCTGACATCAACTGGTGGGGTACTGCTAGCAGATTGGCTGCAAGTACTTGTGGCACTTCATTCCTCTCAGTGCAGGCTTTTGAGAGGACTGGAGGTATAGTAGGGGTTGAGGTCACAGATGAGGCCAAGGAGAAGTCTGCCTTGTTTTATGATGTGGGTCTTTGAGGTGCTGTTGTGAATAGACTGCATGGCAGGTCATCATATGTCTTTTCAAGCATGTAGTACCCAAGCAACTGCTGTTCTGGCTGCGCTTGATCAGCTTCAGACATAGATTGCAAGCAGCAAGGGTGCCTGCACCTGTGGAGCTCTGTGGTGTGATGCAATAAGGTGGCTGTCCTTAAGATTACCCTTGGAGTACATCCTGCCTCATTAGAGTTGTGCCTCCTCCTCTTCCTCCTCACTTTCCTCCTCTCAGGCACCCAAGTACAGTCAGTGTCCTCATTATCCCCTCCCTCCTCGTCTCTGGAGCAAACTTAGCAGTATGCTGCAGCTGGGGGAACATGACTGCTAGTTTATTGTCCTTTTCTGGCACCCCCTCTCTCTAGGCTCATGTTAATCCCTTCTTCAACCTGGGAAACAACATCGGAGCCTTTAAATTGCTGCGCATCCTCCATCAGCATGTAACCGACACTATGATGGAACAATTCTGGTGACTCCTCCATGATGATGGTGGGGCTACGGAAGGAGTAACACGGTCAACAGCAGAAAAAAAGGACAAGCATGAACCGCCTGCAAAGGATGCACCATGTCCGCCACCACCACTTTTCACTGTAGACACAGAGGTTGCTTGCCCTCTTTTAGTGGCCTGGGAGTGTCTGCCTCTCCTTGGTGGCATTCTGGACATGATGGGGATTTTTTTCAATAACCCACTAAACTGTATTATATACTGTACACCGCTGAATGCACTGTATACATATA
>BLSH010092519.1:233921-249061 GCA_018402905.1 Glandirana rugosa
CATACCCGCCCCCCCCCCCCCCACAAGCCTAGGTACAATTTTCCTCCACGCAGCCGGTCCCCAGTGCCAAAAAGGTTGGGGACCGCTGATGTAGGGGTCAGATGAAGTAACCACAGTGCACAGTGGGAGACAAAGCTATCCAACACTGCTGAAAGTATTGAATACTAAATAGACTTACGGAGGCTGCAGCACTGGAATAGAGGGGAGGTAGTAGACACAAGTCACTTACTGGAGAGTTGAGCTTAAGCTCTTCTATTGCAGGGAACTATAGATAGGATTATAGACCAATAGGATCTCTATAACCTTAATAACCTTATTTATATCAACTTTATCATTTCCACACACATACAGTACATAAAATTACTTTAAAAGACTTTAAATACTTGTTATGCCAGAATTTAATTAGGTATAATCAGAAGTATACATGTAGAGTGACTTTATCAAATGAATCATTCTCTACCTAAGATTCCACATAGGAATGAGCAGTGAAAAAGAAGCTCATTCATTTTCCTCAGGCTACATAAAGTTTGCATGCAAGTTTTTCCTATTCATTCAATGATAACCAGTGTGCAGCAAGGAATTCTGGTACAAATATGTACATCTGTATCTGATGCTAAGAAGGAGAGAGATTTTGTTGAAAATAGCTGTCAGCAAGTGGATATTAAGAAAATATAAAAATGCATCTTAATGAATCTGAAACTTGATCATGCTCAGTGGAGTTGGAGGTAATGTATTTAATAGCTTATAAAACCTGGTGGTCAGAAACCAATTCTCTGGTGTGTAATTAGGTATACAGCATATGCAAATTGAGGGAAAGTTCAAAAAGAAAAAGAAATGCTCTCTGGTCTCAGAGCTGACTTTTTCGCAGATGTGATCTAAATTTATACCTCACAAAGAAATCTTCAAGGAAATGGGGTCTGTCATTTGGAACTTATTTTCCTGGCTCTTGCACACACACATGACATTAGAGAAATTAGACTGTTGTTTTCATGATAACATTGGGTCATGGCTGATCAAACAAAACCAAATTGTTATACCCATGTGGTCTACACTACATTAGGACCTAATCATTAAATCCAGGTTAGTTGCTGTTCAGTCCCTAGCATAAATGTTTTTTTTTCTGTAATAGACTTTTTCTGTTGTCAATGCTATTTGCCCTGTGCCTTCTAGACAACAGTGGTTTAATGACAGCAGAACTGTTTATGTAAGTACAGACTAAGATCTAACATAAGCACGTTGATGGTTTTCTATGTTTAAATGTCACAACCACTACATTTTTTATTGCAATTACCATATGTACACATATTATTCATGTGTGCGTGTAGAGTGAAAGAAGTATAGTTTTTAAACAATTCTTAAAATTTAAACAATGATAATTAGATATGAGTGAAATATTAAACATTTCCACTGCCGGCCATCCACTTCATCAGTCTGATCTGCAAGGTTCCATGTTCATTGATTGGTCAAAAAAGATACAGTGTACAGATAAAAACATAATATAATCATTATGCAGAAAACAATAACTTTAATAAATATATCTATTACTTTCTTATGAAAATTATGAAAAAAGTTTTATAAAAGTTTACAATTATTCAAAAACACCAGCGGAATAAGTTTACTTTTTAGTTTATTTTTAGAGTTGGGCAAACCCGGACTGCAAAGTTTGGGTCAGTACCGGACTTTGGGGTTTCCGTGCCCCAAACCCGGACATTTGAAAAAAAGTCTGGGTTCGGTATTCGGGTATTTTGCGCACATTTTCTATAGCTGCAGGGCTGCCAATCGGCTCGTTTGCTCTTAGAAGCCATCACAGCCATGCCTACTAATGGCATGGTTGTGATTGGCCAGTGCATCATGTGACCCAGCCTCTATATGAGCTGGAGTCACGTATGCCGCGTGTCACATCGTCTCAGACTAGTGTAGGGAGAGCATGCTGTCGGCGCTGTGAGGGACAGATAACCGATCTAATATCATCTCATCCTGCATTACAGATAGATTCCTGGTGGTGCTGTGAGGGGAAAGCTTAGCGTTCTAAAACCATCTGATACTGGACTAGGTAGAGTTTACTAGTGCTATGAGGGACAGATTACCGATCTAATATCATCTCATCCTCCTTTACAGACAGGTTCCTGGCAGTGCTGTGAGGGGAAAGCTTAGCGTTTTAGAAACATCTGATACTGGACTAGGTAGAGTTTACTGGTGCTGTGAGGGATAGATTACCGATCTAATATCATCTCATCCTCCATTACAGACAGGTTCCTGGCAGTGCTGTGAGGGAAAAGCTTAACGTTCTAAAACCATGTGATACTGGACTAGGTACAGTTTACTAATGCTGTGAGGGACAGATTATTGTTCTAAAATGATCTCCTAGTGCTATAGGGAGAGGTTCCTGCTGGTGCTGTGAGGGACAGATTATTGTTCTAAAATCATCACATACTGCTAGAGGGGGAGGTTCCTGCTGGTGCTGTGAGGGACAGATTATTGGTCTAAAAGCATCTCCTACTGCTATAGGGAGAGGTTCCTGCTGGTGCTGAGAGGGACAGATTATTGTACTAAAATCATCACATACTGCTAGATGGGGAGGTTCCTGCTGGTGCTGAGAGGGACAGATTAGTGTTCTAAAATCATCACATACTGCTAGAGGGAGAGGTTCCTGCTGGTGCTGTGAGGGACAGATTATTGTTTTAAAATCATCTCCTACTGCTATAGGGAGAGGTTCCTGCTGGTGCTGAGAGGGGCAGATTATTGTTCTAAAATCATCACATACTGCTAGAGGGAGAGGTTCCTGCTGGTGCTGTAAGAGGCAGATTATTGTTGTAAAATCATCTCCTAGTGCTATAGGGAGAGGTTCCTGCTGGTGCTGTGAGGGACCGATTATTGTTCTAAAATCATCTCCTAGTGCTATAGGGAGAGGTTCCTGCTGGTGCTGTGAGGGACAGATTATTGTTCTAAAATCATCTCCTACTGCTCTAGGGAGAGGTTCCTGCTGGTGCTGTGAAGGACAGATTATTGTTCTAAAACCATCACATACTGCTAGAGGGAGATGTTCCTGCTGGTGCTGTGAGGGACAGATTATTGTTCTAAAATCATCTCTTCATAGTGCTACAGGTAGAGGTTCCTGCTGCTCCTGTGAGGGGCAGATTATTGTTCTAAAATCATCACATACTGCTAGAGGGAGAGGTTCCTGCTGGTGCTGTGAGGGGAAGATTATTGTTCTGAAATCATCACATACTGCTAGAGGGGGAGGTTCCTGCTGGTGCTGTAAGGGACATATTATTGTTCTAAAATCATCTCATCATAGTGCTACAGGGAGAGGTTCCTGCTGCTCCTGTGAGGGACAGATTATTGTTCTAAAATCATATCATACTGGTGTAGGGAGAGGTTCCTGCTGCTGGTGTGAGCGGTGCATTTCTTGCATAAAATAAGAAGTGCGTTGCTGTTTTCCAAAAAAAAAGAAGAATTTATTCTTCTTTTTTTTTGTATTAATAAATAGTGCTACATAGTACATTTGCAGCCAGAATGAGGAGAGCGTCAAATAAGGGATGTGGTCCTGGTGCTGCTGCTGGTGGTGTTGGTGAAGTTCCTGTTGCAAGGAGAGGACGTGGTCAATTTGTGCCAGCTACACGCACAAGTGAAACACCTCCCTCAGATAGCCAACAGAACCTTCACCGGTATATGGTAGGCCAGAAGTGGAAGACATTGGGTGCACCTATGCCCAACCACTTCTGTTGCAGGATGAGGACCTGGAAAAACCAGCGCAACACGTCTCTGATGATGACGAAACACAGGTGCCAACTGCTACGGCTTTCCACAGTGTGCAGACTGACAAGGAGGGCAGTGGTAAAGGGTGGGTGGAAGATGATGTGGTGGAGAATGATGAGGTCCTAGACCCCACAAGGAAAGAAGGTCATGCGAGTGACGTGTGCAGTTTGGAGGAAGAGGTGGTGGTCGCAAAGAGGCACCAGCACAGCAAAAGAGGAAGCAGGTTGCAAAAGCGGAGCGAGCGTCCCCTAGACAGCATGCCTGCTACTACCCACCGCACCCAGGGACCTAGCACACCAAAGGCAGCTCAAAGGTGTTCCACGGCATGGCAGTTCTTCAGACAATTCGCTGATTACAAGACATGAGTGGTTTGCACGAGGTGCAAATGAGAGCCTGAAGCGAGGCATAAATGTTCTAAACATGAGCACAACCTGCATGACCAGGCATCTACATGCAAAGCACGAGCTGCAGTGGAATAAAAATCCTCAAAATCCAAGAAAGGTTTCGGCCTCCTCCTGCTTCCACTTCTGCCTCGGCCTCTTCCTCCACCTCTACAGTGCCAGTGTCACCTGCCACCCAGCAAACAGACGATGTGACAGCAACGCCACCATCCCCAAGCATTTCCACACGGTCCCATGGAAGCTTACAACTGTCCATCTTCCAAACACTGAAGAGAAAGTGGAAGTACCCCCCCACCCACCCGCGATCCCTGGCCCTGAATGCCAGCATTTCAAAATTCATGGCCTTTGAAATGCTGTCATTCCGTCTGGTGGAAACGGACAGTTTTAAAAACCTGATGGTGGTGGCTGTCCCACAGTATGTGGTTCCCAGCCGCCACTACTTTTCCAGGTGAACCATCCCTTCCCTGCACAAACAAGTTGGGGACGAGATCAAGTGTGCACTGCGCAATGCCATCTGTGACAAGGTCCACATAACCACTGATACGTGGATCAGTAAGCATGGGCAGGGATGCTATATCTCGCTAACTGCACACTGGGCAAATGTAGTGGCGGGTGGGCCTGAGGCGGCTAGCCGTTTGGCGCATGTCCTTCCGCCACCGAGGATTGCAGGGCGATTCTCTTTGCCTCCTGTTGCCTCCTCCTCCTACTGCGCTTCCTCCTCCTCCTCTACCACCTCCTCATCCGCTCAGCGCAACACTTTCACCACCAACTTCAGCACATCCAGGGGGAAACGACAGCAGGCTGTTTTAAAACTGATATGTTTGGGGGATAAACCCCACACTGCACAGGAGCTGTGGACGGGCATTGAACAACAGACCGTTGAGTGGTTGTTGCCACTGAGCCTCAAGACCGACCTGGTGGTGTGCGATAATGGGCAAAATCTCGTAGCAGCTCTGGGCCTAGCCGGTTTGACGCACATCCCTTGCATGGCGCATGTGCTGAATTTGGTGGTGCAGAAATTTCTAAAAAACTACCCGGATAGGTCAGAGCTGCTGCAGAAACTGCGGGCCGTCTGTGCGCGCTTTCGGCATTCTCACCCTGCTGCTGCTCGCCTGTCTGCGCTGCAACGGAACTTTGGCCTTCCCGCTCACCGCCTCCTATGCGAAGTGCCCACAAGGTGGAACTCCCCCTTGCACATGCTGGAGAGACTGTGCGAGCAGCAGCAGGCAATAGTGGAGTTTCAGCTGCAGCACGCAGTCGCTCTGCGGAACAGCACCACTTCACCACCAATTAGTGGGCCTCCATGCGACACATGTGTACCATATTGCGGTGTTTCGAGTACTCCACCAACATGGCCAGTGCCGATGGCACTGTTCTCAGCGTTACTATCCCACTTCTATGTCTCCTTGAAAAAACACTTTGGACGATGATGGAAGAGGATGTGGCACAGGAAGAAGAGGAGGAGGAAGAGAGGTCATTTCCACGGTTATCAGGCCAGTCATTCACAAGTGGCTCGAAGGGTGGGTTCCTGCAGCAGCATAGGCCAGGTAAAAAATTTTCAAGCCAGGGCACAGTTCTGGAGGATGAGGAGGACGAGGAAGATGATGAGGAGGAGGAAGATGATGAGGAGGAGGAGGAACCGTGTTCACAGCAGGGTGGCACCCAATGCAGCTCATGGGCATCACTGGAGCGTAGCTGGGGGGATTCGGAAGACACAGATGATACTCCTATCACAGAGGACAGCTTGTCTTTGCCTCTGGGCAGCCTGTCACACCTGAGCGACTACATGCTGCAGGGCCTGCTCAACGACAGCCGAGTTGCGCACATTGTAACTTGTGCTTATTACTGGGTGGCAACCCTGCTGGATCCCCATTACAAGGACAACGTGCTGTCCTTAATTCCCTCACTGAATCGGAAGATGCGCAGCTACAAGCGCACGCTGGTAGACGCGCTGCTGAGGGCATTCCCAAATGACACAGGGGGCTCAGTCGAAGCACAAGGCGAAGGCAGAGGAGGAAGAGGTCACCAACGCAGCTGTGGCACCGCCAGCACCTCAGAAGGCAGGGTTAGCATGGCCGAAATGTGGAAAAGCTTTGTGAGCAGCACGCCACAACAAATAGCACCACCAGCTGATAGGCAACGTCTTAGCAGGAGGCAGCATTTCAGCAACATGTTGGAACAGTATGTGTGCACACGCCTACATGTACAAACTGATGGGTCTGCCCTATTCAACTTCTGGATCTCCAAATTGGGCACATGGCCTGAGCTTGCCCTTTATGCCTTGGAGATGCTTGCCTGCCCTGCAGCCAGTGTATTGTCTGAACGTGTGTTTAGCACGGCAGGGGCCGTTATCACAGACAAGCGCAGCCACCTGTGCACAGCCAACGTGGACAAGCTAACGTTTATTAAAATGAACCAGGCATGGATCCCAGAAGACTTGTCTGTACCTTGTGCAGAATAGCCATTCAGACCGGCCTCACACAGCCATTGGTATACTTTTTTTTTTAATATGTCTCAATATTTTGGGGGCTACCCCAATTAGAAAAACAAACCAAACAAACAAGAAACAGTGTTGGCTACCTCCTCCTCCTCCACCACCACTTCCACCTACACTGCCATGGTCACGGCCTAGTCAACCTCTAGGCTCCTACTCCACATCCACCTCTTCCTCCTATTTTTATTTTTTTTTATGTGATTTTAAGTTATTTCCCTATACACATTTGTTTGCAGAGCACTTGTCCTAGTCTTACCCCCATTTTGCTTCCTTTTGCAGCCCTCTAGCCCTTTCCAGGACTTTTTTACAGCCATTTTTGTGCCCAAAAGTTCAGGTCACCATTGACTTCAATGGGGTTCGGGGTCGGGGTCAAGTTCGGGTCAAACTTCGGTACCGAACCTGAACTTTTTCGCAAAGTTCGGCCGAACCAGACAAACTCAAACATCCAGGTGTCCGCTCAACTCTATTTATTTTTTCTTTTATTCTAATTGTTTTTTTTTAATGGTTTTACAGATGTCTAAACATTATGATCACTTTATCAGACTTAAAGGGATAAAACCGTAAAAATGTTCTGTTTTAGATGCTAAGCCTTTTTATAAAAGGTTTGCTTTGTGATTTGCACAGCAAATGTTTGCTGGACATTCATATGTCAGTATTTTACATAATTCATACATCATTTACAAAGAGGATTCACCTCCATTTGTCCATCATTTGTGAAAAGGCTATTCACCCATCATTTTCAAAGCGAATTTTCCAATTACTTTTAAAAATGATTAATTTGGTCACATTTGTGAAGATTCACCCTGTAACAGTCAAATACATGTTAAAAGAGAGGTTTCAATAACAAACAAGATTCTCCCATTTGGCCATCATTTCCAGTGGATATGCCATACTGAAAAGGTTATAATTGAAATTTCTTTATTATACTGTTTGCAACTGCTGATGGGTGAATATTCTTACATTTGATTATCAAATCTGTCAGCATTGAAAACTAAGATATCTAGATGCAAGATCCTTGGGGGGTGTTGGTGTACGGCGAAGAAGATGGCTGCATGAAGCAGCTGCTCCACTTGGCCACCCGGGACATCCACAAATAGCGGGCGCTTTTGCCTACACAATGGACCGCACCCAGCTCCGATCATCCCCCGGATACGAGCACAATGACCCGCTGCAAGAAAGATTGCCCACAGCTTCAGAAACTGGCAGGCTTCTTCCACTCGACCGGCACAAGGCTACAACACAATGGCGGCGGCCCCTGGCTGAATCAACCATGAGTCGGAGCTCACAACAGCAGCACCCTGGCTTCACCTATCCGGTAGGTAGGAAACCCTGACAGCTGGGGCTCCTCGGGCTCTTCCTCACCCTCCACAAGAAGCCCAGCTAAGACAAAGCCCCATTGGGAACTCCTGCAGGATCAGGAGGCAGGCATGGAGCTAGGCCCAACACAGGCCTTTAACACTAACACACTACAAACCACCATAGACCCTATAGATGCCTTCCCAGCAATGGAGCAACCCATTTCGAACATAACACTTAAGGTAATGCTAATCTGCCTAAGATCCTCATTGCAAGCAGACCTAAGGGACTGCGTGAATTAGATCCGCCATGAGTTGCAAGACTTGGAGGATAGGGTTGCAAACATGGAATCTTCCATGGGAGAATACACCTCATCATTCAACACAATGGTGGATGCCCATACCACACATTCTGAAGACATAGAATGGCTTAAAGCAAAAGTGGCTGACCTGAAAGACAGATCCAGGAGCAACAATATCAAGTTCAGAAGGATACCTGAATTCATTCCAACCACCCAGCTGCAACAATATGTAACCAAACTCTTTTCAACCCTGGTTCCTTCACAATCCACCTCAGAACTGTCAATAGACAGGATCCATAGACTGCCCAAACCCTCCTTCTTAGCGAATGAGGTGCCAAGGGATATTTTACTGAGAGTCCACTACTATCAATCAAAAGAATTGATCATCTCTGCATTCAAGAAAGCCAGCACGCTTCCAGATGGGTATTCCGTGGAGTTGAGTGAACCCGAATTGTAAAGTTCGGGTTCGTACCGGATTTTAGGGTGTCTGTGTCCCAAACCCGAACCCGGACATTTGAGAGAAAGTCTGGGTTCGGGGTTTGGGTATTTTTTTGCGCCTGTTGAATAGCTGCAGGGCAGCCAATCAACAAGTGTTTCACTCGTTTGCCCTTAGAAGCCATCACAGCCATGCCTACTAATGGCATGGCTGTGATTGGCCAGTGCATCATGTGACCCAGCCTCTATATAAGCTGGAGTCACTTAGTGCTGCATGTCACATCATCTCATACTAGTGTAGGGAGAGGATACTGCTGCTGCTGTGAGGGACAGATTGGCTTTAGAAAATCATCTCATACTAGTGTAGGGAGAGGATGCTGCTGCTGCTGCTGCTGCTGTGAGGGACAGATTAGCTTTAGAAAATCATCTCATACTAGTGTAGGGAGAGGATGCTGCTGCTGCTGTGAGGGACAGATTAGCTTTAGAAAATCTGTTAAAACCAGCGATTTATTGCTGGGTGGGTGCTAGAGGAGAATTTTGTTTGCTAGAGTACATTTTGTTTGCTAAGCAAAGTGCCTCATATAAAACCTAAGCAATGTTTCAACAAATTTTTGTTAGGTGGGCGTTTGCAGCCATTTTTGCAAGTGCAGTGCACTTGCAACTGTTTGTGTGTCAGAGACACTACTTTAATCGTGTTCTGTTAGTTCAGTTGGCAACATATTACAATTGCGGCCATCGGGGCATTTCTTGCACAAAATTAAAAAGTGTGTCTACAATGCTGTTTAAAAAAAATATATATATATTCTAAATACTACATTTGTGACCAGTGGTGCATTTCTTGCACAAAAATAAAAAGTGTGTCTACATTGCTGGTTTAAAAAAAAAATTCTAAATACTACATTTGCAGCCAGTGATGCGTTTCTTGCAGAAAAATAAAAAGTGCGTCTACATTGCTGGTTTAAAAAAAAATATATTCTACATACTACATTTGTGGCCAGCGGTGCATTTCTTGCACAAAAATAAAAAGTGCATCTACATTGCTGGTTTAAAAAAAAAATATTCTAAATACTACATTTGCGGCCAGTGGTGCATTTCTTGCACAAAAATAAAAAGTGCGTCTACATTGCTGGTTTAAAAAAAAAATATTCAAAATGCTACATTTGGGCCAGCAATGCATTTCTTGCACAAAAATAAAAAGTGCGTCTACATTGCTGGTTTAAAAAAAAAGAATAATAAATAGTGCTACATAGTACATTTGCACCTTGGTGTGCATTTCTTGCACAAAATTAAAAAGTGTGTCTACATTGCCGGTTTAAAAAATAATATAAATTTGTGCTAAATAGTATATTTGCGTCCAGAATCAGGAGAGCATCAAATAAGGGATGTGGTCATGGTCATGGTGCTGCTGGCTGCTGCTGGTGCTGCTGGTGTTGGTGAAGCTCCTGTTGCAAGGAGAGGACGTGGTCGATCTGTGCCAGTTACACGCACAAGTGAAACACCTTCCTCAGGTGCGAGTAGCCGACAGAACCTTCAACGTTATATGGTAGGCACGAATGCCGCTCAACGAATGGTGAGGCCAGAACAAGTGCAGGCAATAGTAGATTGGGTGGCTGACAATGCCTCCAGTTCCTTCACATTGTCTCCCACCCGGTCCCTTGCTGAAAGCTCAGAGTTGGCACCTGAACCCCATGGCCATCTGTCTTTCACCTCAGCCCCTTGTAAATCAGCCAAGCAGTCTGAGCCCCAAGTCATGCAGCAGTCTCTTATGCTTTTTGATGACTCTGCTGGTGTGCTTTCCATGAGCCATCCACATAGCCCTGCCCCAGAAGTGGAAGACATTGAGTGCACCGATGCCCAGCCACTTCTGTTTCAGTATGAGAACATGGAAACACCACTGCAGCACGTCTCTGATGATGACGAAACACAGGTGCCAACTGCTGCAGCTTTCTACAGCCTCCTCAACCTCGTACTCCACATCTACCTCCTCCTCCATTTTTTATTTTTTTTATGTGATTTTAAGTTATTTCCCTATCCACATTTGTTTGCAGGGCACTTGTCCTACTCTTACCCCCATGTTGCTTCCTTTTGCAGCCCTCTAGCCCTTTCCAGGACTTTTTTACAGCCATTTTAGTGCCCAAAAGTTTGGGTCACCATTGACTTCAAAGGGCTTCGGGGTTCGGGGCCAAGTTCTGGGCCGAACTCGAACTTTTTCACGAAGTTCGGCCGAACCCGCCGAACCCGAACATCCAGGTGTCCGCTCAACTCTAGTATTCTGGCCTAAAAATGCTGCCTGACCTGTCCCGTCATGCTCTCCAGAGGCGTAAGAACTTAGAAACTATAACTAAGGCACTAGGAATTACAATATCCCTCATAGATGGAAGTATCCAGCATTCCTATCCGTTACGCACAATGGGTCCACCTCCATGATAACATCCATGGAAGAAGGCCTCCGAGCTCTCTAGCAATCGGGAATTCTGCCCCGTCCATCACAGTCACCAACTCCCTCATCTGCTCCGCTTGCCCTAGCTAATGAACGGTAAGTTGTACCCAGAAGAGATATGCAAAGGAAAAATTCATCAATGGAGGTACCCAAACCTCACAACTATAGTTGAGCGAACCCGAACTGTAAAGTTCACGTCCGTACCGAACTTTGGGGTGTCCGTGACCCAGACCCGAACCCAGACATTTGAAAAAAGTTCAGGTTCGGGTTCTGGGTTCGGGTATTTGATCACGCATGTTGAATAGCTGCAGGGCAGCCAATCAACAAGCATTTCACTGGTTTGCCCTTAGAAGCCATCACAGCCATGCCTACTAATGGCATGGCTGTGATTGGCCAGTGCATCATGTGACGCAGCCTCTTTATAAGCTGGAGTCACTTAGTGCTGCATGTCACATGCTCTCTGGCTAGTGTAGGGAGAGGATGCTGCTGGCGCTGTGAGGGACAGATTGCAGAAATAATAACATCTCATCCTGCATTACAGAACGATCTGATTGTGGACTAGGTAGAGATTACTACTACTACTACTGCTTTTAGGGACAGATTGCAGATCTAATAACATCTCATCCTGCATTACAGAATGATCTGACTGGACTGGGTAGAGTCTACATCTTAGAGGGACAGATTATTGTTCTAAAATCATCTTCTAGTTCTATAGGGTCAGGTTCCTGCTGTTGCTGTAAGGGACAGATTATTGTTCTAAAACCATCGCCTACTCCTATAGGGTCAGGTTCCTGCTGTTCTTGTAAGGGACAGAGTATTGTTCTAAAATCATCTTCTAGTTCTATAGGGTCAGGTTCCTGCTGTTGCTGTAAGGGACAGATTATTGTTCTAAAATAATTTTACTTCCTTTTGCAGCCCTCTAGCACTTTCCAGGACTTTTTTACAGTAATTTTTGTGCCGAAAAGTTCGGGTCCCCATTGACTTCAATGGGGTTCGGGGTCAAGTTCGGGTCAAGTTCGGCACCAAACCCAAACTTTTTCGCGAAGTTCGGCTGAACCCACCGAACCCGAACATCCAGGTGTTCGCTCAACTCTACTCACAACCTTTTAACTATCTTCATTACATCCCAAGTCAAAGGATTGAAACTCATCCGTATGGCCCCTGATGTTATCTCCACAGTTCTAGCTGTTCACAGATCACTTAGGAGGTCCTCTTTTTATGCAGTAAAATATATTCAGTTTTTGTTCATAATTAATCTGTTCACTTCTACTTTAACATGGGTCATCAATACAAAAGTCTATTCTGCTACCTATGTATCGAGATTTGCATTCTCTATCACCAAGGACAGCTTTTACCTCGCCAACGTAATAATACCTACACCCCTGATTATCCTAAAATTCCACAATGACTATTAAGTGACTCTCTATAAATACCATTGGGCTTAACCACTCTTCCAAGAGATTTTTACTCTGGAAATAAGCAACGTTGGCCAAAGCGGACATTGTTAGAGAGATTGTAAGAGACTTACTTTCAAGCGCAAAATCACCCTTGTTGTGAGCACAAGGACTATCCACACATATTCCTAGCCAATGTGCCACAAAAGAAGAAAGAGGTAATGGTAGCTATAAGGAATTCTGTCAGTTTACACTTTAAAAACTCTATACTGGACACAGAGGATCATTTCGTGGTAATCACGTGTGACATCAACAAAACTCCCCTCACACTGGTAACTGTCTATGTGCCTAACACTCACTAACTCCATTTTTTTCGCATGTTGTTTAAACTGATATGTTATCCTCAATCAGATATGGTCATTTACTAATGTGTGGTGATTTCAATCTAACTGTTGATCCACATCTAGACTCTTCTTCCTGTGCTAAAGGAAGATCTCTTTCTCTCAGATTCCTGTTCCATGCAGAGTGGGTCCATGATGTTTGGAGGTGTCAGCATGCCACCAAGAAGGATTACACATTCTACTCCTCCAGACATCAGTCCTATTGTCACATAGACTTTTTTTTGCTGACCCTTGGCTACTCCAGAGAACCTCCTCCTCTTCCATTAAAGATATAACGTGGTCAGACCACGCTGAAATCTCGATATCACTAGAGGAGCAGGTTCTCAAGGAAAGAGCAGCAGTTTGGCGTTGCAATATTAGGACACTACAGGATGCCAAATCTATCTCTTAACATCTCCGGGAATTTTTTCGGATTAACACATCATCACTATCTGATCCGTGGGTCCTATGGAATGCACACAAGGCCTTTATGAGAGGCATATGCATCCAACAGAGCTCAAGAGATAAAAAAAATTATAATACTAAATTAACAAATCTCGTATCAGAGCCACACCCTAGAGATTCAGAATAAACAGCTCCCAACACCCTCAGTCTCAGATTCCCTATCTAAACTAAGACAGGAGCTAAGAACCCTGCTCTCTGAACAATATAAAATTCATCCAAGGAAATTGGAACTCATGTCCCCTGCTCAGGCTAATAATGCAGAGAAATACTTGGCAAACAATTAAAATTAAACAAGCAAAATGCAGAATCTCCCACCTGATTCATCCCACCTCCCAACACAAAATCACACCCCCAAGAAATAGTGGATGAATTTGCGAACTACTATAGTGTCCTCCATAATTTAAAAAACAACCACAGCACTCCTCACCGTCCACCTCCGATATACAGCAATTTCTAGATAAATTAAACCTACCCACCCTCTCTGAGGAACAACTCCAAGAACTGAATGCCCCCCTCAACCAATCTGAGTTGTTTAAAATAATAATGTCTCTTCCCAACAGGAAATCCCCGGGACCCGATGCATTCCCCAATGAATATTGCAAAATATTCCACCAAGGGGTTAGCCCTCATCTATTGAACCTCTTTACAAAGGCTACATTGGAAGCATCCCTACCCCCTGGAGATGTTGAGAGCATATGTGGTTACCCTTCCCAAACCAGGGAAGGAACCAACCACTTCGGCTAACTTCCGCCCTCTATCCTTGCTGAATTCTGATGTGAAAATCTTTGCAAAACTCATGGCCAAACGCCTAATGAGGAAAATTCCATATCTGATAAAAAAAAGACCAATGGGTTTTGTAACAAGTCGCCAGACATCTGATGCAACCGGGAGGATTATTAATGTGATTAGCTATCCGGAAAGGACCCGAACACCTTCTCTGCTTCTAGCTCTGGATGCAGCAAAGTCATTTGAGAGGGTGCAATAGCAGTACATGTCACAGGTGTTTTCGAAATTTGGCTTTTCTGGTGTTATTAGGTCAGCAATGTTTTCACTCTACTTGTGCCCATCAGCACAGGTGTACACATCGGGTATTCTGTCTAAACCACATTAAAGCAAGGAGATGACCGCACACATGCTGCACCGGTTTGCTGGAAAATGTTTGTAAATTTATTCAACAAGGTACATCACAAAGTGACAAGCATAATGACAGATACCGGCATGTCCATGGATGACAATGGGTTAACGCGTTTCACAGCGCTTACGTCTGCTTATTCATAACCTACATGAATTGCCAAATGATCCTCAATTTATAGAGCCCAAAAAAGCGGGCTACGTAAAGCCACAGCTGTTCTGAGTGGATCATTAGTGCTTAATGCACCGATTCAGCTGCCCCCAGACCTGTCTAGGAGGAGCCGAATCAGCGCTGAGAGTTAAAACCTCACAACAATCTATAAAAGCACATACATGCCCCAATACGATAGCCATGCAATCATGAGAAAAACGAAAGTGAAAAAGTGAAAAATTAATAGAAGATGTTTTTGCATAATGCTATACACATGATATAGAATGATCACTAGAAACTCTCTACATGAACAATGCATATATACATATATCAAGAAAGGACTATGCAGGTACTTCAAAAAACATGAATTTAAATGTGAAAATTGTAAGTATACTCATATGGTGTGTCTATCAAATGCACAAACCCTTAAAAACATGTTGTCCTGCATAGGTATCTTGATAAACTTATTCGACCCGTGTATTACACAGTGCCA
>BLSH010092519.1:269355-284200 GCA_018402905.1 Glandirana rugosa
GGGTTTCCTGGAACAGGGGTACAACTACCCCTGTTCTCGGAGAAGTGGTTTTGGGACCCGACACCAACACCCCCAGACACCCGCCCCCCGAATAGCCTTAGACTTTCGGGGGAAATTATTACACCGGGGGTCTAGGGTATGTGGGGCTTATGGGGTATTACAAAATTTAAACTACTTGCCCACTTACGGGTTACAAACTCAGTTTGAATGCAAGCTGAGTTTGGAGTTTCCGGGTAGGGATCAACACAAAACATTATACAGTATTTATCTCAACTCGCTTGTGGACCTTCAAGCCCAAGACGACCAGGCAGGCTTGAGCGATCGTTCGGGTTCCGTCCGGACCCGGACCCGGACTTTGTCACGAAGTTCGGACGGACCAGCAGAACCCGAACTTCCAGGTGTTCGCTCAACTCTATTTATGACATATTACAAAACACAACTAGGGATGGGCCTTTGAGGTTTGAGTCGAACGTAAGTTTGACTCAAACATTGGGCATTCACCCGTTCATCAAATTTAAAACATTATGGGGTATTCGGGGTGTATGGGATCTGGGGGCCACATTATTAAAGGGGGCTTTCAGATTCCGATAAGCCCCCCGCCCACAGACCCCCACAACCACAGCCCAGGGTTTTGGTGAAGAGGCTCTTGTCCCCATCAACATGGGGACAAGGTCCTTTGGGGTGGGGGGCGCAGAGCCCCCCTTGCCCCAAAGCACCCATACTTCCCATGTTGAGGGCATGTAGCCTGGTACGGTTCAGGAGGGGGGGCGCTCCCCCCCCCATCCTGGCCAGCCAGGTTGCATGCTTGTATAAGGGTCTGGTTTGGATTTTGGGGGGACCCCACGTCAATTTTTAAAAAAAAAATTGGAGCAGGGTTCCCCTTAAAGTCCATACCAGACCCAGTGATTTTATCTATATTGCCGGAAGCCGGCAATACATAACAGCCGCGAATGATTTTAAATGACATTTTTGCCTTTACAAATGTAATTTTGCTCTGGCACTGTTATAAACATCACAGAGGTGCGCCCTTTTACAAGCAGACTAAGGGGACCCCCCAGGCACATTATTTAACCACTTCAATACTGGGCACTTAAACCCCCTTCCTGCCCAGGCCATTTTTTAGCTTTTAGCGCTGTTGCAAATTGAATTACAATTGCGCGGTCATGCAACACTGTACCCAAATTAATTTTTTATCTTTTTCTTCACACAAATAGAGCTTTCTTTTGGTGGTATTTAATCACTGCTGGGATTTTTATTTTTTACAAAAAAAAAAAAAAAAGACCGAAAATAAATGTTTTTCATGTTTTCTGTCAGAAAATTCTGTAAATAAGTAATTTTTCTCCTTCAATGATGTACGCTGATGAGGCTGCACTGATGGGCACTGATAGGCTGCACTGATGGGTACTGATGAGGTGGCACTTATGGGCACTGATGAGGCGACATTTATGGGCACTAATATGCCACACTGATGGGCACTGATAGGTGGCACTGATAAGTGGCACTGGTGAGGACTGATGGGCACTAATAGGTGGCGCTGGTGGGCACTGATAGGCTGCAGTGGTGGGCACTGATAGGCAGCAGTGGTAAGTGGCACAGATAGGCAGCACTGATGGGCACTGATGGGTGACGCTGGTGGGCACAAATGGGAACTGATGGGCAGTACTGATGGGCACTGATGGGCATTGACAGGCAGCACTGATGAGCAGGCATTGATGGGCACTGATGGGTGAAGCTGGTGGGCACTCATGGGAACTGATGGGCAGTACTGATGGGCACTGATGGACAGCACTGATGGGCATTGACAGGCAGCACTGATGAGCAGGCATTGATGGGCACTGATGGGAGGCATTGACTGGCATCACTTATAGGCACTGATTGGTGGCACTTATGGGCACTGATTAGTGGCACTTATGGGCACTGATTGGTGGCACTGATATGCACTGGTAGGGCTTTGCTGTAATCAGGGCACTGATGATCAGTGCCCTGATTACATGCTCAGGTCTTCTGTGAGGGGGGATGCCCCTTATAGGCACTCCTCACCACACACTTTGTCAGTGTGAGACGAGGAGAGCCGATTACCGGCACTTCCTTGTTTACATGGGACCGGTTGTGATTGGATACAGCCGATCACATGTCTAAAGAGCCATGGCCGCAGCTCTTTACACAGATCAGGGTCGCGTGGTGTCCTAGCAACACAGCGCGTCCCTGATCATTGCAATGTGCACTCCCACGGGCCTGCACTGTCATATGACGTCTTCCCAGAATGAGAGCCGCACCGTCCCTCCGTCATTTGAAGGTGGGCAGGCGGCAAGCGGTTAAAGTGGTTCTAAAATTTTAAGGGTTTTTTTACCTAAGTGCATTCTCTGCATTAAGGTTAAAAACCTCCCCCATCCTAACACTTTCCTAACTCCTGTATCAATCCAGCACTGTGCCCAGCTGCAGGTCTTCTACACCTATCTTCCTGGTCTCAAAGGCTTTTCTGGGAATAGTGGGAACTAAACATGTAAAATGAAGATCTTTTTTCTGCTATTTCCAGGCATCAGCATGAACAACATTTTTTTGTGCCCATTATTTAATTTTATTATATTTTTCATGAATTGGGTTACATTTGCAAACATTTGGGCAAAATAGGACCACTACTAAATCACAATCACAATCATAAATTTTACAATATATTTCTTGGCTGTCTTTAAAGAGAACTGTTTAAAATCTGGTGGTTGTCAGTGCATAAGCAATAAACAAAGCAATCACATGATCCATAATGTTTTGTACTTTAAAGCAATCAATATGCACTGTTGAATAGTTACAGATTTCAAATGAGTGCAAATGTCGCAATATTATCACACTGATATGCTACAAAAAAGAGTGACATGTTAAAATGTAAAAGGATAAAAATATATTAAGCATATACTCAAAATGTGTATTGAAAGAATACAACCCTGGGTAGTTTACTTTCATTTTCTTCAGTTACAAGAAAAATCTATACTTTCTTTTTATGTAGTCAGAGAAAAACAGTGCTAATCATAGTTCAAGATCTCCTAAACATCTTGTGACTGAGGATAATATCAAAGGGCTGCTTAATGACATCACAGAGTTAGATATCACAACTTGTTACTCAGTCAAGAAAAATGGAAACAGAGGGAATTTAAAGGTCAAATGTTCTGCTATTTTTTGTGCACCATCTCAAATTAATTATATGTTACTTTATGTTAAAACACATTTATATATATTTATAACTGAAATGTAGGAAAATCCCTAATATTACAGATATGCATTTTATTCAGAAGTGTCAGTGTTGCATGCAACAAGCTGAAAAAATCGGCAACAGCTTGACCTATTTTACATCAACATGGGCTATAAAAAGTAGGAGGAATAATGCACCAAGTGCATAATACAATACAATACTCCACAAAACCCTGCCACATTAACCATTATAGAGGACCCATTTAATCTGTGTTTAATTTAAAATGAAAAAATGATTCAGCAGCATATATGTGCAAATATATATGCATGTCACATCAAAATGCCTCTATTTCACATAGTCCTACTCTAATCTATGGAGTCAACCACATTTGGACATACATTGAATATAGTACTTAATAAGAATACTTTTTATTACACATTGTCTAGTTAGAGTAGCATGCAAATTAGTATGTACTACTTTTTGCCAGTAATACAAATCTATCAACTGATCTTATTTCACTACATAGCTGGATTTGTACAAATATAAAAAAATAACACTAAAATAGTTGCTTACAAAGTATACAGTATATAATATTAGCCATATTGATCACAATATGATTGACTCAGCTGATGATTTTTAGTATTGTTGATATTTTAGGCTTATTGTAGATACTTTTTAATTTTATTTCATTTTATAATAAAAAAAGAGAGCTCATCAAAATTGAGTGTTTAAGGGGGACATGCTCAACTGGTAGTGGGAGTAATAACCTGTGCACAAGACAAGGATACCTAGGAACAGTGCAGATGGGTTTGAACTTCACTTTTCTTCAGCAAGGCAGCACACAAATACAGATTCAGTGCAGGAGAGCTGTGTACAGCTAGTACATAGCATAAAACAAATAAAACATCTGTTCATCCAAGCGACTAACTAAACTCAGTTCAATTCTTGACTAACAAGATGCCTTCCTATGGGCTCCCCAGAACATACAAAACAGGGTAGTATATAATAATATAATGAATTTAATTCAATAATGCAATCAAACCAAAAACACTGGGGGTCATTTACTATAGCGCGATCCTGCCTTTGCACAAATTTTAACGTGCAGAATCACAAATTCGCGATAATTAGCGAGAAAATGGAATTCACTAAAGCCTTGAGGGAGAAAATAGTCCCAGAATCAAATTCACTATAGCGCCCAGACAACAGTGACTGACTAAAAAACTATCCATGGTAGAAGCAAGGGAATTGCACATGGAAATAATGTTTAGAGCATGATATGATCACCTAAATAGTTTTTAAAAATGTAGTATCTTGTTTAATGATGATCTGCTTTTAAATTGTTTAAAAAAGTGATGTATAACCTGAAATATCATTAAAAGTCTGAAAAGAGCCAAATTCCCCCTTTTTTCCTGACTATTCATCAGCACAACTGAGCATACTCAGACAAGAAAATTCCCTCATTTTAACTCCCATGCCTTTTTTAGAGGGTGCTATAGTAAATTCGCAAATTCGCGTTGGCCAATATGCCTTCTTGAGAAGGCAAATTCGAGCCATATATCCCAATGCATGTTTTAGCCATTGATACTAAAGGTACAATTGTAACTTCCCTAAAGAAACCCTTTTCATGTTGAGATGAAATGTATCTTTCTCTCAAACAAATTGTCCCTGCAACAATGTTTCTTCATGTATTTCATGCTTTCATGTTTTGTTAAAATACATTTTTCTCTGTCTTTCACTTCTTGCTGTCCATCTCACAAAAATCTTTTCCCAAACTCATACAGCTATCTTCACAAACCACAAACAATACCATTGTTGTTGCAAATTTAAAATGAATCACAATTTTTTTTTTTTAAATCGCAAATTATCCTAATTTGAGCCCAAAAATGTGATATGTGTACCAACATCAAAAAAAAAAAAAAATGTCATTACCAAAAATCTGAGAGTAACATCACTACTGTACACTCACCCACCAAGGACCTCAAATCTCACAGAATAAATCAAGACAAATAACTCCTGTATGTAATTCCACCACCTATATATCCAAAGAAATGCAGTATATATGTGTAAGAGAACTCTACAAGTAGCATCTCTGTGGCTCATAAGATAACACTCCTGCCTAGCATTGCTTTGTTCCTGGGTTCAAAGGCTGAAAATGTTGTTAAACATAGCTCTTGACTCAGGACTTTACCTAAATTATGTCTAAATGTAATATTTATGTGTAGGAGGGTTCCACCATCATTGTAAATTGTGTCATATATTTTCCATTGGCGAGGATTATAATCAGCCTTAACATTTCCCCACCAGCAATAATTGCAGCTTCTTACCAAGCAAAATGCCCCAAAATGGGAGATGTTCTAGAGCAGAATGCTCACAGTACTGAGCAGTACACCTGCATTGGTTAATTTATTGCACCCCTGGGACTTAGCACTGTTTGACATCACAGAGATGGAGGCTCCACAAGCGTGGCAGCACAGTGGCTAACAGGTTAGTGCTTCTGCTTAGCAACCCTGGGGTCATTGGTTCAAACCCAAAACTTCCTGTCAAAAAGTTGTCTGCTCTTCCTGTGTTGGGAAAAATAAATCAGGTCTTCACACAAATTATATATAAATGTAGCATTTTTGTGGATGAGGATTCCACCACCATTGCAAATCTTGCAAAATCTCCTATGTTGGAAAAAGTATTGGAACATCTGCCTTTACACACACAAGGGCAGCCCAGTCTTAAACCTCGTACACATGGTTCGACGGTCGTATGACCGAACGGACCAAATCGTATGTTGGCTGTTGTATCTCGCATACTGACATGCACTACATGATCGTACGACCAAGCCGAACGTAGTGACGTGTTATGAACGTATAAAGAGAAAGTTCAGGTGTATGTAATTAGTGTCTGGCCATTCCTGACTTCTGAGCATGCGTGTTTTGCACAATACAACTTGTTGGACCGACTTCTCTTTACACATGATACAATGGTCGTACGACCGCTTGTTGGTACTACCAAAGTTTTCTAGTTTGCTCATACAACTCCTGTTGTACGACCGTCGTACGTCGGCTGTTCTAATCGCCTGTACTAACTGTCGGATTAGCATACAACGGTCGTTCGTACGACCTGTTGTATGTGATTGTCGAACCGTGTGTACGAGGCTTTAGTCTTTAGGGTTCAAATTGGATTTGGCCCACCCTTTGCAGCTATAACAGCTTCAACTCTTCTGGGAAGGCTGTCCACACAGTTTAGGAGTGTGTCTATGGGAAGGTTTGACCATTCTTCCAGAAGAGCATTTGTGAGGTCAGGCACTGATGATGGATGAGAAGGTCTGGCTCACACTCTCTGCTCTAATTCATCCCAAAGGTGTTCTATTGGGTTGAGATCAGGACTCTGTGCAGGCCAGTCAAGTTCCTCCACCCCATACTCACTCATCCATGTCTTTATGGACCTTGCTTTGTGCACTGGTGCACAGTCATGTTGGAAGAGGAAGGGGCCATCCCCAAACCGTTCCTACAAAGTTGGAAGCATGAAATTGTCCAAAATGTCTTAGTATGCTGGCGCCTTATGATTTGCCTTCACTGACCTCAACCCAATAGAACCCCTTTGGTAAGGAATTAGAGCAGAGACTGCAAGCCAGGCCTTCTCGTCCAACATCACTGCCTAACCTCACAAATTTCTTTGGGAAGAATGGTCAAACATTCCCATGGACACACTCCTAAACCTTGTGGACAGCCTTCCCAGAAGAGTTGAAGCTGTTATAGCTGCAAAGGGTGGGCCAACTCAATATTGAACCCTACTAACTAAGACTGGGATGCCATTAAAGTTCATGTGTGTGTGTAAAGGCAGGCGTTTTGACAATATCGTGTGGGCTTACACATTTGCAAATTGTAAGTGTTCTTGTTTATCAGGTGCAATCACTAGAGTTAGGCAGACATGAAGAGACAGATTGAATGACACTGGTGGATGTGTATTTCCATTGGGCTTGTCGGTGTGCTAACAATACAACCTACGTTATATAATTTACTGCAGTAGGGGAGGTTGGTTTGCCCTGTGAAGAGGCTGTGTTATTTGCTGTGGTTTTTGGGGGAGTAGGGCTGATATTGTGCATTATGACAAACGCCCAACTTGGGCTGTTAGTTGAAGTTCTTGTGCATTTTGTCCATCAAAAGTGTGGCTTTGCTGTCAACATTGTGTATTGTTGCTGTCTGACCATGCATTCATGGTTTGGGAGCATCTGCTGACCATCTACTCTTTGATCTCATTGCTTAATCATGTACACAGGAATGCATCTTCCAGCAGAACCGTCACCAATGTATGTGTGTGGAATGTGGGGTGGTGGGTATTCATGTTGAAATGTCTTTTGAATATATATTTTTTTTTTAAGAATGACTTTTTGTATTTTTGTATAATCTTGCAGCTAAACATGTGTTGGTGGTTGGTGTCTGTTGAGAGTAGTTGTACTATGAAATGTGTAGCCTGCTATACACTGTGAAATTAAAGCTGTGTCCACTATAAGGCTTGGAAAAATTTTAGATTGTAAGCTTCTATGAGCAGGGCCATTAGATCTCAATTGCTAAATGTTTGTCTAAATGTACCTACTAATGCCACTAAATAAATGTACATTATTGTGTTGCTGCCATGCAAATGAATGTAAATTCTTGAGCTATTTTTTTTTTCAATTTGTTTTGGGGGAGCTGGGTTTGGAGAAGTGAACTGTATTGCTAATGACAAATTATGAGAACTTGTAATTGTGGATTAAAAAAACCTAATCTCTTCAACACACCTTCAAGTAAATGATAAATGTTGTTTAAGTGGAGTCTTTTCATTTAACAGGTCTGGAGAATTGCAGGTAAGTGCCAGTTCATACTGCTGCACCGTGCAAGATTGCGTCTGATTCACACTGCAGTACAAGTCACATGTGCTGTCCATGCGATGCAATTTCAGCCATACAGATAGTATGGCTGAATTTGCATCACATTCGGAACAAACTCGCATAGGACCCTTTTTTTTTTTTGATCCGCACCAGAATTGGATTGCATGGGTGTTCACACCCATGCGATCTTTTTAATGTCTGAACTGTTTGCACTGTGATATGTGAGGTGAAATGGGGATGTCATTAACAATGTATTGAAGCTCCCAGCAGGTCCCACATCGCAGTGTGAAGTGCGAAGCCGGAATCTGCAGTGGATTTGCAGGGTTCCCGCATTGCGCAAGTGTGAATTGGCACTCATAATGAATTTAGCTGGTGGATGAGCAGTGGTGTATGTCTCAAACTGAGCCTTTGTCATTCACCTGCCTATAACTAAAAAAAATGATAGTGGTCAAATATTCGCAAGCAAGTGTGGCTTTGTCCTCTGACCCGGGAATGTCATTTTTTTCTCCTGGAAGTGCCTTTTCTGGTCAGGATCTCTATATAGGTGGATATAGCGTGGTCCCATTTTAGCAAAGAGGAGGGGCTACTCATTTGATGGGTAAGTGTAGGAAATATTCTTGTGCTTACACTGTGTGGGGGAGGATGTGATAGCTATATTTGGTGGGGATGGGGTTAATTTATTTGTTCATGTGGGATCACCACACATTCACTTCCTGCCAGGGCAGCCATCAGAAATTTTAGGGCCCCTTAAACAGCTTTAGACCTACCCCCCCTTCTGACCACCAACATTCCCCAGGGCCTTCCCAGTGGGCCATTCCACCACATCCGCCTACTGGCCAGGGGTGTACATATGTTACAGCCGCAGTAGGAATTATACACTCTGTCACACTTACCGAGTGTAGCCTGCCAAGCATGACTCATTCAAGTGAAGTTTGCAATGCATGATAGTTTGGAATCCAAGGGGTTAAAAAAAACAGTGCACAGGCAGCACAGCCTCACCCAACACTTGTAATAAGACCTTGCACTGAACCATAGGTGCTAGAGGTCCCAAACTTGGACTAGTTGTGGTCCAGCAGGCCCTCTCCATGTGACCCTAGTTTGGTATTTTTATCGCCTATGGTTCAGGAGAACAGTGTCCCCAAACTGGGTGCCCCCCCATAGACAATGTTAAGTCCAAAGTTCACCCGACAATTGCTGGTCAATGACTGGTCACTTTGAGGACCTGGTACAACCGAACAATAGATGCCGAAGGTCCCAAACCAGGCCCAGTTGTTGCCCAGGGGGCGCTCACTATGTGGAAATCATGGGGTCCAACTTGACAGGCGACTTTGCAGTCCCAAGTCGCAGGACAAGTTGAAAGGGGCCTTAGATATCCACCCAAAAGTGGAAGCTCTGCTTATTTCTCTCCTCTCCCTTCTGATGCCACGTTTGGCTCCTTTTTTTGGGGGGGGTGTGGGTACCTGTTTTGGACATTTACCTGTCCCCACTTCCAACAGACCTCGCTGCAGCGAGTTTGATAAATTTGTCACTCCTCCTCTTTCCCTGCTGCTAGGCCATTCAGAAAGTGCTGTGCCCTTTGTGCATGTACAGTAGGGCAATGGAGGCGACAGCACCTGGGAGCCAATGGAAACATGGGCTGGGGTGCAGCATCACTAGCTTCCAGGACAGTGTCCTAATAATTAAAGTCAGCAGTTGCAGGATGTATAGCTGTTGACTTGTACATTTTCTGTGGTGGGGGGGCTGAGGCACCACTTTAGTATCAGCTTGGTTACCTAGATTGGTGAGCTGGGATTGAGTCCCAGCTATCACATGGTACTTGGGCTTATCTTAACAACCTGTACCATGTGAATAGCTTCAGCTAATCACAGTTCAGTAGTAATCCCAGCTGACATGAATGTCAAACAATTCTGACTGTTCAAAGTTTGGCTGGTACAATGATTTGTATGGTATCAGCAAGCCTACATGATACATTTAAACAAGGCTAAATAACTCACAGAGTAGTTCAATGGTATGGATGGTATGACCTTCTGAAAGCTTCCATTGTACTCAGCATTAGATGCTGAAAATATGCAAACACATATTCACCAATTAGCCAATGCACATCAGTTTGAATGCTTCCACACTACGAATTCTTTAAATGCATGCAATGGTATGTACATTTTCATTAATATTATGATGTGAAATTGGAACAATCACACACTAGTTAACGTGCCGGCAGTTAGTTTGTAGATAATTAACAGAATCAAAGATTAGTAAATGTATTTTCTATGGCTGGTTGTGGTTAAGTCTTTAGTGTAGTGGTTCCTTCTGATACCTACAAAGCTTACAGCTACAGGTTCAGATCCTTCCGGTGTCATCACTACACCTTGCATTGTACTTGGCATTATATTTTGAAAATATGTGAAGGCATATTCACCAATACCCATCAGTTTGATTGCTTCCATACTATGAACTTATGCAATGGTATGTACATATTCAATAATATTATAGTGTGGAATTGGAACAATCACACACTAGTTAACGTGCGGCAGTTCGTTTGTAGAGAATTAACAGAAGCCAAGATTAGTAAATGTATTTTCTATGGCTGGTTGTGGTCAAGTCTTTAGTGTAGTGGTTCCTTCTGATACCTTCAAAGCTTACAGCTATGATTCGGATCCTATCGGTGTTCATATTCGCCAATAGTTTCCATTTTGCCGCGGTAGTTCCCATACACTTTTTCAAGCAAATCATGTTCATACATAACTTCAATGGATTCTATGGATATACGAACGCATGTTCGCCAATTAACCAATGCACATCAGTCTGAATGCTTCCATACTATGAACTCTTTCAATGTATGCAATGGTATGTACATGTTCAATAATATTATGGTGGGGAATTGGAATAATCACACACTAGTTAACGTGCCAGCGGTTAGTTTGTAGAGAATTAGCAAAACAAAAGATTGGTAAATGTATTTTTTCTGTCTGGTTGCAGTCAACTCTATAGTGTAGTGGTTTATTCCGATGCGTTCAAAGCTTACAGCTCCAGGTTCGGATCCTACACATGTCATCAGCACACCTTGCATTATGCACTGCATTATATTTTGAAAATATGTGAAGGCATATTCACCAATTAGCCAATGCCCATCATCAGTTTGATTGCTTCCATACTATGAACTTTGGTAATGCATTGAATGGTATGTACATATTCATTAATATTATGGTGCGCAATTGGAATAATCACACACTAGTTAACGTGGCAGCAGTTAGTTTGTAGAGAATGAAAAGAATACAAGATTAGTAAGTGTATTTTTTCTGGCTGGTTGTGGTCAACTCTATAGCAGAGTGGTTTATTCTGATACATTCTAAGCTTACAGCTCCAGGTTCGGATCCTACAGATGTCATCAGCACACCTTGAATTGTACGCAGCATTATGCTTTCCATTTTGCTGCGGTAGTTCCCATACACTTTTTCAAGCAAATCATGTTCATACAAACCTTCAATGGATTCTGCAGGTTCAATCCCAATTGACATCAGCTATTCCCATATATGACGATTAAGAAGGCATATTCGGGGTAATAACGCAATTCTGTGTTCGCATGATCGCCTATCCGATATGCTAATTGGCTTACATGGGCGTTATTTTTAAGCGTCACGCGATCGCATATTCGCGATATAGTGAATTAACCCCACTGACATTTGTCCAAACAAGGGTGCAATAATACTAGTCACTGTAATACTAGACACTGCATATGGGTTTAGTAAACTGGTATATAAATTATGAAAAATTTTGAAACATGGGACTGCACAAAGTCTGACGTCACAATCAGGACAATGGAACCTGGTTTCCTTTCAGATTTTTTTTCCATTGTCATCTTGCTTTGAGCAACAAACCACACACATCCTTGTTGGTGCTGACTTTTTCTCAGTTGGTGGGATGTAGTCCATAAAGTGATGACCAGTCAGGCGTTCCGGGTTGACAACACCAACAGCACAACATCCAGCTCTGTTCACAGCCATTGATGGTGTTTAGTGGTTCACAAAAATAAATTCTGCAAGTTTCCAAATAAAGTCAGAATGAACCACAGGCTTGTCTCTCCTTTTTTTAGCATAATGTAGGCATTCCACAAGCATTGCTCAAGAAGATGCCTGAATATCTTTTTGTAGTATTTTTTTGTTGTTTCCTCATTGCTGGGTAACATTTCATTGCTTGGTCAGCTCTTCCGACACCTCCCATGGTGTTATTGTAGTCAATCACTACTTGTGGTTTCATGATGTCTGTTCCACCTTTCGTGCAGACCATAACAGTGGAGGTTTTATGGACTGTACTCATTAGGCACACATCTTTTTTGTCATGCCATCGCAGTGCCATCATTTTGCCTTTCTGCCAGGCAATCATTTCTCCAGTTTTCATCTTCTTATCGCCAAACATTGGCGGCAGGTCACGTCGGTTAGCCCTAACAGTTCCATAGACATCTGTTTTATTTTGCAGAAGAAACTCATAAAGTTCAGGAGACGTATAAAAGTTGTCTGTAGTTACATAATAGTCCTGATTTAGCAATGGCTCAATGAGGGAAAGAACTGAAGATGTTGCCATTCCATAGTTGGGTCGAATTTTGTCCCTTTTCCAGTGTATAGGACTGAATCCCAAATGTAGCCAGTATAGGATTTTACGCCAAATCGTGCTCTCTTTGATGGAATGTTTTGCACCCAGCTGAGCCTTCCCTTGTAGGCTATTAGACTTTCATCTATGCTGACACTTCTTTCTGGCACATAGCTCTGTTGGAATTTTTTTAGAATCATTTGAGATACTTCCCAAATTTTCTTCAGTTTTGGTACAGGATGAGTAGTTTCATCAAATTCTTCATTGTTTTCAAAGTGTAAAAATTTAATTATCAGGGAAAATGTGTACTCTGACATGACCATACCAAAGAAGGGAGTGGCAAATCATTTATTTGTTGTCCAATACCACTTCTGCAGGGGTTTCCCCACCACTCCTTGAAGTATTATTAGGTCCAGAAATTTCCAGATGTCATCTTTGGTCTCTGGTTTCCACTTTCTACTTCTTGAAAACCTCAGATGAGTAGTAGCTAATTGTTGATCTTGGTACCGGTTTGTCTCAGTAACTATTTTTCAATAACCTCATCGGTTAGAAATAGTTTACCAAGGGGTTGTCATCTTCAACATCCACTTTCATACCAGGTGCTCCAGTAAAGGGGGCACTGTTGTCACTTTCAGAATCATCACTGTTGTCACTTTCAGACTCTGATGACGAAGTACCCCTCAAATCACTAGCGCTCCATTCTGCAAGTGGTTCTAATTCACTATCGCTGTCCTCTAGCTGGTCCAAAAGCGATTTTGATATAGAGGGACGCCTTTTGGATGACATGGACGCTCTCAACTTTCCAGGCACAAAGAACAATTCAGGTGCAGGCAGGGCACTGGACAAAGCACTTGGGACAAATCTGAGGTGTACTGATTTGAAACAGTAATGCAATCAACAGATTACAACGTATTCTGTATGTTTTTTTTGTATAACTTTTGAAATTCCCGTTGGCTCCGCCATCAAACATACATCAGATATACATCAGACGGGTGATCTGGCCGGAGGACACCGCCAGAGGACATTGCGGGATCACAGAGACAGGGTAAGTACATTTGAGGCATTTAAATGTGTAATCCCGATTGTGGCTCAGGGTTACCTCTTTTGGCAGTGAAAATTAACCTAGAGCCACACTTGGGAATACCGCCAGGGAGGTTAAAGCGGTTGTCTACACTGTTAAAAAAAAAAAAGAAAAAAAAACCCCCAAGACAATAGCGTAATGAGGTATGCATCGCATACTAGTTCATTATGAAATACTCACCCTGAAATGAAGATCGGACATCTTCCCTCGGATCTTGCTTCCGGGTACGCGGCTCCGGCACTGTGACTGGCTGGAGCCGCGAGACATCATTCCCGCGCATGCGCATGGGAGCCCGTCTTTCCGGCAATCTCCGGCACTATGCACCGGGCCTTTGCCGGGGCATCACAGCGCATGCACTGGGACATACACGGCGCATGCATAGTGAGGCCGCAGCTGCTTGGGGGCAATATCTCCTTAACCATACAGGTTTAGGAGATATTAATTTTACCTACAGGTAAACCCTATTATAGGCTTACTTGTAGGTAAAAGTGTCCCCAAAGGGTAGACAACCGCTTTAACTAAAATACATTGAGAACCTATTTTTCAACAAAGATATAATAAAAATAAAACGTTCGTGCATTGTGGGGTAGCTTGTAGCAATGTGTGTATATAGTCATTTTTTATTTGATTTAACTTTTATTTTAATATTTCATTTATTTATTATATTCACAACTAACTTATACTGTGACATGTAAAAACAAACTTTAATTTTTACTATATAAATTATTATAATATTGGAGCTAGCAGGAATAGATCCTGGCATCTTTTCACATAAAGTATTTAGAGGCTAACATTTACTACATCACTTCAACGCTGTATCTTAGCCTAGGCCGGCAAGGCCCAGGCCTAGGGCGGCACTTTGCAGGGGGGCAGCATGAAAAGAGTCCCCGCCAGCTTGCGCTACACTTAGTGTAGCGCCAGTCCTATGGGGCAGATTGGCCTGGGAGGCAAATCGGTCTAGTATCCCCTGCAGCTTGGCAGGACCGCCATCAGGAGGGGCAGCCCATACATATGTAGGGGACCCGGGTGTCCCAAGGGGCCCAGGCGGCAGACCCCAACTAATGAGTTGTTGTGCTGCCCCATAGCCAAACAGGAAGTGCGAGGAAATCTCTGCAAATAAGGGGAATCCATTGCCCCC
>BLSH010092519.1:297492-313075 GCA_018402905.1 Glandirana rugosa
TGTCTGTGATTCTTAATCCTATAGGGACCGACGGGACTCGTGTATCCTCTTTCCTGTGTTCTGTACTACCTGACCACCCCTTACCAAATTCCTATACTGAAATCCTCGTCCCTCTTCCACCAATCTATAATCCCTCTTGAACACCTCCTTGTCTGTCGTTCCACTCGTTACACCTATGTTCACATAACCCATCATACATCACAACTCGCTTGGGCCTGACATTGCAAGCCCAGGCATGGCTTGAAAGCCCACAGGCACCGTGCCTGGGCCTGGGCCTGTAAAGTTTTTAGCAAGCCCAAGCCAGGCCCCAAGACGATAAAATGAGGTGCACAACTCTTCGACGAACCCGAACGATTTTTGAAATGTCCGGGTCCGGGTCCGTGCCACGGACACCCGAAAGTTCGGTACGGACCCGAACGTTACAGTCCGGGTTCGCTCAACACTACATACTACCCAATACACTTGTATCCACATTGCTCACCTTGCTGTCTGTTCCTCCACAAGTTCTCCCTAATATCTAACCACCTTCTCCCTGCTCCTAAAGTCATATCCTTAAACCATTCCCCACCAGTCCATCATGTCTTGTGTCCTTTCTCCTATGTGCTCAGGGCAGCCAGGGATATCCTAATTCTTAGTGTCTGTTGGTTTACTCTACTTTCACAAAAAAAAAATAGATACAGTTGTTAGAATTAGGTGGATTTACTAGAGTTGGGAATGTGCACACAATATTGTGAACATTCTCAACTGTTTATTAATTGTAGAAGGATTATAAATACAGCTGCTCATAACTTGGGTTTTCTTTACATTGTTTTTTTTTTTGTAGTGAATTGTTGAGTGTGACACATATACAGACACATTTATATTTTGTTTGAAAGAAAATGCAATTACGTGCAGATAAAATAAGCCCAATTTTTTTCTGCTACTGGTTTCTGAGCAATCTTAAAGCACACCTGTGCTTCTCCCCAGTAGGCCAAAGCAATATGAATTCTTTCTTTGCTACAGTTGGTGAAATAAAGCAGTGGTGGAGAAAAAGGAAGGTAAATATGAACAATGTGTGGGATGGCATTTTAATGATTATGTTTTGTCCTGCAAGGAATGGAAACTAGGCCAAAAGAAACTATTTTGTGTTTGCTTGTATATAGATTTGTCCATTTTACCCCCACACGTCTCCAACATTTTGTGTCTTTTCTCTTTCAGCACCAAACTAGCAAAGGAAATGCATGTATATAAAAGAATTGCAAAGCACACCACATTTGTAATATGGGCAGTATTTTCAGAACTGGACATGGGGCAGTGGAAATCACATGACTTCTGGTTAATTATGCTCATGATGGCTTTGATGTGGTTTTTAAGGCTTTATTTGCATTACTGCAGTCAGTGGCTTTTTCTACAGGCTATTTCCATCCCTGTCCTAAAGTAAGTAAAATTTGTGGTTAAAAGAAGAACTGTTTACAGTAATGAATATTGGTAGATATATGTTAGTCTATACGACCTAATATAATAAAATGGCATAACAGATCACTCTTTCATTTAGCAGAAAACGATTCATTTTTGTATATACAGAAATGTTTTCTGCTCTACAAAAAAGCAAACATTTTGTTATATCCCTATTTTGTGAACTTGAAAAACCTATTTTTGTTGTTATGTCTATACACATTTATTAGGATTTGTCCACTACTTTTATTAGATTGTGTGGAATTAATTCAAAACAAACAGCATTATTTATTAAAACAGAAAGAAATGCATTAAATTAGAACCCTGTTGAAACCAGTATTTAATAACCAAGTAACTATTGACCAATGTTTGTTACTTCAGTCTTTTTGCAATCCATTGCTATAGACTAGCACTCTAAACATTATTTTTTTGTTTTTATTTACAGGTTTGCATTTTATCCTCACACCGTTGAGCTAACCTATCAACATTTTTTAATGCATACTTGGGAAGAAGTGTTTATGGTCGTGGTGGGACCAATGTCCTTAAATATATCAATGCTTGTAATGATTCTACTAAGATGGAGCTGTCAAGTATTGTTTCACTCATTCCCCAATATCTTGTCAAAGTTTATCATTGCTTTGGGTCTCTGGACTGTACTAGATCCTTTAGCTCTATTTATAGTTGATGCATTCTTAGGGGTAAGTCACAAAACTCTTTTAAAGGGTTTTAAAAATGGGAAAAAAGCAAAACAGTTTTCCATTGAACCAATAATTGTTTTGTTATTTAAAGTGGTTGTATACACTCCTATCGTTTTCAGCTAAGGAAGCTGACATCTTAGCCTCTGTTTAATCTGCAACTGCCATGATGCTGCTCATGTGATCCATTATGACACCACCCATTGGATGGTTTGCTAGTTTGGTTGAGAGCACAATCAAGGAGACAGCTAGCATTTCCAGCATGCCGGGAATATTAACTCTTTTTTGACACTATCAAATCGATGGGTAGACAACCGCTTTAAATGATTGATGTATAGTTGTTCATGAAATACAGTAAATATTTGCTTGTCACGTGCAAACTAAATAATTAGTACTTCTTATTACCTATATTGCAGTGGCTAGAAGCACTGGTTTATTTTCAAAAAGCCCACATCTACTAATCAATAAGCTTCTTTTCCCCCAGCATTCACTGCAAATATAATGATTCCTCAGCCTTGTACCTTCTCTAAAATAACTCCCTAATATCACTAATTTTTGCTTAAGAAGGCACCCAAAATTCTTCAGCATCATTAAACAAGTCCAATTGAATGTGACTACTACTTGATGTACATAGAAACATAGAAGAGTGACTGCAGAAAAAATAAGTAGTCCATTGAGTCTGCTCCATTCTTTTATTTTTGAGTATAGATCTATGTTTCAAGCAATGTAGTTGTAACGCTCTGCACAGTGGAACAGCAGATCTGAACTGAAAGTGGTAGCCAGGGTGCCTGCGCTGAGATGTGTTCCCGCACACCATACAAAATAGTGTTCAAAGATAAGGAAAAACAGCCGACATCTCAAATCCATAATCCTCTGATCATTTATTGATATAGACCACACCAGTGAGTACAAAAATAGAAGTAGCAAACTAGTTTCGGCAAACGAGCCTTGATCACTGCACACCAGTGTGCTGTGATCAAGGCTCATTTGCCGAAACTAGTCTGCTACTTCTATTTTTGTACTCACTGGTGTGGTCTATGTCAATAAATCATCAGGAGTGCGCATGCGTGAGGCTCTCAGGATGGCGGCTTAGCCCCGGAGCTCTGTCCTGCCCCGTCCTGCCCCGTCCTAGCGGCCCAGCTACAGCCAAAATCCGGGTCGGAGACCCTTCCAGCAGAGAACCCACCAGTTGCTGAGGCCCCCTGGACACTCACCAGAGGTCCGCCAGCCCATGGAAAGCCACACAGGATAAGTCACCAGGCACGTCCGCTAATCGAGGCTGTGGCTGCGGCCTACTTTGCGAGGCAGTTCCGCCGCCGCAGCCGGGTGTGGGACGATTGATTGCCAGTGTCTCCATCCACGTTGGAGATGGCGAGAGGGCTTCCTCTGGGCCCCCCTGACTACAGGCACTACAATCTGTGACCCCCTTGGCCATGTTTTTGCAGAAAGGACATGACCTGAAGTCTAGGCCGCAGCTGGAGCTGCTACAGGAGAACAGAGAATCCCCCCTGCTATCTTGCACAGATCTACAAGTGGAAATCCCCCTTTTTTAGTGAGCTGGGGACACAGTGGGACCTCCAAACCCCCTGCTTACCACCTAACGCTTCCTTGCTCTCTATAGCCAGGCAGGAGGGAAGGCAGAACACTAGTTTTGGTCTTTTACCCCAGGGCCTAGCCTCTAGAGGCCTCTAGTCATTGATTTTGTAGCCCGGGGCAGGAGGGGAGCCCCCTCTCACCCTCAAAATATCTCCAGCCCATTGCTTCCACAGTCTGGGGCAGTGCTCCCCCCCGGTTCCATTATTGTTGGGACTAATCACAGGGCTCCTTTCACATATACGCCTCTGCGGTGAGAAGAAACATCTCTAAACACCCTGGTTTTGCTGACCAGACCTCCAAAAACACTCAGATGCCCACTGGCACCCTACAGGAACAAAAGGACAAACCAGAGGACATGGAGGCAGGGGTGGAAGGGGGGTCACAAATTCTTCAGAGCCCAGGCCCATTTGATCCCATTCTCAATAACCCCCAGGCTTGCTCCCCAGCCTCTACAGTGTCCCTCCTTGAGAGAACCCTGGACGAGATGTTTGCCTCCCCGAATGGGGCCCAGGCACCTGACCCGGACACTCCGGGAATCCTGGGGTCCCCCTCACCAACACTACACTCGGACCTTTGTTTCATGATGGAAACCTTCTCCAAGATGCTCTCTAAAGGCTTGGCCCAAACCGCTTCTCAAATCACATCCACCATCCAAACGGACCTTCAGAACTTGGGGTCCAGGATTGATGTCATTGAACAAAAGACAGACCAAACAATTGCCAGAGCAAACCAGTATACTTCTCGCATCCAGGACCTCCAAGATCAGCTGGACACTGCCCTCTCTAAAATAGGGGACCTTAAAAATCGCTCTCGCAGATACAATTTTTGCATCCGGGGGCTGCCGGAATCCATCACGGATGTCCAGGTGTTACATACCTGGAGGGTGAACCAGACAGTAGAGGGAGACATCTCCTACAACTCCGGCTTACGGACCGCTGGGAGTGATACAGTGGCCATGGAAGCACGGCGGGGTAAGAGTGCCTAATCAGTCCTGGAGACAGCAGAGCTGGATGCTGATGCAGACTGGCTGGACAGCAGAGCAGGATGCTGAAGCAGACTGGCTGGACAGCAGAACAGGATGCTGATGCAGACTGGCTGGACAGCAGAGCAGGATGCTGATGCAGACTGGCTGGACAGCAGAGCAGGATGCTGATGCAGACTGGCTGGACAACAGAGCAGGATGCTGATGCAGACTGGCTGGACAGCAGAGCAGGATGCTGATGCAGACTGGCTGGACAGCAGAGCAGGTTGTTGATGCAGACTGGCTGGACAGCAGAGTGGGGTTGGTCAAGATGACCCTCTTGCCTAGAATTCTATATCTATTTAGATCCATCCCCATTCCGATAAAAAAACCTCATTTGCTTAAACTTCACTCTCAGATCAAAAAGTTCATCTGGGGGATAAGGTAATTAGGTGCCCGGCAGAAGTCCTCATGAGACGACGCAACCAGGGGGACCTAGGGTTACCAAATCTTTGGAGGTACTACCAGGCTGCCCAACTGGCCCAATTCTCTATTGTTCATGCGCAGACCAATGGACCAGACTGGGTGGGAATCGAGAGACAGGCGGTCCCTCTCAACACCATAGATTACCTGGTTTGGGCTCCTCTCCCCTACGCTCTCACACTCGATGACCCTTTGCGACCAATTATTTGGCACCACGGTGTTGGTCTCTACCCCCCAGCCCCTACAGCATGTCTTTAACAGCCCCCTTTTCCCTCCAGGTCAGGACATCTGCGCCTTTTGGTGGTGGACCGACAAGGGCCTCTATAGAATAGGACATTTTATCTCCTCCTTAGGGCCTATCTCGCTTGCCCATTGCTCCGGCAAACTGGACATGCCCCAATCTGAAAGTTTCCGCTTTCAACAAATCCACCATTTTATAACCTCTGTATGGAAGGCTAGTCCGTCTCTGGGGAGTATTACCCCCTACGAAAAGTGGTGTTCTGATATCAACAACCAAAAGGGGGCATCTCTTTGATATATGCTACTCTAACTTGATTAAATCCATATTTGTAAAACGTTTTGGTCATCCTTCATGTATTTTTTGAATGTTCTCGTGTTATGGCCCTATATCACCTACTGTACCTTTTCTTTTGTATTTTTGAAAACCCAATAAAACCTTCTCAACAATAAATCATCAGAGGATTATGAAGTTGCTGGCTGTTTTCCTTATCTATAAATCTGTTTGTCCCAAGCATATTTGATTCTACTTATTGTTGACCTTCTCTCTGCCTCTGCTGGAAGTCTATTCCAAGCATCAACTATTATTTCAGTAAAAAAAAAAAACTTTCTAAGCTTAGTTTTGAACATCCCTCCTACTAGTTTGAGGTCATGTCCCCATGTTCTTGATCTTGGCTTCATATTTAAAATACAGCTCTTCTGAACCATATTCACCCCCTTGATGTATTTAAAGGTTTCAGACATGTATCCCGTCTCATCTTTCCTCCAGACTATACATGTTACATTCCTGAAGTCTCTCTTGATATTTTTTATTCCTCAGACCTTTCATCATTTTTATTGCCCGTCTCTAGACTCATTCTAATTTATGTCTTTGTAAGTGAGGTCTCCATAACTGGATGCAATATTCTAGATGAGAGCTAAATAAAGATCTAAATGGGGAATCAGGGCCACCTTTCCCCTGCTGGTGAACCCTCTAGTGATGCATCTTAGAATTCTATTCTTTTTTTCTTTTTCCCTGTTTGCTCATTTTGCAATCACCTGAAATAAGTACTCCCAAATCCTTTTCCTCTGTAGTGCTGGCCAACACTGTACTCTCAATACTGTACTATGTAAAGGGATTCTTTTCCCCTATACCTCAAAGTTATCTTAAAACTCTCTGAAGAATACCGTCAGAGCACATATAAAAAAAGCATTGCTTAAATCGGGATTCAGTGAGGTAGCTGAAGAACTGGGCCTCAGGCTCCTGGTGTCTCCACTAGCACTCAATATAAAAATTCAAAGTGATAAACATCTGGCAACTTGGTGTCATCGGATTGCTGAAGTATTTATTGTTTACAGGGTACATGCAACATGAATACTCTTACGCATTTCAGCTGTGAGGCCTTAGTCATAGCATTTTTAACTTTGGATAAACAGGTTAATTTATACATCCCTCCTACCATAGGAAATAATATTCATTTGAGTATATGTAAAATCAATTAGCCCAAATAGAGGGAAAGAAAAGCTCAACATGGGAGAGTGAAAGGAAACCCAAATAATGCAGCACACCACAAAATATTAACATGTTTGTCCAGAGTAAAAATACTATGTCTAAGGCCTCCCAGCTGAAACACATATTTATGTTGTATTTACCCTGTAACTAACAAATACTACTGCAATTGGATGATACAGAGTTACTGGCTGTTTATCTACCATCAAACTACCCTCAAAACCCATTGCTTTATGAAGCATTAATTGAGCCATGTCCTTTGCTACCTCTGTCTCTAGAAATCCAGATCTGGGTAAATAAAAATGTTCACACACACACACACACACACACACACTAACACATACTAAACCAATAAGATGAATTTGCTCACAGCTGTTTTTTTTAATTATTTACTGTATTAAAGACATGTATTCCTGTATTAATACTTGCTTGCCCTTGCTTGGTAATTAAATTATATTCTTCTAAATATAATCCCTTCATTTAAAAGATTACTGTGATCTAAAGCCCAAATGGACTTATCTTTGTTTATTGACTCATCTATGGTAACAAAAGAGTCATTTTCATGAAAGGTGCACAGCGTATGCTGTTTGTTAGGTGAAGTTAAATTCTTTATATAAATTCACCAGTCTTTCATAAATATTTAGCTTTTGTGGGGGGTTAGCTCAAGGGGGATCACCTTCCGTCGGAAAAAAAGGCAGTCCAAATGGCAGGTTTTCTTAAAAGCTGACTTGTAGCCAGTTTTATTTTAAAATGTTGAATGAAAATAAAGCAAACAAAACAGAAAATAAATCCTTGGCATCCAGTTGCTTACTAAACATCTTCGGTTTCCCTAATTGAGTGGTGAAGGGCTTCTCCCAGTCACCCACAAAATAAGGACAATGCAAACCTTTTGTTTCAGTCATAAAGCAAACTTCAGTTCAAGCTCTCTCAGGTTTGATGGATCCTGAGTCCCAGGCCAGATCAGTCATCTGATCTAGACCTGAGTCTTTATACCACCTCTTGATGGACACAAATGGACCGTAAAATCTGGTCCAGAACCAACCCTGCCAAGGTGGCTTGTAAAACCCGGACTGGATTCCACCTTAGTTTCCTGCAAGTGAACGCATGCGTGGTGAAACATAACGTTAATCAATCACCTTGCCTTTCATAATGCCACATATGACCCCTCTGCTCAAGCACCTGCAGCTGAGCAACTGTCCCAGCCAGACAATTCATATGGGAAAGGGCATCTGCATTATTTTGGAGTTTCCCAGCTCTATGTTCCACTGAGAACCTAAATACTTGAAGTGCATCACAAACTCCTTTGTGAAATCTGGGGTCACGAGCACAGGTTGGACACAAAGGGCTTGCTTCAACATTTGAAATGCCTTCTCTGCCTTAGGATTCCACTTGATCATAACCGACCCTCTAGCCTTCGTCAGATCCGTCAGTGGGGGCTGCAATGGTGTCAAAATTGGGTATAAAACACCTGTAGTACCCTGTGATCCCAAGAAATGCACAAACCTGATTTTTATTTATAGGTTGGGGCCACTTTTGAACTGCCTCAAACTTATTGATCTGAAGCTTGATCAGCCTCGACCAATAATGTAGGCAAGGTATTTGGCCTCCTCTAAGTCTATGGCACACTTTCTGGGGTTGGCAGTGAATCCTGCTTTCCTAAGAGAATCTACTACTGCTTGCACCCGGGGCAAATGAGATTGCCAATCTGGGCTGTGGATGACTACATCGTCCAAATATGTATCTGCGTATTGGCGATGTGGTCTTAAGGTCTTATCCATCATTCTCTGGAATGAGGCAGGAGCACCAGGCAAGCCAGAAGGCATCCGCTTATACTGGAAGGACCCTTTGGGGGTAGAAAATTCAGTTTTCTCTTTCGAAGACTCCGTTAGGGGTATCTGCCAATAACCTTGAGCCTGGGTTCACGCTGGAACCCGCAGCGGCTCCCAGCAGGGGTCCAGTGTGTGCTGGTTCACAGATTCAGGTCAGATTTCAGCTTGAATTTTGGGCTGAATTCAGACCTGAAACGGTCCAAAAGACACACAGCGTCTTTGTGCAAACTTCACTGGACCTGCTGTGGAAATATGTGAACCGGCTCCATAGAGAGCCGCTCACAATTCCTACTATGCGAATTGGATTCAGGGAAACCCGCATCCAGTTTACATATGTGTTAACCCAGCCTTAGTCAGAGCTAAAGTAGCTATGTACCGGGCACCTCCCAATCTGTCAACAAGCTCTTCAACTCGAGGCATTGGGTATACATTGAATTTAGGCACGCTGTTCAACTTCCTGAAATCATTACAAATCCTTATAGTTCCATCTGGTTTTGGGACCAACACTATGGGACTTACTACTGTGGGACTCCTCTATCATGTCCAGATCTAACATGTTCTTTATTTCATTTGCAACTGCTTCCCGCCTAGCCTTGGGTATTCTATAGGGCTTTACATTTACGCGGACACCTGGTTCCGTAAATATGTCATGCTGTATAACTGTGGTCAGTCCGGGCAGGTGAGAGAAAAAGTCTCTATTCTTACTCACAAATTCAAAGTCCTTCTGTTGGGCCACTGACAAGGTTTCAGTTATGGTACTTCAGGTGTCACGGGGGCCATGTCCTTTTGGGGGGTTGGCATTGCCAGTGAAGTATCTCTGTCCTTCCAAGGTTTCAAGAGATTAACATGATATATTTGCTCGGGTTTCCTTTTCCCTGGCTGGTAAACTTTGTAGTATACCTCCCTACTCTTTATATCATTTCAAAGGAACCTTGCCATTTTGCTAGGAATTTACTCTCAACTGTGGAGACTAGTACCAGCACTTTATCACCAGGGTTGAAGACCCGGGTCTTGGCACCCGATTATATTATGAGCCTCCTGGGTTTGCTCCATATGTTCCTGTACAAGCGGCTTGACAGCAGCGATTCTATCTTGCATCAGTGAGATATGCCCGATGATGCTTCTATAAGGCATGATCGCTCCCTCCCAGGTTTCTTTTGTGACATCTAACAATCCCCTGGGAGGTATCCCAAACAGTAGATCAAAAGGAGTAACCTGTAGATGAGGTACCTACCCATATGGCAAACATGAGTTATGGCAGCAAAAAAATCCCAATTTCTCCCATCTTTGTCCACCACCTTTTTTAACATGCTTTTGAGTGTTTGTTAAATCTATCATCAAGACCATCAGTTTGCCAGTGGTAGACAGAGGTACGGAGATTGGAGATTTTGAACAACTTACACAATTCTTTAGGGACTCGGGACATAAATGGGGTACCTTGATCCATCAATAGTTCTTTTGAAATACCCACCCAACTAAATACCTGGACAAGCTCTTTGGCAATAGTTTTAGCTGAGGTATTACGCAAAGAAATGACTTCAGGATATTATGTGGCATAGTCCAGTATTACCAGTATGTGCTGATGGCCCCCGGGCAGACTTTACTACTGGTCCCACCAGATCCATGCCAATTCTTTCAAAATGCACTTCCATGACTAGTAATGGTAGCAGCAGACTGCAAAAATGGGGCGATGGCGCAGAATACTGACATTCTGGGCATGACTCACAATATGCTTTGACATCTGAATATAAACCTGGCCAAAAGAATCTGTGGGTTATTCTCTCCTTGGTCTTCTCTATTCCCAGATGTCCATTCATCATATGACCATGGGCTAAATCTAATACCATCCGGCGATAGGGTTTTGGAACCACTACTTCCTCCTCCCCTTGCTTTACCACCTGATACAGCAAGTTATTTTTAAGAGCCATGTAGGGAAAAGACACCCCTATATTAGGTTCAACAGCTTTCCCATCTATCATTTTAATGTTTTCTCTGGCTCTATTGAGTGTGGCGTCTTTTAGTTGTCCCATACAAACATCATCTTTTCTGACCTCTAAGTCAGGCACCACATTCTCTCACTATTAGAGTCAGAGATAATTTCTTGCTCATTAACCTCCAGATGGGGGCTGGATTCCAGCTCCTCCTGCTCTTCATCCATTACAGAAAAAGGAAAAGGATCTTCTCCTTCCTTGGATACGCCAACAATTTCCCTTTTCAATTTTGTAATCAAAAGGGTCTGGTGTGAGTTCCAGTATTTCCTCAGCAGGGGGAGCTCTGTCCTCCCGGCTCCCTTTGTTTTCCCATGAACTCCAAAAGTGGGGAAAATCTCTCCCCTCTAGGGCTTCATGAAGCAATGAGGGTACCACCCCCACTGAATTTGTCACTATGCCTCAAGGGGTATCAATCTCAACCACAGCAGTCTGGTAGTCACATGTGTCACTATGTATGCAAATAACCCCAATAACGCTAGGGTGTAACTTTGCAGGATTTACACAATCACCTTTGACTAATGTTACCACACTACCAGAATCTAGCAGAGCTGTGACTGGCTTTTCATCAACTGAAATTACACACATTTTTTTTTTCCATGTGTTCCATGCGTTGCAGTACACGCCACCTGTGCAAAAAGAGACATGCGTTTTTTTCAAGCATTATCACATTTCATTGGTTCACTGTTTAGGGAACAATTAGCAGCAATATGACCAAATGTTATGGCAGCGATAACTTTTTATGTGTTCTGTACCCCGGCCTCAGAGACCTGTTTGGCCAGTCTCAAGGTCCTGAGCCCATAGTCTTATTATCTGTGGCAACAGTCTTGTAATTTTTCCCCACGCCCTTGAACCCTGGAACAGTCTTACCGGATCCTCTGGGCAGTTTTTCACCCCTATAGACATTAGAGTGGGGCACAGATGGGTTCAACAAGTCCTAGGCATCTGTATATCTCTCCACCAGGTCCACCAGCTGGTTTGCAGTCTTGGGGTCCCAATGGCTGACTCACTTCCTCAAAGTGGCAGGAAGAGCATGTAAATAATAGTCCATGACCACACACTCAACAATATTAGGGCCTGACAAAGTCTCTGGCTGCAGCCACTTCTTGACAAGGTGTATTAAGTCAAACATTTGGAATCAGGGTGGCTTGTTAGTATTGTATGACCACCGATGCACCTGTTGAGCCCGGACTGCAATGGTGACGCCAAGGCGTGCAAGTATCTCGCTTTCAGTGTCTCATAATCCTGGGCAGCATCTGATTCCAGGTCATAATAGGCCTTTTGGGGTTCTCCTGTCAGAAAGGGCGCTAGCAGTCCTGCCCATTGCTCTTTTTACCATCCTAATTGAAGAGCGACTCTTTCAAAAGATCTGAGGTATGCTTCCGCATCATCTGCAGGTGTCATCTTCTGCAGGAAATAGCTGGCAAGCACCATTTTCTGTTCCACTGGCAAGAGACTTGTGGACCCCTATTTTAACTCCACCAGGTCCTCCGCAAACTGGTGATTTGCCTCCTGCAACTCTGCAACTTGGTGGTTGGTTTCCTGCTGCTGGCGATTGATTTCCTGCTGGGTTACAATGGCCTGCAACAGAGCTTTTATCACATCCTACATCTTTCCACTTGTTTTGGAAGATGTCCGCATTTTCCACCATCTCTGGGGGGGAGGTTAGCTTAAGGGGGATAACCTTCCCTGGGAAAAAAGGCAGTTCAAACGGCAGGTTTTCTTAAAAGCTGAATTGTAGCCAGTTTTATTTTAAAAGGTTGCATGCAAATAAAACAAACAAAACAGAAAACAAATCCTTACCATCCAGGCTCTTACTAAATATCTTCAGTTTCCCTAACTGAGCGGTGAAGGGCTTCTCCCAGTCACCCACAAAACAAAGACAATCCAAACCTTTTTTTTAGTCATAAAGCAAACTTCAATTCAAGCTCTCTTAAGTTTGATGGATCCTGAGTCCCCGGCCAGAGCAGTCATCTGATCTAGACCTGCTTCCTTTATACCACCTGTTGATGGACACAAGTGGACCGCAAAATATGGTCAGGAACCAACCCTGCCAAGGTGGCTGATAAAACCCGGACTGGATTCCACCTTAGTTTCCTGCAAGTGAACGAGTGCGAGGTGAAACATAACGTTCATCAATCACCTTGCCATTCATAATGCCACACTTTATAAATTGCTGCTAAGCAACCTGCACATTGTGAACTATACTAAAGGTCTTCACCTTGGTCTCACAGTTCTATTTGATTAAATCGACCAACAATATACATTATGAGGTTTAGTCATGAAAAATTTACCCAGTGAAAGTGCACATACATTTTTTTGTGTGAAAAGGGCAAAACAAATAATTTTGGACCTGTTCTTTATTATTGTACATTAAATAACAGATTCATAAAAGGAAAATACCATGTTTGACCAATAGATAGAGCTAAGTGTTATGGGAAATTTCAGTGATATTTACCTTCATCTGGTAAAATTAATATTTACAATTGAAAATCACAGGATAGAGCTTTAAAACATTTTTTGCACATAATGAAGGTACATGCACTATTTCACTGGGCAAAAAGCTATGTGAATTCTATATAAATCAATTCCTATGTGTAACCAAAAATTTCCTTGAATAGAGATTTAATAGGATTTTGCAGTTGGGAAAGCTGAAATGGAAAATGCCTAATTATTCCTGATTGCTATTCCTTATATAACACTGATTAGTATTGTCACTAACAGCAATAAAAATGTTTTGTTCTTCTACAAAGTTTGCAAAGTTTTACTGCACAGCTATAAAAGGTTAAGTGCAGTTAGGTGGATATGGATGATATTGTAAATTTATTGGTAGACTTGAGGAAGGGTAAAGTTTAGAATATTGGGGCACATTCTTTGTGCTAGGCTACCTTTTTTCCTTCTGATCTATTTACTGCAATGTGAGGTTAGAATTACACTGCATAACTGCATAGATTAAAAAAATTAACCTCCACGTAATGTAAGCAAGACAGTTTTCGTGGCCAAAAAAAGCTGCCATTTGTGAGGGCAGTCTTTGATATCTGGCTATTTTTGGTCAGTTGAGAGGATAATCCTGTTGTTTGAAGGAAGTACCAATCAGCCACATTTGATAACTTATGATGGAGGTGTCTAACTAAGGATGCCACCTCATCCCTTTAAACCTGAACACATATAGATTATACAGATTCTGAGGCTAATTTAATCCGGATAAGGCACCAAGAGAGTTTAATTACCACACTAATCAGCCACAGAACCTGTGTAATTAATATGTGTTCAGTTTTAAAGGGATGAGATTGCAACCCTATGTCTGACTGAGCTCCCGTCTCCATAGGTACAGTGGGTATAGAAAAGAATCATCACCCCCCTTTAAAATAGTCACATTTTGTTGCTTTGCAGCCTGAAATGAAGACAGACATAGTTTTTATTTTAACCAGCTGTATTATTATAAGTGAAAAGTGAAAGATATAACACCAACGCGTCATAAAAAAATTCAAAACAGAATCCCTGAGTTGGAAAAAGCGTTGCCCCCCCCCTCCTAAAATGACTTCTTAATGGCACACAAAGCCATTTGACTTTCAACTGTGATCAGCTGTGATCAGCATGAAAAGAGCTTTCCTGGAGCATTTCAGACACTGGTAGTGCAGTTTAAGCAAACAACCAACTATGGGTGGTAAGGCACTGTCAAAAGATGTACAGGATATAGTTGTGGACAGGCACAAGTCAGGAGATGGATACGAAAAAAATCACAAAGGCTTTATCAATGCCTAGAAGCACAGTGAATTAAGTACTAAGAAGTGGAAGGCATTTGGTACACAACAGGCCCTCCCTGGATCAGAACATTGCTCCAAACTGGATGACAGAGCCAGGAGGAAACTAGTCAGGGAGGTTATCAAGAGGCCTACGGTAACTCTGAAGCAGTTGCAGGAATTTATGACAAGGAGTGGTCATTGTGTGCATGTAATATCTCAAATTATCCACAAATGTGGCTTGTAGGGGAGGGTTGCAAGAAAAAGCAACTCCTAAAGAAAGGCCACATGCAATCACCACTGAGCTTTGCCAAAACACACCTTGAAGATGCTGAGGCTACATGGAAAAAGGTGTTGATAATTTTAACTTTTTTTTTAGCGGGGGCTATCAGGTAGGCTGTACAGGGCCCTGTGATTTCTAAAAGCAGCCCATGCCTACATGCAGATTATCCTTAGTTTTAAATTGAACTGAATGATATGAATGATGTATATAAATGTATATTTATTTTTACACATCTCGAGTAATGCGTTGTTGCAATGCATTTATTTCTTCTTCATACTATAGAGACTTCCTTACAGTGCAGAAAAACCAATAGCAGATGCAGCAAAACTCTACTGGCATTTCTTTCAAACAGAACAATATGGAACTCCTGGCATACTCATCACTTTGCTTATATACATTATGATTTTTATCATATCTTCCTCAATACTCTACCTTTATTTTCTCAGGTAAGAAGTTATTTTTAGTTTAGAATTTGTTACCAAACCACATAGCATAAAAGATATCAAATTGCAGTTTTCAAGTTATATCAGATTATAACCCATCACAATATTATAGGGGTAGGGGGTCAGCTGTTGCAGCTGCAACCTAAGCCATGTTCCTTAGGGCCATTAAACCCATGCTGTCATTATTCATTACTTCTTAAATCAATTGGAAAAATGATAGTCCGATAGAGCATACCAGCTGGTATCAACATGGTGGGAATCTGCCACGCTCACAGGCCTCTCATCATAGGGCTACAAGTCTTTATGACTTAACTGTAAAAATGGTATCCCTTGTGAAGATGGGGATACCCGTTTTATTCAAAAAGTAGTAATAAAGTACAATGTTTATGTCCTATATTATTT
>BLSH010092519.1:322450-334427 GCA_018402905.1 Glandirana rugosa
TCTCCTTAAGTTCTTACGTAACTTTTGGTGTGGTTATCCTTTTAGGGGACCGGGTCTACCCAAATGACACAAAATAATATTTTTTAAACTCCGACAGGACGACGGTGTGAATCATCGGATGCGATTGAGCTAAAGGTTGTGGCCTACGAAAGCGGGACTTTGGGAAAGACGAGTATAGAGTCACTAGGGGTTTGGTCCTTTCCTGGGTTGGAACACACCCTTGATAGCCGGATAAAGTGATGAATTACATCTGTAATTGAGGAACGGCTGGCGGCTAGCCGTTAACTGCCGCCGTTCCACCGAGCACTCGCGTTTAGCGGCAGTATGCCGCGCGCTCACTAGGCTCGTGAGCGCAGCCGCCGTCGTATGACGGCGATTTGCGCTCACGAGCCACCTTGCCGCCGTCAATTGCCGATCGGCGGTCGGCAAGGAGTTAATGTCTACATTAAGTAGTGAAATAGGCCGATAGTTCCCACACAAGGTTGGGTCCTTTCCTGGTTTGGGGATCACTGAGATATGAGCAGAAAGGGTTTCAGGGCGAAAGCATCCGGTGTTGGAAATCGAGTTAGCGTAGGCTACTAAGTGTGGCAGCAGGACAGCCTCAAATTTTTTATAATAAAACACAGTAAACCCATCTGGGCCAGGGGATTTTCCTATTGGTGTGGTTTTCAATGCATTCTTGAATTCCTCTACTGCGAAATCTACTTCAAGGAGTTTAAGAGCGTCCTATGGTAGTTTAGGGACTTAATTTTTGGGATAAAAGAGACAGTTTTTTGCTCTTTCAGGGACCCCGCCAGCTGTCTGCTGGGTTTGTCGTCCCACTCATATAATTTTTGGTAAACTCGACGGAATGTGCACACAGTATTTTGATCTAATAGGGTTTTGAGCTCTTCCCTCTTAAGTGTCAAGGCTTCTAAATGGGTAGAGTGAAGGGAAAGTTTATGTTGTTTATCTAAGGCTGTGATTTGGGCGAGTAAGTCTCTGAGATGTTGATCACATTCCCTCTTCCTCCTCGCCCCCAACTCGATCAGCTGTCAGCTTTGTGAGTTTCTCATAGTAGGGAAGGGGAGACGTCTGATGCGGAGTTCTCTTTGAAGAACTGCGAGACAGAGGAGGCCAGCATTGCAGTATCAGTTGGGTTGGCTAAGAGGTTGTCGTTTAGTTTGCAGTCATTGGAGCGAGGAGGGAGGGAAGGGATCATCAGGGTAACCAAAACTGGTGCATGATCTGAGATTGTCGCCGTGCCAATAGATGCGGTCGTTAGTGTGGAGAGATGGAAGTGATCTATAAGAATGTTGTCTATTCTAGAGTAGGAACCGTGTGTCTTGGAGTAGTGAGAATAGTCTTTATCTTTAGGGTGGGTAATGCGCCACACGTCCATTAGTTGAAGTTCAAGGAGTTTCTTTTTGACACTTGCTATCCACTTAAGTTGAAATGCTCAAATTCCCAAGGGAAGTATCAGTGAGGGGATCAAGGCATATTCAGGTCCCCTGCGAGTATGATTAGACCCTTTGCAAACTTAGATAATTGTGTAAGGATCTGAGAGAGAAATTTGTGTAGTTTTTGGGTAGAGTTTGGCGAGTCTGTAGGGGACCAGGTTGGCCTCAGCCAAGGCAATATTGTAGATGCCCCTTGATGCCGTAGAGAAGGCCCTGTGCCAAGCCTCTAGGCTCCATTCCATATCCAGCTCAACCTCCCAATCCCTCATATATCGTGCCTTGACTGAGGAGGAGGCTAGGGAGCGGTAGATCACCGAGATGCTCCCCTCTGCTCCATGACCTGACCACACCAAGCTTCATAGGCTGTCAGAGATAAGGGGGAAGATTTGTCTGTCCGCAAAGATCTAATGAAGTGGGCAATTTGGTGAAGTCTGAACCTCCCCGTCATCAGCATGTCAAGTTTCCTCATGCAGTGTACCACAGAGAAAGGACCCATGGAGTTGACAAAATGTCCTATTCTGTATAGGCCTTTGTTCAGCCACCAACGGAAAGCCATTCCCTGGAGGGAAGAGTGGATTATGGAATAAGTGGGAGAAAGGGTGCCAGGAGGAGGTCAGATTATTATTGTTTTTGATGCCATGCCAGAGGGCCAAGGAATGTGAAAGGGCAGGGGCCAGAATGGGGGGGTCTCGCTTTGGGGGGACACCATAGCAGTGTTTAGGGATTGCTTGTCTTTCCAGGTGGACCCAGTCCGGGTGTGCGCTTTTTGAGTAAATGATCGAGAGTTAGGAAAGTTGGGCAGCTTGATAGTACCATAGTATGTTTGGGAGATTCAGACCTCCTTGGTCTCTAGACCGGAACATGGTCTCCTTGTTTAGCCTATGCCCTTTGTTGCCCCAAATGAAGCGTAGGATTTTGGCTTGGAATTTCTTGAAAGGAATCGGGATAGGGAGTGACCGAAATAGGTAAAGGAACCTCGGTAGCAAGTTCATTTTGATAGAAATAACCCGGCCTAGCCAGGGAAGCCCTAGATTGCCCCATGTCTTCATTTCTTGTCCCAGTTTTTGGAACATAGGTGGATAGTTTGCTGTGTAAAGATTATCGATAGAAGACGTTATGTGGACCCCTAGGTACAGGAGTTTCTTGTCGACCCAACAGAATCGAAAATTATTTTTGAGTGTGTCAACTAGTTGATCAGGAAGGTTTACATTTAGGGCCAGTGATTTGGAGTAATTCACGTGTAGCCCCGAGATCTTGCCAAATTCGTCCAGAATCCTGCAAATATTTGGAAGTGAGATGTGGGGCTCAGTAATGAAGAGCATGATGTCATTGGCATATAGCCCATACACTTGTGGGCTTGAGTGCCACATCTCACCCCCTGTATGTCAGGATTGGATCTAAGTGCAATTGCCAGGACAAAGAACAGCGGGTACAGTGGGCAGCCCTGCCTTGTACCAGACCTGATAGGGAAAGGAGTGGAGTGGAGACCTTGAAGTTTGATTGTGGCAGTTGGGTTGGATTAAAGAGCTCTTATAATGTTTAAAAAGGATGGACCGAAACCCCAATGCTGAAGAACTGAGAACAGGTAGGACCAGGAAACTGTATCAAAGGCCTTCATCATATCTAAAGAGAGGAGGAACCCCTCCTGAGGTGTGCCATTGTCCCAACCCGATTATAAAAGGGAGGCAATGTCAATCACCCTCCTGATCTGGTCTGGACCCTGTCTCCCTGGTATGAAGCCTACCTGGTCCCTGTGTACATAGTGACCTATAAAATAGGAAAATCGATTTGCTAATATTTTCGTCAGGATTTTAAGGTCGTTATTAATTAGGGATATAGGATGATAATTCTCAACAGCACTGGGGTCTTTGTCAGGTTTGGGAATGATGGTGATGAAGGCTGAGTTCAAGTCAGTGTTTAGGGGGTCGTCTGAACGTAGATGGTTAAAGAAGCGGGCCATATATGGAGCTAAGGTGTCTGCAAAGTGTTTGTAGTAGGGAACCTCAAAGCCATCAGGCCCTGGGGCAGAGCCATTCCTCAGGGTTTTAATGACTCAAATAACCTCTTCTGGCGAGATGGGCTCCTCCAGTTCATCCATATGTTGTTTTTTAAGTGTGGGGATTGGCAGGGAGCGTAGAAAATCATGTAGCTTGTCTGTAGGCGGGTTCTTACCTCCTCCAATGTATAGCTTCTCATAAAAACCTTGGAAGGCTTCCAGTATTTTTTGGGGGTTTTGAGAAAGGGATCCGTCATGTAGTCTGATTTTGGGGAGGGAGTGAACTCTAAGCTTGGGGGCAAGTCTGTGTGCCATAGCATCCTTGGGAAGGTAAAATCGACCCCCTTCCCATCTGATGTTTTTCTCTTCAATAGCTGTGAGGGCCAAGTTTAAGGCGGTGCGTGCTGCCTCTAATTTGCCTAGGGAGGAAGAAGAAGGGGCAGCCTTATGTTGTTTACTAGCCGTTAAGAATTCCCTTTCCAAGCATGTGATATCTGCCAATCTAGCCTTACGTATCCTGGAGGCCATCTGAGTCGGCTTTCCTCTAATTGAGGATTTATGAGCAGCCCATAAGGAGGATGAGGAAATGTTATTTACGTCATTCAGGAGAAAATTTTCCTAAATTGCTGAATTGAGACATGCATTGGGTTGCTGATAGAGTTGAGCGAACCCGAACTGTAAAGTTCGGGTCCGTACAGAACTTTGGTGTGTCCGTGACCCGGACCCGAACCCGAACATTTGAAAAAAGTTTGGGTTGGGGTTTGGGTATTTGATCCCGCCTGTTGAATAGCTGCAGGGCAGCCAATCAACAAGCGTTTCACTGGTTTTCCCTTAGAAGCCATCACAGCCATGCCTACTAATGGCATGGCTGTGATTGGCCAGTGCATCATGTGACCCAGCCTCTGTATAAGCTGGAGTCACATAGTGCTGCATGTCACATGCTCTCAGGCTAGGGTAGGGAGAGGATGCTGCTGGCGCTGTGAGGGACAGATTGCAGATATAATAACATCTCATCCTGCATTACAGAACGATCTGATTCTGGACTAGGTAGAGATTACTACTACTGCTTTGAGGAACAGATTGCAGATCTCATCCTGCATTACAGAACGATCTGATTCTGGACTAGGTAGAGATTACTACTACTACTACTTTGAGGGGCAGATTGCAGATATCATCCTGCATTACAGAACAATCTGATTCTGGACTAGGTAGAGTCTACTACTTTGAGGGACAGATTATTGTTCTAAAATCATCTCCTAGTTCTATAGGGTCAGGTTCCTGCTGTTGCTGTAAGGGACAGATTATTGTTCTAAAATCATCGCCTACTCCTATAGGGTCAGGTTCCTGCTGTTGATGTAAGGGACAGATTATTGTTCTAAAATCATCACCTACACTGCCACGGTCGCGGTCTAGTTAACTTCTAGGCTCCTACTCCACATCCACCCCCCATTCCCATTTTTATTTTTTTATTTGATGTTAAGTTATTTTCTCTATCCCCATTTTTTTGTAGGGCACTTGTCCTACTCTTACCCCCATTTTACTTCCTTTTGCAGCCCTCTAGCACTTGCCAGGACTTTTTACAGCCATTTTTGTGCCGAAAAGTTCGGGTCCCCATTGACTTCAATGGGGTTTGGGGTCAAGTTCGGGTCAAGTTCCGTACCGAACCCAAACTTTTTCGCGAAGTTCCGCCGAACCCGAACCTTCAGGTGTCTGCCCAACTCTAGTTGCTGAGAATAGAGGCATTCAATTGCCAGTAGTAACCTGTGCATGATTCAGATGGTCTATTTAATATTATGAGAAGGGAGGAGTGGTCCAACAAGGCAGAGTCCCTAATGAGAGATTTGGATACCAAAGGTATTTGGTTGGTACGAATGAGAAAATGGTCTATCCTGGCAAACGTATTGGAAAATGTGGGCTGGAAAAGTGTGTGTAGTCTTGGAAAAAGAGATTCAATTCCCTCCAAACATCAACAAGCCCCTGATTGTAAATTTGTCTAGCTACTTTGAGGCTCTGTCTTGTGGGGCGGATCTGGTTCCTACCTGGGGGGTGAGTTTTATCTAAACCCACTTTAAATGCTGTGTTCCGTATATTACTGTTCCTTCTGCTATAGGAGCAGTTGCTTGGAAAAGGGATTCAAAAAACTTTGATTGGTCTTTATTCAGGGTGTAGTAAGATATGAATGTAAAGAGATTGTTGTCAATGTGACCTTTAAGTAGAAGAAACCTGCCCTCAGGGTCCTTCAATTCAGAAATGCATGCAAAGTGGGTATTGCGAGAGAAAAAAATGCCTACCCCCTTAGTTTTGTTATCTGAACTGACTAGGTAGAATTTGGGGAACTTGTGATGAATGAAGGGGGGTTTTGAGGGGGAAAACTATTTTGGAAAGTGGGTTTCCTGTACAAAGACAATGTCCAACTTTTGGGCAGCGTATTGTTGGAATGACTTTTTGCGTTTTATGGGAGAGTTTAGGTCCTGGATGTTGTGAGAGGCTATACGAAGGGGGAGCCTGGATGAAGTAGGGTCAGCAGAGAGAAGAGTTTACACAACAATCCCCGGTCACATACCTCAGACCTGGTGTGGGTAGATGGGATGTGTGCTGGTTGTCTGAGTCCAGAAAAGATGCACTGGAACCAAAGTGGCGGTGAATCCAGTCCTGTCACTGAAGAAAAAGGAGAAAACCTAAGGGAGAAAAAAGGCAGTAGGTAAGTAAGAAAATGATACACAGAGAAGAAGGAACATGGAGGGAGTAAGTAAAACAAACTCCAAGTGTCAGAAAATGTGGATCCCAAAAGTGGGAGCACCCTGTTCCGGAGAACCAAAATGACCATTCACCGTGAGCAGGGGGTGGGCGCAAAGTAACCACTCTGCAAACCATGTCCCCTGTAAGAAAGAAGGCACAAATAAAATAACTTTCAACAAACATGAATAGCCCTATAGCGCTGTGGTGCCCTTTTTAGGCTGCTAGGAGTCCATATATCAGCCTTGATCTAGATAAACAACTACTAGTCCAACTTTAAAAGGAAGGGAATGGATGGCCCTGAGCTTACTATGTGGATGCTTAATCTGCCACTAGGGCATGAGGAAGCCACCCATAGTAATTGGGCTAAGGTAGGTAGAAACTGGGAGGTCCCGCTAGGGGACCAAAAAGAGGCTGAGGGCCTAGTAAGGTAATGAAACAGGGGATCAACAAGGAGATAAAAGTACCTTAGAGGCTTATTAGTCTCGGAACCAGCTGAGCGAGATGAGGTGTTTGTCCCCCTGGATCTATCTCCAATGAGGGAGATGTAGATAAGTGAGGAACATTAGAGCCTTCTCAAGGGGGGATACCTTCTTTGGCCTTCTTGGATTTGGGTTTCTGCCAGAGGGTGGTGAGCGGGCTGGAAGGGGACAGTCTCTTGGACAAAGTGGAGGAGGAGGTTTGCATCAGTGAAGGAGGATCCTTGGAGAAGAGATTCCCCTTCCTGGAGTGTGGAGAATCTGTAATACTTGTTGTGGGAGTCAAATTTTAATCCGAAGGGAAATTGCCACCAGCATTTTATATTCTATTGCGACATAATTGTAAGAAGAGGTTTTAGGTATCTCCGTTTTTGGATGGTGAACGGGGAGATGTCTGCAAAGATTTGAACTGTGTGACCCAAGACCTGAATTTGCGGGGTGGAGAGGGCTCTTTTCATCACTTCTTCTTTTGTGCTGTAGTAGTGGGGTTTTACCACTATATCTCGTGGAAGGCCATCAGAGCGGGGGGGGCTAACACCCTGTGGGCCCAGTCCAGCTCCATTTTATGTGGGCGAATGTCTGGAATGAGGGTCTTGATCAGGGAGTGTACTGCTTCAGGAACATCAGTAACGCTTTCTGGTAGACCTCTGATTCTGAAGTTGAGCCTCCTCAATCTATTTTCGAGATCGTCGATTTTAGCGAGAGCTCCTTCCAGGCGATTGTGCAGTTCTTGGATAGAACATTACATTTTATACTACTACAATGTTAAATACTAACTTTAGATAATATTTTCTAGAGAAATAATACTAGGAAGGTTCTACTGCATTTTAAAGCAATTCTGTGGGCCATTTAAATTCTTTAAAATGAATAGTCAGCATATTGTTCTTGCTGTTATTTTTACTTTAGACAGAAATGCTTCTTCTGAGCACTATTGGAACCTATTTAATTATTATGTTATTGTCAGGAGTGTGTTATGCTTCTGCTCTTTTTTCCAGCATCTTGGTTTTGGCTGTGGCATTCTCCTTGTCTGTCTGTCCACCTGCAAGGTGATTGATGTGGCCATTCTCCTGGGTGGAGACTAAACATGATTTAAGCCAGCTAAGCCTGCAGTCTCATGCTTGTAATAGCACTGTTTACATGTGCTCAAGCTGCCTGTTTGCCTGTCCTGCTCTACTGTTTGTATTCCCTTGTTGACAAACTTGGGTCAGAATATCAGACTATTCTCTGAACTCTGCCTGACTATGGATTGACTCTAACTATTCTGAACCTTGCCTGTCTTGTACCTGGACTGTCATTGAATCACTCTGCCTGTCTGCCAACCACAAGTACTTGTTTGCTTTGCTCAGTCCGTGCCTGCCCCGAACGTGGTGGCCAGGCACTATAGCATTGTGTATTCCTGGGGCAACCGAGTACTTGTAGGCCTGCTTGCCTTATGGGAAAGGGGGCTACTATAGGTGAAGAACACATAAGCTAGCTATAGTGTCTAACCACCTGCGTGGACAGGCGTGACAGTTACTAGGGGCTTTGTTTCCCACTTTCCAGACTAAGGCTCCAACCTGAAGCTAAGAATTGTCACCCCCCATCTTTATGTCTAGTGAGAATGTTTTAGTTTCCAATAAAGTTTCTGGTATTGGACAGGAGTCAGTAAGTTGATGGGGATTTGCAGGGTAGAAACTGAGCTTTTAGTAACAGTGGAACATAGGACAGATTAAAACACATAGATTATTTTGCCTAACAAAGCAAAATCAGATACCTTCTGGTGCTAGCTATTAGTTAGAGCATTCACCTTTACACTTAGAGTGGCGAAGTAAGTGGTTGTCATGTTACCTTTAACCATGGGTAGTAATGTTGCCTATATGTTATTGCAAAACAAGAAGCAACTTCTTGGTTAAAGTCATTTTTACATGACAAATCTGTAAGTAATAGCCTTACCAAATGGAGTTTTGAAGCACTCCAGAACTTTTGCTGAGACAGAACAAAAACCTGTTGCCTGAACTTGTTAGGTCCACTGGGTCTGACACTTATGGTCCTTTGAAGTGATTATATTACAAAGTACAAGCTTAAAAAACTTAAACATGTAGGATAAAGCAACAACCCCCACCCCCTTTCCCCCACCACAGAATATATTCATATCTCTTTAATTTTGCTCCAATAAGCTGCCTGGAGTATTCATACTTCCAGGTATTGAGGAGTATGTAAATAAGAAAAAGAAATGCACTAGAAATTCAATCAAAACTAAACAACAGCTGTGCACTATACCCCGATACTAGGCAAAACAATCATATACAAACAAACTGCAGTGCTATACATATAAATAAAGTGCAATATGTGCTTATTACATACAAAACACGTGTAAACAATAAACAATACAGTGCAGTCTATGCAGATAAATAATGTGAAATCGTCCAAAGCCTTTGTAGGCTCTATACTGAATAAACAAAGTGCTCAAGTGCAAATTAATAATGTGAAAAGTCCAAAGCCTTTGTAAACAATATGTTGAATAAACCAAGTGCTCAAGTGCAAGACTTCATATAAACTGGATTTCAAATGAAGATTATCTTATAAGAAACCGTGCTGAGATTGATGGTCATGCATCCCTTGATATGACATCCATCAGCATAAAACAAATGGAGGCTTACCAGAAAGCTAGCAATTTCCCTTATTCAGGGAGATCACACAGCAGGTGTGGCAGTGATCAGGGACATGTAGTTGGTGTGGTGGTGATCAAAGACACCGTAACTGGAGTGGCAGTGATCACGGATACTGTAACTGGTCTGGTGATGTTCACGAACACCGTTACTAGTGTGGTGCTGATCAGGGACACTGGCCAGTGTGGTGGTGATGATGGACACTGTAAATGGTGGTGATGATTAGGAGCACTGACTGGTGACAGTGAGATTTTTTTACACTATGGTTGCTTTTATAGTCATGATGGCTATAAAAGCAATCATTTCTGCATTATATACTATGATAGCTGGGATTGGCCACATCCATCATATCATACAAGGCTGAATGGCACAGAGATCACACAGTAGTAAACACTGATGCCAGGAAATGACATATTGTTTACTACAGTGGGTGGCCCTGGTACCATGTGCTCGCTGTAGCCAATCAGCAATCACATATACCAGGGCCACCCAAAGTGACCTGGTACAATGATCAGTGTTCTAATGTGTCCAGTGGATACAATGGGCCCAGATTAAGCTTCTGTGCACTCCCAGGGAGTGCGCACAGAGGAGGATGTGGGGGGGGGACATATTCCCAACCAGCCATAGCATAAACGGTAAACAGACCAAAAGGACTTAAGTTAATTGTTAGGGTTTACATACACTTTAACCTTTATGAATTGCAACTAATGTTTGCAAATGTTGTATGCTTTTATAATAGAACTCATATTTAATACCTCTCTAAATCTTATACATGACACAACAACTATATTTTACTATATTTTACAGGATACATAAAGAAAGCTGGATATTAGATGTTTTTCAGCGTATTAGTTGCGAGGAAGCAATTTGCCCCGTTCCTTATGATCTGGAAATTTCAAATCAAGAGTTAAGCCACATTGTAAGAAAGGCAGAACAGTGGAGAGGAATTAATGGAGAAAGAAGAAAAGTAAGGAAAACAATTTACTCCTCACTTTCTTATGGCTCATTTAAATGTTCACTTAGCTATTTAAATGATTCATACATTTACAAAACTTGTTAATGATATTCTTTTATTTCCAAAATATATATTCTAGCTTTCTATAATAGGATACTGTATATACCATATAGTATCTCTTTAATATATTTCTTTATTTTTTTATTCTGAAGCCCATTTTGTTTTATTTCTCATTATAAGTAAAATATGAAATGCTGCACGAAAATATGTTATATTTAGTATTTGCATCTTGAAAACATTGCTCTGCACACCTTCCAGGTTCTGTTTGAAATAGACCTTAATAGCTAGATACAGTAGATAAGTTAACAAATAAGGCTTAATTCACAAAGCTAACACACCAGGACAGATGTCATTGTTTTCAGAAAACTGACAGCTATTTATAGTTGAGTCCAAAGAAATTGGAGAATTACTGTCATCAAAATAAATATAATTTTTCAGAGGAGGTACACACCGATCCTTCTATATCCTAGTAGAATTAAGCTAGGTAAGGCAGGTCTAGGTGTATGCAAAGTGAAGGTCTTGGACGCACAGGTATTTAGCGTTTTTTGTAACAGTATTGTAAAGTACAGTACACTAAGCTAAAAGGGCTAATATATTAGGAATATTATAATATTATATATAGTAGGAAAATGAAAATCTCAGAGCAAAAATATATTATTTAATTGTATAACAGTATTTTGTTTTCAAGATAGAGTAAGTGAAACTGCTGTTTTGAATAATCCTTATAATTGAATGTGTCCATTTATTTATTTAGCAAAGCAATTATTTTTAGGATATATCAAAATAAAGTACAAGTTATTTTGCAACCATGAGTTTTAAAAACGTATTAATGTTGATAGTGTTTCTCACTCTACCCTGTGCATATTAGCTCACTGCAATCAGCACAGGAAGATAATATTTTGTGCTTAACCTCCCTGGCGGTATTCCCGAGTATGGCTCGGGGTGGAATTTCAGTACCAAGAGCGGTAACCCCGAGCCACACTCGGGATTGCATCACTGGATCCAGGCAATGTTACTTAACTTGTATCCTGGATCCAGCGATGTCCTCCCGTGGTGTCAGCGTGTCTCTCCGCCGCCAGATGATTCCTGTGTGCCGGGCTCCATTCCCTGCGAGCGTCGCGTCGCACGGGGACGGAGACCGGCGGGAAATTCAAAAAGTTAAACACACACAGCATATACAGTACTCTGTAATCTTATAGATTACATTACTGTATGAAAACATTTCACATCCCCTTTGTCCCTAGTGGTTTGCCCAGAGCCCTGCATGCACTTTTATATAATAAATGTCATTCTTTCTGCCTGGAAACATGAAAATGTCCATAGGAACCAAAAAGTGTCCCTTTGCATCAAAAGTGGTTTTTGATCAGGTAGAAAACACCGATAGTAAATAAGAATGATTTGCAGAATTGAGTGATACTGATTTTTGGGAAAATTTATCATCAGAAACTGAAAGTGACGACAGCGACAATTCTGCAAATGAGCAAATTTCTGCGTTTTTGGTTTGATTATATTATTGAATAAATTTTATTACTATTATATTATTATTTTTGATAATTATTTTTAGTTATTTATTATATTATAATTTATGATTTAATTTTTCAAACTTTTTCATACCCGGGATGTCTACTAGACTCTTGTTTGGACAGATTTAAGTGAGTTATATC
>BLSH010092519.1:364808-418521 GCA_018402905.1 Glandirana rugosa
TCAGGTAGATCAAGTTGGTATCCACACGCGTCGGATAACGTAATCCCACACGTGGTGTTTCGCGTTTGTTTGTACTCACACACATAGGCGTGCGCACATATAGTGGCAGGTGTGCCTGGGCACACCCTAATCACCCTGTACTGTGCAGATTACCCCTGCTGGCAGCTGCAGAGAAAGGGACGGGGGAATCTCTGTCCTCAGTCCCTTTCTCTGTCTCAAAAGTGAGACATCAGAGGTCTGGTTAGACCCCTGATATTTCATCAAAGCCCCCCAGCAGGGCTCCTAAATAAAATTGTAAAAAACTAAATAAAATATAATATTGTAAAAAATAATAAAAAAAAACTAGAAAAATAAATCAAATAAAATAAAAATAAACTACTGACACAGATCTCTGCCCTTCTGACATATATACACACACTCATGTTTGTTTGCGCTTTGTGGTGCACACCCTAATGCAATAGGCTGCGCACACCTATGGTTGAACTAGATGGACTTAAGTCTTTTTTTCAACCTGGCTAACTATGTAACATTCCACCGTGTGTATGGCCACCACCAAAGATATATAGGGGCTTACCAGATGTAAAGGACCCTCTGGGTTTATACCACAGAAGATCAAACATGCCTTGGTGTCAACACACCCAAATATGATGTAAAACCAGGTGGCATAACATTGCAGTCAACCAACTTGTGGTATTAAATCTCTCAGGTGAACCAGCATTCATGGTAGGAGAACAAAACAGGCATCATCAGATAAATCTCTCTGCTGTCCTATGTCATTGCAGGAGAGATTTATCTGATGATGCCCTTTTTTTCTGCTGAAATGTGAGTGTATTTTTAAAGTTTTAATAAATGAGTGTTGGTTTTATGGTATTACGCTATGTCGGACCTTTTTGTTCTCCTACCATGAATGTCAGTTCATCTGAGAGATTTAATACCACAAGTTGGATGACTGCAATGTTATGCCACCTGGTTTGAAACATCTTGGGGACGGCTTCCTGGTGTTTTGAGAGATATCCGGGCTTGCATCCAAAATCTGGAACATCATATTTGGGTGTGTTGACACCAAGGCCTGTTTGATCTTCTGTGGTATAAGCCCAGTGGGTCCTCTACATCTGGTAAGCCCCCTATATATCTTTGGTGGTGGCTATACACACGGTGGAATGTTATACCGGGAAGAGGACTTTTTCTGCATTTTCACAGTGATTTCTTCATGCACTTTAACTCACGGGATTATGTGCAATTACGGAAGTTTTTAAGTATATTTTTGATTCACAGTTATGTTCACTATAATGTCTTATGGACTTTAATGGTTATGAGATGGTTAGATTATCCCTTTTTTATGCATATTTTGATTCACAGTTATGTTCACTATAATATCATATGGACTTTAATGGCTATGAGATTATCATTTTGAAATTTCCGATATATATCATCACGTCACAAGTGCAACAAATTAACCCTATAATCCAAGGAAATGAAGTATGATCAGAACAGCACTCCTCTAGTATAGGAACAGTATAAGCTTCACAGTGATTACTGACTTGTTAGATTAAACTTGGTATGACTACAAGTAGCAGCAGACTAATGCAGAGTATGGATGTCTGTGTATAGTGTCCACACTGAAGTATGTGAATATACCTCCTTTTGTATAAAATATGTTATCAGGTGCAGAGAAGTAATGCTGTCTATACGCAGTGTCTGTTAAGATGGATGTTTACCCACTCACCACACAGGAACAGAAGATGTAGCTGCTGTAGATAACAGGGATGATGATGGTGATCTCTCCAGTCTGTTGCTCTTGGTATGGTCTCCGGCCTCCACCACCTCACACCGCATGGCTCTACCGGATCTGTTGCCCCAGTGGGGTGTATGGAACAGGAACAGGCCCTGACTGCAATAGGGCAGGATATTCAAGCTGTTCACTGCTGTCCTTCAGGGTATCTGGGTTGATGAGTCTGTAAAAGCAGGACGCGACTCCGCCGCTTCTAATACAGATTCCCTGCATACAGATCCACGCTGGTCCAGAGAGAGCACGCCAGGCCCAAATCCTCTGTTCTTATAGTCTATCCCATGAGGCTCCTCTTCTCCCAGAAATCTCCTTCTCCCATCAACCTGCTGGAACATGTAGTTTCTCCCCAACACAGCCAAGGGGGAAAATCCTTGCAAGCGAACTACATATCCTAGAATGCATTGCTTTCTCATCACTGTCATAAATCAGCCAAGCTGGAACACTAAGGAAGAAACGCTGCATTATGATTAATAGTAATGAATGTCTTCCTGTTGTGGGGGATGGGAATACCCAGCTCCTGGCTACATTCTCCCCTCACTTAAAGTCTTTGGTCCCAAAGATGTAGAGATTCTCAACTACCGCTGAGGAAACACACATTATTAGCCAACTTTAACCAGTATTCAAATTCAACAACTATTTGCAAACATCTGGATTATGTTTAAACCACTTATACACATTCTCAGTTAACTCAATAGCCGTGTCCCACTCAGTAGTGTCAGAGGTCACATTGAGGTCACATTTTGCCCAATTGATGGCAACAGGGTCAGGCATAGAATCTGGTCTTTGAATAGTGGAGATCAGTCTATCAGAGCTCTCCCCCAACATGTCATAGGTAAGTCTTCTGGGGGGGGTGAATGTTTCTTTTCAGCCAAACAGGAGAGCTTGGTTCCGGTTTTGGTGCAGAATTTATTTCACAATTACTTGTAGGGGTAGGGCCTTTTTCAGGGTACACTTCAGTAGCAGAGTTTTCTTTTGGGCTTGGTGCAGGAGTGAATCCCCTCTCCGGGCTAGCTAAGGGAGTGATATTTCGCTCAGGACTCCTTACAGGAGTAAGGTTTCTCCCAGGGCACATTACAGGAGTAGGGTTTCTCTCAGGGCTCATTACAGAAGTAGGGTTCCTTCCAGGGTTTGTTACAGGAGTAGGGTTCCTTCCAGGGCTTGTTACAGGAGTAAAATCTTGATTGTTTGTCAATGCAGTTGGACTCAGAGTAAAGGGCCCTGGCTTGAGAATGGTGATTAATATTATCAGAGTTCAGTTTCTTTCTCTTGTCTTCCTCCTCTTCCAAGAATGAGGCTTCCCTTTTAGGGTGACTGACAGGTCTCAAGGTAAGCTTTTATCAGTGAAACTAATCAGATCTCCTTGTTCAAAGCTTGGGACTGGCCAGGTATTTTCACTTGAAGGAATATCTTTCCTCCTGACTGATGAGGGAGCACTCCCTTTTGGACCAGATGGTTTTTGTGGTCACCTCACCTCACTTATAGGTGTTTGTCTTCTGAACCAAGGTCTGACTTCTGTTTCAGGAATAACAACTGGGGCCCACAACCAAGTGGGTACTATTTCTTCATCCTCACTGACGTCTTGAACTGGCACCACAGGCCGAGCAGGAATTTTTCGTTGAGATTGAGTCCTGGGGGGTCCTAGATCCAAAGGAGGTGCAGGGGAACAAAGAGGCATTCAAACTGCATCTGACGGAGGGAGTAAAGGATCACGATGCCACATCTTAAGGGGTCCTAACTTCTCCTTCTGATTTGATTTGGTAAAATGGTAGTCCTGGAAGCTGCTTACAGATGATATAAGGTCGGGGCCTCCAGCAATCAGCCAATTTGTGCTTACACTGTACACCCAAGTTCTTCAACAGTACCCTATCCCCTGGTTGGAGATCTTGCACTTTCACCTTGAGATCAAAATTCTTTTTGTTTCTTAATTCCCGGGTAGTAGCATGCTGCATAGCCTTCTCATAACCTTGCTTTAAGTTCTTCCTCAACCCATCTACATAACCCTTATGTGAAGTCAAAGAGGTATCATAAGCGGATGTTCCAAAGACCAGATCAATGGGAAGTCTAGCTTGTTTTCCAAATATAAGTTGATATGGTGAGTATCCAGTTGCATCACTCACAATGCCTTTGTATGCATGTACCATAGTGGAATATGCTTTCCCCAGTGTTGCTTCTTCTCTGTGGGTAAGGTTCCCAACATATTCAGCAAAGTCCTATTCAACCTTTCAGGCTGGGGATCCCCAAGTGGATGATAGGGTGAAGTTTGAGACTTTTTTATGCCCAGCAATTTGCATAACTGATGTATGAGCTGACTCTCAAAATCTCTTCCTTGATCAGAATGGATTCAGACAGGTAATCCATAATGAACGAAGAATTTCTCCACAAGTACCTTTGCCACAGGAGTAACCTGTTGATCTTTAGTTGGATAAGCTTGAATATATCGGGTGAAATGATCAGTCACCACAAAGATATTGCCTCTTTCACCTGTATCTGGTTCCACGCACAGAAAGTCAATAAATACCAACTCCATGGACCCCAGACTCTGCAGATGCTCCATCAGAGCCGCTCAAACTGGGAGGGTTTTTTCTGAATGCAAGGCAGGCAGGAACTTCAATAGCTATCCATCTCCCTTCTCATATCTGGCCAATAGAACCTATCTCTGATGAAGCGGAAGGTTCTCTTTATGCCTAAATGTCCATGTTCATCATGCAGAGACACCAGTACTGATATACGATGTTTTTCCGGAAGGAATAGTTGCCAAGTTTCCTCAAACTCTTCCCCAGAGCCTCTCCTGTATAGCAGACCATCTCTCAGCTGTAACCGACTCCATTCTCGATGCAATATCTTAGCATTGACTATCAAACTTTTAAACAGCAATGTTAAATCTTGTTGGGCCAAGGGTATATGGCATAGAGGATCTTGCTCTTGATTAGTCTTAATCTTCTTCTTGGTTAATCGAGGAAAACCCTCACTTCTTACTTGAGTCAATCCACAATAAGACCAAGGTACTCCGGTAGGAGGAACTCCTATAGACTCAGCTCCTACAGTCCCTCTCAGATGTTGGACCAGACCTTTGCATAAAGCTTGTACTCCTTCTGCAGGCATAAAGGTACATTCTCAAAATTCCTCTTCAAGACAATGTGGCCTACGAGATAGCATCAGCACCATTTTGCTCCTGATAAAATACTCCTCCCAGCCCATCTCTGCTAGTCATCCACACAAAGCTCATAGGGTTTGAACGGATCAGCATATGCTAAAACGGGGGCTTCATTGAGGCTTTTCTTCAACTGCCTATAAGTTTCTTCACATGACTGAGTCCACTGTTCTTTGATGTATTCTTTCTTTCCTCTCCTACCCAGCTTCTTGGCTTTCATATTCCCTTTTTCCTCCCCTGAAGCCACCTGTAGCAATTAATTGAGGAGCCTGGCAATTTTGGCCACAAACCTTTGGTAATATGAACAGAATCCCAGAAAGGATCTCAGTTCCGTCACAATCTCAGGTCTAGGCCATGCAGTGCCGCCTCCAACTTCTTTGGGTCAGTAGCCACCCCTTTGGCCGAAACCACATGTGCCAAGTAGGTAACTGAAGTACGATCAAACTGACACTTCTCCAGGGATAGTTTAAGCCCCTCTTTGTGTAACCTCTCAAACACCTTCTCTAGTCGTGCCTTATACTCTTCTAGTGTTCTTCCAAACACTATGATGTCATCCAGATACACTAGGACTTCAATCAAGTTCATATCCCCCACAGTTCCTTCCATCAATCCTTGGAAGGTGGCCTGCACCCCTGACAGTGCCTGTGGCATCCAATTGAACTTAAAGAAGCCAAGTGGGCAGATGAAAGCAGTCTTCTCTTTGTCTTCTGCATGCATCTGTATCTGAGAGTATCCACTTTTCAGATCTAGTACACTAAACCACTTAGACAGTTCATCGATTAAGAGTTCAGTAGTCTATATACATGCGCAGTGTCCCATTCTTTTTCTGAACCACCACGATGGGTGAAGCATAAGGACTTCAAAACATTTGAATCACCCCAGATTTCTTCAGCTCAGCCATTTGCTCTCTCAAATCTTCCAAATCACTGAGCGGTATCCTCCGAGCTCTTTCACAGAAGGGTTTGTCTTCTTGTACACGTATTTGATGCTGGGCACTCTTGGTACATCCCACATCAAAATCATTGTTAGAAAAAAATCTTCTCCCAGCGATCAAACTGTGACTTCATCCTTTTCCAGTCAGAGGGTAACGCAGTAGCACACTCCACCATTTTCCTCTGTAATCCTCAACAATTTTCACTCTTTTCAACTTCTTACGCAGGCACTGGGGTAGCTGCACTCACCTGCCCCACCAACATTCATGCTCCCAATACCACAGGATGATCAGAAATATTCCAAAGGCTGGTGGGCACCTTCTTCATGCTTCAAAACAGGGCATTAGGGGAGATCAACTCTGGAACCATTACTTTCCCAGCTGCTTCAGTTTGTGCATCTGTCTCCAACGCAACAAAAGACCCTGGATGTTCCCAAGTGAGTAGCAGGAGCTTTCTTCTCCTTAATCACTTGCTGGCAAGCCTGGTATAATTGAGGGTGAATCTCAGTTGGCACGGACCCATCTTCCCCCACTACCTTTTCAAGCAGTCCTCTCACTAGGTCTGTGTTTGTTCCAATCAGCATGGAATTTTGTTCAGCACCCAGAGGTCTGGGGCACACTACAGCTAAGGTGTCAAACGCCTCAGTCTTTCCCATAGCTGCCAGTCCAAAGGAAATCCTTATAGGAATTTATCCATCATATGGGAACTTGTCAGTCTCAGTCCCCCAAATCTTCAGCTCTTCAAGCTTATTCAGAGGAATATGTTTAAGGTACTGGTAATAGAAGTCTCGATAGAGTAGAGTGACTTGGGCTCCTGTGTCCAAAAGAGCTTGGGTATAGACACCTTCTACTTGCATAGACACAACAGGGTATGGCCCCACTAACTTCTCAGGTAGCCCTTCCATTCCTACTCTTTTAGGGTCTCTCCTTGGCCCACTTTGAGATGATCTAACTACAACCCAGGGTGGTGATCGAGCATTGACTCCCTGTACCCGACCCTCAGACCCCGGTGACGGATTCGTTGATTTAAGGGATGTTAAACACTTCTTCTTCCATTCTTCAGACTCTGTTTGCCTTTCTCTTGATTCTTGGAGCTCTGTTCCTTTTTTGGGTTCTCACTTGGTTCCCTTGGTTCCCTCACTGAGACCCTCTGAAGTTTCCCACATTCTGAGTAGGTAACAACTGCTGTAATGCTTTCAGCAACTTGGCTAGCAAGTTGAATTCTCTATCTCTTTTTGGAAATTGTCTTCAGAAATGCCGGCTCTCTCCACACTGAAAGTACTTTCGGTGGTCAGTTTTATCCAACTGTGATGTAACCTGAGCTTCTGTTGTAGTTGATCTTGTGCTTGAGCTACTTGGGTGAGCAATTTGACTGGGGGATCTTCAGGAGTAGGTGAAGCCACAGGAGCCTTAGAACTCTCCCCCCACTCTGACTCTTCTTCACTGTCCACTTCTGAATATCCTCGATCTATTTATACAGGCTGAGCGGACACTTTCCCAGTCTTTGGGGTGGTGATGATCCCTTCTCGTGATCCTTGATTCTTTTCATACAGCAGAGCCTCTTCCTCCTTAACCAGCCTCATCAATTCAGGGTAGGTTGGAGTCATCTATGCCCCCTTCAACAGCAGACAAAGCACAATTGGGTGGTTGGGCCTTGCTCCTTGCAGAATTCATTCCAACCTGACTTTATTATACTTTAGCTTCTTTTGGGCTGATCCCTTTTTTCAAGATGATTTGATGTTGAACATGATCCACCCTGACAACATAGGCAGACAGTTTCTCCCCTCGGTACTGATGTGTGTGCTCGAATTTGTACATCAAATCTGGAATCTTCTCCACCCTGCCATTAACTGCACACAAAGCTTCAATATAGTCTATGGCTACACAATCAGGCTTTCCCCTCTTCAGACTTCAGATAACATCTGCAGCAGGACTTCTCAAACGTTTCACTTATTCTGTGTCTTTTCACTGCCTCTGTAACATTCCAGTCTCTACGGCATGAATGGCTTGATCCATCCAAATTTCAAATTCCTCTTTACAAGCTCTCCGCCAGCCAGCTGATATCCCTGTAGAAAGAAGCTATAGGCATCCCTTTTTGAGTGGTATCTGCTTCTTCTTCTAACTCTTCTGCTCTGGATTTAGGTTTCCTTCTATCTGTAGAGGTATCACTTGAGCTTCTAACCCTTCAGCTAAACTTGCAGGCTCTTTCCGAAATCCTGTTGAAACACTCTCTCGCCACTTGATCAAGGCATAGGTGTAGTCTTCCCCATATTAGGCTTCACATCCACAACATAGGATCCTAGCTCTAGGAAGGCTCTTCTTATCAGCTGCCATACCTCCCTCTCAGACCTTCCAGTTCCGGCAAGCCTCACCACATTCCAATTCCAACCGACTCTCCTCTTTTTGCACCTAACTGGAAGCACTAATGGAGTCCATCTTTCCCATCTCTGGGGGTGGGTCCCCAGACTTGCTTGGGCTTACCAAGATGGGTATCCCAGATGAGCCCCCAAATGTAACGCTACCCTCATGAGGGTCGCAAGAAATATAAACAAAACAAGCAAACGAACAAACAAAAAAAGGGCAGACTCGATGGACTACTCTAGTCTTTTTCTGCCATAACTTTTCTATGTTTCTAAATATCAATACCCTGGCCCTGTGAGTCCTCGGCCACTTCTGACACACTGGGTTCACTCATGGTGTAAGTGTACCTTCAAGTAATGATACAGTAATGGAATACACCAGGTTGAATGGAATCATTATTGTTTACTCAAAGAATATCTCAAGGAAAAAACCTTGTCCCAACAGGGTATGGTTAAACAAAGAAAAATGGTTCTTATAACTGAATAAATGTCACTTGTTAGCACATAATACTTAAAACAAATTACTTTTGTTCAAATTCGACCAGCATATAGTTGAATACACTGCACATGTGAGCGGAGCACAGGAGAGCAGAGGAATGACTCCTGAAAGTGCCAACCCACTCTCTACTGCTCACTCACACAAGAGCAGCCAGGCAGCACATAAACAAATATAACACTAGAACAGTAATTATAGCAATATTACACCTGCTCTTAGAGAGAGAATTCTTTGGTGAATGCAGCTAAAACCTTAGCAGAGCAAAATATTTTTCCTAAGTGAGAGGGGGAAAGAGAAGTGGATGTAGTCCAGTGTCCCCTTGCTTGGCAGTCCAACTGGTCTTCAGCTAGCTTTATGTTGTTAAAATGTATGTAACAAGTAATGGCTGATGAACAATGCTAATCCAAGGGAGTGAAGTATGATCAGAACAGCACTCTTCTAGTATAGGAACAGTATAAGCTTCACAGTGATCACTGACTTGTTAGATTAAACTGGGTATGACTACAAGTAGCAGCAGACTAATGCATGTATGGATGTCTGTGTATAGTGTCCACGCGGAAGTATGTGAATATACCTCCTTTTTTATAAAATATGTTATTAGATGCAGAGAAGTAATGCTGTCTATACACAGTCGGGTTGATTTACTGGGGAGTGCAAAATCTGGTGCAGCTGTGCATGGTAGCCAATCAGCTTCTAACTTCAGCTTGCTCAATTAAGCTTTGACAATAAAACCTGAAAGCTGATTGGTTTCTATGCACCAGATTTTGCACTCTCTGGTTTTAGTAAATCAACCCCAGTGCCTGTTATGATGGGTGTTCACCCGCTCACCACACAGGAACAGAAGATGTAGCTGCTGTAGATAAGAGGGATGCAGATGAAGATGAGAATGATGATGGTGAGGGGGCATGTCTGGGCGGGACTGAGAGCGGATGCGCTGAAGATGAGCTCCATCTGCTGTAAGCCTAATCAGGCTCCATCCTCACTCCTGGACCCCGGAGACTCTTTCTGAGCATCCCCACCCTGCTCCCCTGACCATCAATCGGGCTGCAGGTGGAATTTTAGCTGGGTCTCCGGCACATCCACGGCCGGAGCGGGTCCAGCGCGACACCTCACAGACTGCAGCCATCTTTTGTACTCCCCCAGGCCTAGCGGTACGCGGCAGCTTCACCGTGGAGGTAAGCCTCCTTCCATCAGGGTACTATCATCATCCAGTGGCAGTGCATTTGAATGGGGGAGACCCCCCTTAGGGCAGCTAAGCCTGATCTGCTGGCCGACCTGGGCCGCGGCCTTCCACAGAACCAAATGGCCGCCGCCGCCATCTTAGCTCACCCTCCGGCCTATCAGTCAGTGACAGAGCTGCAACAGCGATAGGCCCCCTTATATTGGGGGGCTCTACTGGCTGCTAGAGACTACCTAGTTGAGCGGGGGAGGACCCTCATAAGGACAATCCAATCCGGTCAGCTGCCAACCCTACTCTGACCTTTTCCCTCACCACTTGACAATCGCGCCATCTTACGGGGACCCAGGCCTTCTGTCCAAGGACTAGCCTCAGCAACCACCTTCCCTCCTTCTGGGCCCCAGACTGCAGCACCCCTGCCAGACCTGAGAGTCACGTAAGATCACAGGGCTATTAAAGTAGAGGCACCTTACAGCAGGCCTCTCACAACATCAGGCGACTAGCATCATCCTGCGGCCCTCCCTGCCTGTCTCTCCTCAGCCTTGAGTGATTACTCAGTCAGTACTACCATTATAATACCCTCCAGCAACTTACAGTCGTGCCTGGCATTTTGAGCCCTACTAACTAGCCTGCGGCCTGCTGAGGCCAAACGTAACGTATTGCACATTTGCTTTATCTGAGGACTATACCTCTTACATAAATATGCCCGCTTAAAATGACAACCGGAAATCATTAATTGTACCTTCAACATATCGGCTGACCTCTACTCTTGCATCAAAGCAACATCTGTAACCCCCTCTCGGGCATGTCCCCGGTAAGAGGTCAGGCTTTAAAACTAAAATGATTGGAGAAGCTCTGACACAAGCTGCCCTCAAAATGGCAACGCAATCATCTTCTTACCTCACACTGACCGCCCTACAGTTACCTGGATCCCAAGACACCGTACCTCAACAAAGTGACCATCTTGCAACACTTATACCGCCCTCCCCATCAGCTCTGGGTTCGCCCAGAACTGTTGACCTCCTCAACCAATTTGAAATAATGCTATAGAGGGCACTGCAGCATACATCGGACATTATCACGTAGAAACTCACGGAAGAAATACATGAAGTGGGTCTCTGCACTACCATACTAGAGGAGAAAATGGAAGACCTCCACATGGTCTCTGCAAACCATGAGGAGGATATAGAGGCTCTTAAAGAGGAAAATGCTACACTACAAGCACGGCTAGAGGACTTTGAAAATAGGGCCAGGAGATCTAATATACGTATTAGAGGGATACCTGAAATGGTTGAAGATCTCCACTCCACCATTACAGCCCTCTTCCAGTAGGTGGCTCCCTCCATCCCTATAGAAAGACTGGAGATGGACTGAATACGCAGATCCATGGCCCCATTCAGAGACGAAGGCCCTCCGTGAGACATTATTACAAAAATTCACTTTTTTCGCACCAAGGAACAACTTATGGACGCGGCCCGCCATAAATATAATTTCTACTCTGCAGGATCTCTGCCTCCTTCCCCTGGATAATTCCTCAGACAACTCCAAGAGGCGCGGATACTCCAACTCACCAAGGAAGCAACGGGATGGTAACGGACTGAACTCCCCGATAACTTCACACAAGAGGAGTCTCCTCATGCTCCCAGCACCTGCTGTTCAGATGGAATGAAGATGGAACCCACTTCCTCTATTTACAACCAATTTATGCTCCCCTTGTTGTGGGCTACTCATCGGGTCCCGGTGCCACTGATGGACACCTATTCTTCGGGCAGGTAAAACCCTCTGGCCATTGGTCCCCAGAGGGATACTCTGACCGGTCACAAGAACCTTCTTGCTTGCCCTTGACCCTATAGCCCATATGGAGCCCCCCCTTGCCAATTGCAAGTTAATAGGGGTTGGTACATCCAGCTACTCTAAGAGTCTTCTGATACTCTCTTAGTCCCCACTTCCCCCTACCTGTGACTTTATGCTATGCAAGATAGTTCTGCACACATTATGGATCGAATGCCTTACTGTGTTATACAAGCGAACCACGGTGATGACCCCGGCTCTTTCTCTATAATGTCTTAACTAGGCAGTTTCCCTGCTTATAAGTACCCCATATGACGCTCCAACTGCCTACTTTAGCTGAAGCTGAGCATCATCACCGTGGTTCTGTATGTGCTATTACTATAGGTACAATTATCATGTTCTTATTCGATTGACTACTGTTTGCGGTTGTCTGGTTTCAGACGACAGCTCACTGCTCCTCATTAATTCCTTTGCAACTCAATACTTTCCTTAGGGTTGATCGTTGGATAGAAAATCCTCGGGTAGACCACTTTTTGCCTTCCCTACGATTTTCTTGCTCCTGGTGTGAGCTCCATAGTTTGTTTGCTCTTATTTTTGTTACCTTATTGAACGTACCATACAACCTCTATACCATTTAACCCCTACCCCTCCTAACCCTTTTCCCCCTCTCCTGTTCTGCCCCTATTTTCTCTTCCTAACCCTACATATCTCCAGAGGGAGGCATTTTTGCCTTCCGTTATACCAGACTGTCGCTGATCATGCTTATGATCCTTCATGGCTCCCCTGAATATTGTAACTCATAGTGTTCAGGGACTCAACTTCCCAGCTAAATGAACCAAAGCTTTCCACACTTACGCCTCGATCTCAGTCCATGTGGTATGTCTCCAGGAGACACATTTCTCTACTCACTCCACCCCAAAATTTTTTGCCCGCCAATACCCGCAGACATATACGGCATCTGCAGCTAAAAAACATAGAGTGCTGATTGCTTTGCACGCTACCGCACCGTTTACCCTATGCTCAGAGATCAAAGATCCGGAGGGCAGGTACTTACTCTTGATGGGTCAGCTCCTGGATGAGGATATTACTGCTGTTTCCTACTACGCCCCTAATTCCCACCCGCTTCCGTTCCTCACCCACTTATTTCAACTTGTAGACACACATAAAAAGGGAACAGTTATAGTCTGTGGGGACTCTAATCATGTAATCTACCCCCTACTCGATAAATCGCCCACACCTACTTTGACTGCCCGCCTTGACTTTCAACAGCTTCTAGACCGACATTCACTAGTGGACACTTGGAGAGAGCACAATCCCGCTAGATGCCAGTATACTCACTATTCCCATCCCCATAAAACCTTTTCCCGTATCAATCACATTTTGATAAGCACAGCAACCTTGGCTCTAATGCTGGATTCCTGTATCTTACCCAGTGCTTGGTCTGACCATAATGCGGTTTGTACAACTCTTTCGTCCCTAGTCCCTACACAGTCGCATAAGACCTGGACCATCAATGATAGTCTTCTGGCTAACCCCACTCACAGATTGGAACTGATTGAGGCTTTGAAGGAATACATAGCTACTAATGTTACTCCACACTCTGATCCTCTCACTATCTGGGAACCACATAAACACTACATTAAGGGAGTATGCATTAGCCAGGCCTCCCATGCACCTAAGGAATATCATAAGACTAAAGGTATTGGACGAAGCGTTCCGCAGAGCTACCGATCAGTTTCAAAGCTCCCCCTCTCCTGTTACTAGGGAACTTTTTGAAAAAGCCCATCTAGAACTTGACATGTGCTTAACAGAATCCGCTGAAAAAACCCTTGGTAAATCAAAACACACCCTCTATATGAAGGCGAATAAACCTGACATATTCTTGGCATTAGCACTTCATAGGGCTGATTATATCCCCAAACCAATAAGACTGAAAACATCCCCCAACTCATATACAAGTAATCCTTTGAAGATCCTCAACATATTCCACAGGAAACTTTCTGATCTTTACACAGGACCTTCTTTTCCTTGTTCAAAAATGTTATTAGAGAAAAAGGAACATACAGGTAGGTGTACATATTGCGTTATACATTCGAACAAAACATTGAAACAGCAATAGTATGGGGATCAACCCCTACATATAGTACATGTCAAAATATTTTATCCAACAATACTACACAGGACCTTCTAACCCTAACCAACCCCGATTGGACTCTCTACTCTCCGACATTAATCTCCCGTCCCTTTCCCAGGACCACAGAATAGCTTTAGACCAACCAATCTCGATAGAAGAAATAGTTGCGACTATTAAAACTCTAAAACCACATAAACACCCAGGCCTGGATGGTCTTTCAGCCACCTATTATAAAAAATTTCCAGATCTCCTGGCCCCACTCCTTGTTGCAGCTTTAAACTCACTTCTTAATGATCAGCACTTCCGACCCGAGTCCCTAACAGCGTCTATTTCCATGATACCTAAACCTAATACGGATGAATCCTCTTGGTCCAACTATCGACCTTTTTCAATTCTCAACCTTGATATTAAAATTCTTGCCAAGATCCTCTCAACTCGGTTACAACCTATCATAGGCTCACTGATACATAATGATCAAACAGGATTTATCCCCTCCAGAGAAGCAGGCGATAATATCCGCAGAGCCGCCCTTTTGGCCCACACGGCACGCACACGCCATATCCCTACCTGCTTTTTATCGCTAGATATACGCAAGGCATTTGATTCATTGGCCTGGCCATATTTGCAATCAATGCTTCAAAAATGGGGTTTTGGCGCAAATTTTCTCAGATTGATCCTGTCTCTCTGCCATGAACCCAAAGCCTATGTAACCTACTCGGGTTTTCGCTTGGACCCCTTCCACATCCAAAGAGGGACTCGACGAGGTTGTCCCCTCTCTCCCCTCCTTGCCTTGGCAATCAAACCTGCCTGTTTGCCGATGATGTTCTACTGTTCCTGACAACCCCATTGACCTCTATTCCCAACCTTATGAAACTCCTCTCGGACTTTGCCCTAATATCTGGACTCCATGTCAACCCACAAAAGTCTAAAGCCTTGAACATTTCTCTGCCACCGGCCCTACTCACCCAATTGAGGGACTCCCTCCCCTTTTCCTGGGTCTTGACCCACCTCACCTACCTGGGCATCAAATTCACTAACCTTATGTCCAAGTGGGTGACTCTCCCCCTTTCATGGATGGGTAGAATAACAGTTATTAAAATGTCTATCCTCCCGAAAATCCTGTACGTATTTAGAGTTCTCCCTACCAACGTCCCACCGCATTATCTCCGGATACTCCAACGTAGGGCCTCCCACTTCATTTGGGGTTCAAACAGACCACATCTACCCCCACGTACCCGCTACAACCCGCATACGAGGCGGCCTTGGTGTCCCTAATTTCACTAAATACCACCAAGCGGCCCAGTTGGCCGTACTCCCCAAATACCACGCGACAAAAGAAACTCCCCTCTGTGTGGCCCTGGAATCCGTGGACTGTGATCCACTATCCACTGCTAATCTCCTTTGACTACAACCGTCTCACCGCCATTCCCTTCTTAATCCAATCACCAAACACAGCTTATCCTTATCCTCTACTCTCCTTTTACATAACCCAGCCTTTTACCCAGCATGGGCCTTTCCACACTCCTTTGTTAACTAGTCTAGGGTTGGCCTCCTCCAGGCACATCACTTGTTCAGATCCCGCTTCATCACCCCCTTCTCTACCTTATGTGAGACCCACCACCCACCTTCCACTGAAGTTTTCAGGTACATCCAAATAAAACACTTCTACGCACAGTACACCCCTTCCGGACAATTCTGTCCCCTCTCTCTCACTATTTGAACAGTCTTGCCATACTAACCCCCACAAACGAGGCCTCCTATCTGACCTATATGCATTGCTCTTATCTGCTACTACTTCTACACCCCCCACTTGTTAGGAAATGGAAAAAAAGACTTACCTTCCCACAGCTATGACCTAGACTGGACTCAAATCTGGCAGTCTACCAAGTCTGCCTTGCCCAACATTGTTGCCTTGGAAACTAACTATAAAGTACTCACTAGGTGGTACCTGGTCCCCTCCAGGGTCTCTGGTTGCTCAGACCAAGGCAACCATATGCATATTTGGTGGGACTGTCTGATTCGGCCAAACTTAGCGGAAACGTTCGGGTTCGGTACCGAACGTTATCCGAACTTTACCCCGGACCCCGAACCCCATTGAAGTCAATGGGGACCCGAACTTTTCGGCACAAAAACGACTGTAAAAAAGTCCTGGAATGTGCTAGAGGGCTGCAAAAGGAAGAAAATGGGAGATGCTATTAGATCTGCAACCTGTCCCTCAAAGCAGTAGTAATCTCTACCTAGTCCAGTTCTGTAATGCAGGATGAGAGATCGTTCTGTAATCAGATCGTTCTGTAATGCAGGATGAGAGATCGTTCTGTAATCAGATCGTTCTGTAATGCAGGATGAGATGTTATAGATCTACAATCTGTCCCTCAAAGCAGTAGTACTAATCTCTACCTAGTTATTATCACTGCAATCTGTCCCTCACAGCAGTAGTAGCAATCTCTACCTAGTTATTACATCTGCAATCTGTCCCTCACAGCGCCGGCAGCATCCTCTCCCTACACTAACATGAGAGCATGTGACATGCAGAAATGTGACTCCAGCCTCATATAGAGGCTGGGTCACATGATGCACTGGCAATCACAGCCATGCCATTAGTAGGCATGGCTGTGATGGCTTCTAGGGAAAACCAGTGAAACGCTTGTTGATTGGCTGCCCTGCAGCTATTCAACATGCGTGATAAAATGTCAGAACCCAGAACCCGAACGTTTTCTCAAACGTTCGGGGTTCGGGTTCGGTACACGGACACCTCTCTGATGTTTGACACGTCCTTACTACCTGATCCTGCAGTGGCCCTCTTAAACAGCAAACCCCCTATCTTGTCTAAAAGACAGTTTATGCTCCTACTCATGGTCACAACGGCAACCAAACAATCTATTGCCAAAGCTTGGAAATCCTCCACACTATCCATGGTCCCAATTAAGCAAAGGATCAACCAGGCATTTATACATGCATAAACCGAAGCCATCTACCTTGATAAGCTCCCAATATTCGAAAAGCTCTGGCGTCCATGGGCCACTCATGGTCTTCCACAGGGCTTTGACCAAACACTGGTCATGGACAATGTATGAAGTAATCCCGCCTTGGCGGCATACCCTCGAGCTTCCCCGAGTCGGCACCCCCCCTCTGGAGATTCCCCCTCCCCTTTTTGCTTTCACCCCCTCCTTCCCCTTTTCTCACTCTTCTTCTTCCTTCCCTCCTCTTCCTATCATAACAGCTATGATTCACAGGAGGCCTTTGCTCCCCCACTTTGGTTGAGCCATTTAGCCGGATCCCAGTCAGGGTAGTAAACCCTCAGATTTCGGCAAATTTCTACTTGAATTGCCCTTGACATTGAGCTATTTTTATTGGTTTAGTTCTAAGTATTTCAACATTATTGGTTATTATTTTCTCCTAAGATATACTGATTCTCTGTAATGTTACATTGTATATACAAGGTGAACTGTTTACATTTAGACTCCATTATAACACCTTGATTGTGTCTTATCAACTTTGTAACGCTGTTTTATTTGTATACAGTTCTGTATCTGCTACTTTTTTTCCCAATAAAATATTTGAAACGAGAATGATGATGGTGATCTCTCTGGTCTGTTGCTCTTGGGGTGGTCTCTGGCCTCCACCACCTCACACCATGCAGCTCTACTGGATCTGTCGCCCCTGTGGGGTGTATGGAACATGAATAGGCCCCGACTGCAGTAAGGCAGGATACTCAAGCTGTTCACTGCTGTCCTTCAGGATATCTGGGTTGCCAGTGATGGGAATACCCAGCTCCTGGCTACATTTATATTAACACATAGTACCGCTACTGTATTGTTTCACTCAAACAATCATCAATTATAGCAATTCGCAATGGCGATACCAAAAGTAAGTGATGTATTAAGAATAATAGATGGTTGCATAAGGGAAAAAATAGCACATTTTAATAAATAGCAGGGCAAGTAATTATCAAAGTAAATACATAAAAAATTACTTTGGGACATGAAGCTTTGCAATTGTTTTTCCAAAAGCAAGCTTTGTAAAGGTGTTGCAACAGAAGGCCAGAAAAAACAGCTGGTGATGCCTACATTGTAGGATGGGAAATGTATTTGCCCAAAGATTGAGCAGTATCCATACTGTTCTACATTTTTGTTATGTAGTGAGTTTGCTAGGATGGTTAAGGAGTTAACAAGCCAAGCTGAAGCAGGCATGGTTACTCTGGGCTCTACAAAACTCACAGTCTGCTTATGGATGATGTTCCACCCTGAAATCCAGTACTCTGTCCATGTCAGACTGGGGGAGCAGAAAACGACCTTTGTGTTCAAAAAAGTTCCTGTTTGGCTAGGACTGTATTTTCTTGTTGACAGACACTGTAGCTGCCAGCAGTACATTGCTCCAAGATGGTTAGTCAAGGCCCCATTGTATTGAAAGGAAGTTGAAAACATTTCCTTAACCTTATTTCTGCTAAAAAAAAACATAATTGAATTGCACAAAGGGTACTGTAATGAGCTTTTTAATGTACTGTATTGTTGTGGTGCTGCCTCCAAGATGATTCCATATATGACAATGAAATTCTTGCCTAATGTTTGTACAACATTGACCAGATGAAAAAATATAAAATATTTTTATCCAAAGCAACAATTAAGGAAGAACTCCAGGCTGAAAGGTTTTTGAGACTAGTAGTGTGTAAAAAAAGTTACCTCTAATGAGGTTAATCCAATGTCTGGATCACAGCTCTGCAGGAGTGGCCAGAAATACAGTGGTAGCTGTACTTTCTGACATGAATGAAAGTAGGATTTTTACATAACAGACCAGGGAAGTAAGTAAAGTTTACATGGCTCTATAATATAGACCATATTTTCAGTATACAACAGCATCTTGCTGGAGGGATGAAAAGCATAGATTTGCCTGGCTTTGCCCACTATTTTGAAATGGGGACTAATCCTCCTATTTTTTGGATGTATGATGGAATGAGACATGTGAAGACTATTTGTTTTAGGAAAGGCTTTACTGTGCTACATTATGCTGTCTCAAATATTCAACCAGATAGGTCACTTTTAAAATAGAATTCTCCCAAATTTCTGTTCTTGTTAGGGGCAAAAGATAAGTAACACTCAATCTTCTAGTCAAGTTCAAGAGTCCAATTGTAAATTAAGCCATTATATTTTACCAGTGCTAATAGAAAGATGCTATGGTAGATTTACTAAAGGAGTTGAGCATCTTCACTCAAATGTAACTATTCTTACAACTGAATGAAGTAAAGTGAATAATCTCAATACCCTTAGCAAATCAGCCTCACTGACTTCCTTTTGTAAATGTTAGTTACCTGACTGACCCTCTGGCTTCAGCCACATGCCTAGAACAAATATGTAGCCAATGCACTTTTATTATAAGTTGTTGGTGCATTGATTAAGCCATTAGATAAATATGAATGCCAGCCAGGTAACTAGAATTCTTCAAAGAGAATTGCAATGGCAATCCACAATGTTCTCTTACCATAGGTTTTTTTTAAGGACATTGCTAACAGACCAAAAACATGTTTTTTTTTAACGTTTAAATGTTAGAGTTTATCACTTTATAATGATTACTTATAGTGGAATTTAAATTTCTCTTTACTTCCCCTCCAAAGGGGTGAAATCTACAATCTCCTACTCTGTCATTAACATCTTTGCTTTCCTCTTCTTCTGGGTTTGACCGTCTTGATTGGTCCACCCAGGATGATCTGCATGTGCTCAGGAGTTAAGTCATCCCAACACCAATGGCAGGATGCATTTGTACCAATGTCAAAGGAAAAGAACCATAACCCACACATCATGAAGCAGACCCATGTGCATGAAGTGAGATGCTTGGCATCCTCAGCTTGGACTTCCGACAGGCCATGCCCTAATACATTTCGCTCTGCCCCTTGGAACTTAATCATGGGGATGAGAGTTCTGAGCATAAGGGGATGTTTATGAGAACACCATTCACTGTCATGTGATAGAGATGGATGACACAGATGAACAAAATACACAGGTGCTTAAGCAAGCAAGCAAATGGGTAAAAATGACCACAAACATCAAAGCTGTTCACAAACATCAAGGTTGAAAAATATCTACTATACAGCAGATGTATATGTAAATATGAAAAATGAAATATCATACATCTGCTGTATAGTAGATATTTTTAAATCTTGATGTTTGTTTACAGCTTTAATGTTTGTGGTCGTTTTTACCCATTTGATTATTTGCTTGAGCACCTGTGTATTTTGTTCATCTGTGTCATCCATTTCTATCACATGACAGCCAATGAGGCTCTTATAAACACCCCCTCATGCTCACCATGATTAAGCTCCAAGGGGAGGAGCAAAAGGGGGTGTGGCCTGGCTGGAGTCCACTTATGGATCTTTTCCTTTGACATTGCTGCAGCTTGGAGCCAGGAAGAGCTCCCTGTCCCTGCCTGCACTCACAGTGATCTAATTGGACTATACCTCTCTACCTGAGCATTACCTACATTTTGTATTTTTGGATCACAATGATAAATTTGTACACTGCCCTACACATGTGCAGCTCAGTGTATATGCTTTCAAAATGTGCTAACATACAAATGCATACAAAGTCTCTATTGCAATATAATCCTACCTGATAGCATTTTTTTATATGCTTAATAGAAACTTGTAGGGATATTATTATGTAAATAAACATTTTTTAAATATCCTAAATAATTATTTAAAGCCAGATTTGTAATTACATATAAAAGATTATGGCAAAGGAGAAGCTATAAGCAGTTGGAATTGTCATTATCTGTGTGACCAATTATTAGCCTGTGGTGTAGAGGAGGTGATTTCCCGTTGTAGATTTTCTACATGTATTTTAATGGTTCCATAAAACGATTGCCTCCTATCAAACAAAAAAATATGTGCTGATGCACCCGTTGAGCCTTCCAGTGAAATCTTCTTCATGCAGCATCCTGTGATTGCATGGTACTGATGCAACGCTACTGAATTCAGAGCAGAGATGACCCTCTTATTAATATTATTTTTATTAATATACAGGATTTATATAGCACCACCAGTTTAAGTAGATCTTTACAAATTAAAGGGAGACAGTACAATTACAATACAATTTAGTTCAAGAGGGATCAGAGGACCCTGCTTGCAACAGCTTGCAATCTAGAATAAATCCTGGAGGTTAGCATGGAAGGACATGACAAGGGAGATAGAGAGCAGGAGGCCTTGAAAGGAGTGGTAGATATTTTGGATGAGGTTGGTTATATAGCTCGGGGAGGAATTGTTGATGACTTTGTATGTTGTCATTAGTATTTTGAATTTTAATGTATTAGGTGAGCAGATGCCAATTGGAGGGATTTGCAGAGAGGGGTAGAGGAAAAAGAGGATGAGTTTAGCAGCAGCATTCACAATGGACATAAGGGTGATTACCCTATGTAAATGAAGGCTAATGAGGAGGGAGTTGCAATAGTGAAGAAAAGCGATAACCAGGGAGTGAATTAGTAGCTTTGTGGTTTCATTTTAGCAATATCTGGACAGCAATTGGGTGTGGTGCCAAAAAGAGGAGGCCAGAGTCCAAGATTATGCCTAGCACTCTGGAATGAGAGCAGTGACTCATAGTTGTGACATTGATCTGTATAGCGAAGTTGGGGGGAGAGGGGAGGAAATATTATGCGCTCAGTTTTGGAAAGATTGAGTTTAAGGAAGTGATGCAACATCCATGCTGATATGTCTGTTATTAAGTTAATAATCCACAAGAAGACTGACGGGGTGAGCAGAGACAGATTTGAGTGTCATTGACATGGTATTGCAAGCTCCGGGGAGGAGGTATAGATAGAGAATAGAAGAACCTTGGGGGACCCCTACAGAAAGAGTATGAAGAGAGGGGGGGTAGAGTATAAGTGAAACTGAAGATGTGGTAAGATAGCTAAGAAAAGAACCAGCAGACAACAAAATCACAGAGGCCAAGGAAGTGGAGTTTATTGGGAATTAGTGAGTGTATCAAAGGCAGCAGAGAGGTCTAAGAGTAAGAATAGTTACCATTGTTTATAGAAGATAGTAAAGCAACAGTGAGTTTTAGAAGGGTAGTTTCTGTGAAGTGTGATGGGTGAAATCCAGAAACCCTAGACTTGGGTGTTGAGTTACTAGAGGCAAATAGACTGTTCACTTTGCAAAGGAAGTTGCACTGTGCAAGGGAATTTTCCCCAGAACTTAGAGAATGGGATTAGGCTCTGCTCTACTTTCACAGTAGCAGCTTTCAGCAATCCATGCCTGACTACTGAAAATCCAGCTGTAGAGAACAATTGGGGAGGTGGAAGTGCTGCATATCTGTCTTTTGTAAGCTCTGCTGACCTCCATTATTCAATCAGTTGCAAGCAAAAACACAGTTTTTTTTCACTTTCATTTTACATGTGATTGGTTATTTTTTGCAAAGTGAAATTTCACTATATTTACTAAGCTCTAAGGAAAATTATCTTGCAAAGTGCAACTTGCTTGTTGGAAGTTCTTGGGTTGAAAAAAGATGAATGTGATGCTAATAAGGTTGTGATCAGAGAGAACAAAAGGTTTGTTTGAGAGGTGGCAATGGGTTCAGAGGTGGGAGAGTAAGAGGCCAATGGTGTTGCCATCAGAGTGTGTAGAAGTGTGTGTCCAAGGTCAAAAGAAGAAATTATGCAAAGAAGCTATGGGATAGCTGGAGTGTAAACATTAACAGGGATGTTGAGAACGTCAAGAATGATTGTGGGTATTTCAGAGGAGAGAAAGTGGGTTGGCCAGGCAGAGAAGTCTTCAAGGAGGATTGGTACTGTTCTGGAAAGCCAGTAGATCACATGCATTATCAGTGAGATTGGAGTAAATAGACAAATACAGTGAGCTTCAAAAAAAGACAAACAGAGAGAGAGGTGAGGGAAAAACCTCACTCTCTGTCCCTGTTTGGATAGAAGGATTCCAACTCCACCTCCCTTTCATCCACTGGATCTGAGTGAGTGAGTCCATTGGAGGCCATCATAAGAGAAGGCAACTGGAGAGTCCTGAAGCCAGGCTTAAATAACAGTAAGAGTGTTAAAGGAGTTAGTGATAAAAAGGTCATGGGCAAAGGTGAGCTTGTTGCAGCCTGAGCAGGCATTTCAAAGGGCACATGAGAAAGGGGGCTGGTTGTGGGAAAAAGGGTAATAGACATTAGAGTGTGTGGATTGTGGCTGCTGCCAGAGAAAGGTGGGTGGGAGATGTGGGGGTGGTAGTTAAATGGAGGGCCGGGATTGGAGGATATATCCCTGAAAGTTATGAGAAGCAGAAGAATGAGAGGGGTAATATAGGAGTGTGATTCACTGTATATGAAGGCACACGTTACAGTGCCCTAGAGTTTTTTTCAGCATCTGGGTTCAAAATTAGCATGAGGTAGTGAGTGCAGTAATAGGGAAATGGCAAGATTAAGGTTATATAAGCTATGGAGTGGAGAAGGGTCTGGGGTATCAAAGGCTGAGCCAGTGTCAGATACCATCTTCTTTATGATTATGTAGACTGTACCTGCTTGCACTACAGTGGCCTGAAAATATTGCAGAAGGCTATCAGCATTGTAACTGGTGATTCATAAACTTGGAGCTTTATTGATCAACAGTATTGTCTGAAAACCTACCATGCCATACCTATAGGCTTTTTCTCCTCACCCACGAAGCCTGACTTAACCAGTTTCCACCAATTCTGACATTTTTCTCCTACATGTAAAAATCTGTATTTTTTTGTAAAAAAATTACCCAGAACCCCAAAACATTATACAGGCATGGCCAATTGCAATTACACATGTTTAGGCATTCTCGTGTTTATTTCTTTTGTTTGTATTGGTATAACACAAAAAAATGGAGAAACAAAAAGCCATGCCTACACGTTTGTAATTACAAGAATTTTCTGGTGCATTATCTGACAGAAATGCAGGGGTGCCAATATTTTTGGCCATGACTGTGTATGTCTTTTTGTAGCAGAGACCCTACAGAATAAAATGGCGATCGTTGCAATTTGATATGTCCCATGGTATTTGCACACCGATTTTTCAAACGCAAAAAATACACTTTAATGAATTTTAATGCAAAAATAACACAAGACCCATTGTTGTCAACTATAAAAGATGATGTTACACCGAGTAAATAGTTACTTAACATGCCATACTTTGCAAATTGTGCACTCTTGTGGAATGGTGCAAAACTACAATACTTAAAAATCTAGGCGATGCTTTAAATTTTTATAGGTTATCAGTTTAAAGTTATAGAGGAGGTCTAGTACTAGAATTATTGCTCTTGCTATGATGTTCACAATGATACCTCACATGTGTGGTAAAAACACAGTTTACATATGTGGAGGCGACTTACATATGCGTTTGCTTCTGCATAATGGAGACAAGGGCACTTTAAATGTTTTATGTTTAAAGATTTTTATTAGTTTTTTAAGAATTACAAATAAATCGACAAGACCAAGGGTACATTGGGAAATGATGGAAAATAGACCAGTGCCTCGCAGGGCCGGTCTCGTACATTCAAATATTCAGAGCCTAACAGATACAAACTAGTGCTCCAGAAGAGTGTCCCAAAGAATGTGTCTATAAAGGTAACTTTAAGAAGAAGGCATCTGTTCTCCCAACTGCACCCCAAATGGGTACAAGTTGTGGACTGGGGGGATCAAACTGCCTCAGGCTCATTGGAGCCAAAATTTAGTTAACATTATGTGCTTAGTAACACATCCATTGTAACACTAGATATTAGATATTAGACATGTAGTCTTATTACAATTCAATTTTAATCTTAACTCAAATCTAGGCTCTAGTATCCCGGAACATAAATGTAAACTTGGTTGTCTATTAGTGGTGCTGTCCCCAGCCTGCAGGATCAAAGTAGAGGTCAGATTGTATTGACCAGCAACCTAGAGCACCATATCATCCAAAATGATATCAACAATCGAGAGGAGAAAAGAAAACGTTAGGACGGAGAAACAGAAAGAGAAGAACATAAGAGGTAAAAAGTGGATGGCACCAGGGAACCTCGACAGTAACAAGGATGAAAAGGATAAAAAATATAAAAAGCTAATAAGAGTCACAGGGGCAGTTTTAGATATTTCTTCCAGGGGTCCCAAATCAGATCAAATTTAGGTGATGAGTCCAGAATGATGTTAGCGAACTTCTCCTGGGTCATGATCCAGGAAATATTTTTAATGGCAACGGAAAAAGACACTGCGGGATGTTTCCAGGCCCTGGCAATTGTGATTTTGGCTCCCAAAAGGATAAAATGGGTGAGTTTGAAGAGGGATTTGGAGATACCGTCAGGCCTATCGTTTAGAAGAGCCGTTTCTGGATTTTTTGGGATGGGCTGGTCTGTGATCTTACGTATCAGATGAAATATCCTATTCCTGAAGCCCCGGATCCATGGACACTCCCACCAGATATGGAAAAAGGAGCCCACATGGCCACAACCTCTAAAGCAAAGGCTTGATGAGTTAGGAAGCATGGCCGCCAACCTGGTCGGAACCAAGCACCAGCGGGTGAAAACCTTTAAGTTGGCTTCCCTTAGTGCTGTATTAACTATCCCTTTGAAATATCTCTGGAACAGGGAATTCCACCTTTCTGCTTCCCAGACTACATCTAAGTCCTTTTCCCACCTCCTCGCATAGGAATGTTTGTCCGGGCTCTCTATCAGTGATGCATAGATCAAGGAAATACCTCCTCTTTGGGCTTCTAATTCAGAGCACCATTTTTCGTAGGGGATAATATCTGAGAGATCATTTCTGAGCTTCCATTGGGAAGACAGGAAATGATGTATTTGTTGAAATCTAAATGTCTCAGAGGGGGGCATTCCTAATTTGTTAATGCAGTGGGTTAAAGTCATGGGACCCGTAGAGGTCAGAAAATGTCCTATTCGGAATAAACCTTTATTTGTACACCATTTGAAGGCCCAGATTTCCAAACCTGGTGGGAAATTGGGGTTATTAAAAAGGTGATTGAGGGGGCGAAGTTTGAAGACTAAGTGGGGGGGTTTGAGAACAGAATCACTGAGGGCTATTGGGTGGGATAGGGTTGGGGCAAGGATAGGGGGCCTCAACTCATGGGGAGCCCCTACCAGGAAATCAATAGTGTTTAATGGGACTGCTTGCCTCTCCATTGTTATCTAATCCGGTTTTTCCCCTCTGGCATAAATGGCTGAAAACTGGGCAAGCTGGGCAGCTTGAAAATATTTAAAGAGGTGTGGGAGACCCAGACCCCCCCCTGAGAACCTCTCCTATAGAAGATGTTAACCGGACATCTGAAGCCTTTTTGGTCCCATATGAATTTCAAAATTTGCGATTGCAGTTTGAGTAATTGAGGTTTTTTTATGGGGATGGGAAGGGAACGAAAGACGTTTAAGATCCTAGTGAGTAGTGTCATCTTTACTGAGTGTATTCTGCCAAGCCAAGAAAGGCCTTTTTGGCCCGATTTTAAGAGGTCTTCTGATAATTTCCGAAATAAAGGTAGGTAATTGACATCATAAAGTTGGCTAATGTTAGCTGCCAGGTTGACCCCCAGGTACGGAATCTGGTTATGACTCCAGGTGAACCTATAAAGCTCCCTGAGACAATGAACTATTGGCTCAGGAGTGGAAACATTTTAGGCCGCTGATTTGGACCAGTTTACACACAGCCCGGAGACTTCCCCAAACTCTTTTAAGATTTGGATTACTTGGGGGGTAGAGGTAAGGGGGGATGTAATAAATAAAAGTAGATCATCTGAAAATAAGGTGCACTTGTGCATCTTTGAGCGGCACCTTACTCCATGGATATCAGAGTTTAGCCTGATGGCAATTGCCAAAGATTCCATCACAGAAGCGAATACTAGTGGGGATAAGGGGCAACCCTGTCTAGTTCCCTTAGATATGATGAACGGGTCTGAGTAGTAGTTTTGAAGTTTAACCTGAGCAGTGGAGTTTGAGTAGAGGGCTCTCATAGTCTGAAGGAATTTTGGTCCGAAACCCCATCTACCAAGGACCTCGAACAGGTAAGCCCAGTCGACCGTTTCAAAAGCTTTTTGTAAGTAAACAGATATAAGGAACCATTCGTGGCCTGGACCCCCATCCCAATTGGATTTTAGAAGGGAGATGATGTTGACAGCTCTGCGGATCTGATCAGGGCCCTCTCTTCCCGGGATGAAGCCCATCTGATCTTTGTTGACATAATTCCCTATGAACTTAAACAGTCTATTGGCCATAATTTTAGTCAAAATTTTGAGGTCATTATTGATTAGGGATATGGGCCTGTAGTTTCTGACATCACAGTGATCTTTTCCAGGCTTAGGGATGACTGCAACAAAGGCCAAGTTGGCCTTGTTCTGCAACGTGGATCCAATTTGGAGAGAGTTGAAAAATTTTGTCAAGTAGGGAGCGAGAGTGGGGCCAAAAGTCTTAGGGTAACCAGTAGAGAACCCGTCTGGGCCAGGGGCAGAGCCCCTCTTGAGGTTTTTAATAACCCCTAGTAATTCTGTTTCAGTAATCGGAAGTTCTAGTGGTTCTGAATGATCAGCAGTAAGTTTGGGGAGCGGGATATTATTTAAAAATGAAGTGAAAGAAGGGTAGGGGGTTGCTCTCCCTGACTCATAGAGGTTGGCATAGTATTTCTGAAATGCGGCCATGATACGTTGGGGGTTCTGTGTCAGTTCCCCGATGGAGTCCCTCACTTTTGGGAAGGAGAAGGATCGGAACCTAGGGGACAACTTGGCAGCCAGCTTAGGACCCATCTGGTCTCTTTGGATATAAAAGTGGGCTTTGGACCATTGGATTTGTTTTTCGGTGCTAGTGGTGAGAGCAACGTTTAAAGCCACCCTCCCCCTTCCAGCAGTGCCCTGGTTTGGGGATTAGGATTCTTCTTGTGAGATCTTGCGAGGTCATGAAAGTTACGCTGTAATTTCTCTATATCAATCTTCCTCTCCCTTCTGAGTTTGGCGGAAAGCTGCATTATCTTGCCCCTCATCACCACTTTGTGCGCCGCCCAAATTATCGAGGGCGTGACTTCCCCGTTATCATTCAGTCTAAAGTAATCTTTGAGCTCCTGCTCTAACAAGGTGCAATGGACTAGGTTGTTTAAAAGGGATTCGTTCACTCGCCAATGAGGTTTACCCCTTGGTTCCAGATCAGTTTTGACGTATATTATAACTAACTAGTGGTCTGACAAAGGGGAGTCTCTAATAAGGGATTTAGAGATGATGGGGATAACTGGGGCAGGTACAAAAAGTGATCTTTTCTAGCTAAGCTCTGATGGGGAGCAGAAAAATGAGTGTAGTCCCTCGCCCTAGGGTTAAGTTCTCTCCAAATATCTACTAGGCCTAATGAGTGAAGAAGCTTGGTGATTTTAAGGCTGTGCTTTGGTGGCTGGAGCAGGTGGGAATATCTTGTCCCTGACTTGTCCAGCATATGATCCAGAGCAGTATTCGAGTCCCCCCCACAATATCATTGTCCCAGTGAGTGAGGTGATAGCAAGTTAAGCATAGTTTGAAGGAATTTTGCTTGCCCCCGATTTGGAGCGTAATAGGAAATGAAGGTGTATATTAAGCCCCCCAGTGTCCCCATCAGAAGGATAAACCTGCCCTCTGGGTCTTTAATTTCATTCTGGGGAGTGAAAACAACGTGCTTGGCAAAAAAGACTCCCACACCTCTAGTCTTGGCGGTATTTAGAGTGCATAAACTTGGTGTTATATTGCTCAGGGAAGTGGGTTTCCTGTAAAAGGAGCATGTCCAGGTGCTGAGAGTGGGATAGCGTAAAGTATTTATTCCGCTTCACAGGTGAATTAAGGCCCTGGACATTATGTGTTGTGATTCTCAGTGATTTTGAGGGGTTAGTAAGTGCCGTCATATTTCCTGAGTTGAGAACCATGCATCGCTGAGGAAGAGCTTACCTGATCCTGGGGGCAGATAGTTTGGGACTTGCCCCCAATGGCGTTTGGAGAGATGAATCTATGTAACTCATCCAAAGCTGAGCCTCCCTGGTGCCTAAGGGAAGAGGTAAAAGTTAGGATACAGAGAAAAAGAGGACAGCTTAGAAAGATAGAGAGAAGAGAGAACACAGGAGGGGAGCGGCTTAGACCTGCCGCCTGTCCCCTTAAAATCCCGACATTGGGGGGACGAGAAATCACCCCCAATCTCGGGAAAGGACAACAAAATATCCACCTACTCGGCAGAAGAACATCTGTCCTAGGGAATACCAGCATTAGATTCCCCTGGACAGAGGGAGGAGCATGTCAACTGCCCCGGCCAAAGCCAATGACCCTAAACACATAAAAATAACAAGGGGTTCCCTCAAGTATTATAGAACTAGTAATAATAATAGCAATACTTGTAAGGGCCCCCCAGGAGGGGAGTCTGTGCCCGGGGGAGCCCGAGGAGAACCGCGCCCCCATTTCAGGAGCCTGTACCTCCCCAGATGGCCCCGGGCCTAGTTCAGACAAAAAATTTAACAGAGAAATGCCCTGGCTCCCAGATCCTGGCGACTCACTAGTGAAGTGAGCTCATGTTCCAGGTCTGTTTTTGCCAGATAAAATTTCAGGCATCCAGGGGGGACCCCCAGGGACCACAAGGGACCAGGTCAGGCTCCCAGATCAAAGTCTTGAGACAGTAACAAGTTCCATATAAGAGACATCCAGAATTAGCTGATGTACAAACAGAAAAAACAAAGGCAAACCCGAGCAGCTGGTATGAAACCACGACCCCCCAGCCCCCTCTCCCACCTCCCGGCAAGGCGCCAAAGGGGGGAGCCGGGTACCGAGGGAACCAAAATACAGAACGCCCTAAAGGAACAACTATGGGCAATGAAAATAATGCACCCAACACGGGAGGGTGACACTTTGAAGTGTCGAAATCCAGAGGCCTCTGTGGACAAAGAAAAATAGGATGGGGTCAGATCCATGGAGTCAAGGGGGATGAGAGTCTTTAGAGCGCTTGGAGTGTTGTTCCTTCCAACGTGGAGGTATTGGGCTTTGTGGAGACAGGCTTTTGGAGGAACCCAAATTTTTGTGGTGCAGGGTTGAAGATGGGTCCAGGGAAATGAGATTTAGCCGGATTAACAACTGCTCCCCGTCTTGGAAATTGGAGAAACTGTGAGTTTTGTCTTTCTAACTAAAGGACAGGCAAAAGGGGAAGGACCACCTATACTTGATGGTTGACTTGTTGAGGACTTCCAGCAATGGCTTCAGGGTTCTTCTCCTTTGAATGGTAGAGGGGGATAAATCCGCGAAGACTTGAATTGGGTGACCATGGATAGAGAGATTGGGAGAGCTCCTAGAGACCTTCCTAATCTCCTCTTTTACACTGTAGAAGTGTGGTTTAACCACAATGTTTCTAGGTAGCCCATCTGAGCGTGGAGGTTGAAGCGCTCTATGAACTCGATCAAGTTCCAGACAGTGTTCGGGGATGCCCGGTATGATTTCTTTAACAAAGTCTCGCACCGAATCACGAACGTCTGTGATGGCCTCAGGAAGACCCCTAATCCGAAAATTATAGCATCTGGAGCGATTTTCCAAATCATCTATTTTAGAAAGGGCCAGTTGGTCCTGTGGGTCTTGGATACGCGCCGTATTTTGGTTGGTCCTGGCCACTGTTTGATCTGTTTTTGTTCTATTGCGTCAATCCAGAACCCCAGGTTTTGCAGGTCATTTTGAATAACAGATGTAATTTGGGAGGCTGTTTGGGCCAAGCCCTTGGATAGCATTTTGGAGAAGACTTCCATCATCATCTGGAATTCGGAGTGAAGTGCTGAAGAAAGGGACCCCAGGGTACCCGCTTGGGTGGGGCCTGAAGCCTGCTCCCTGAGTGTAGTGTAAGGGGAAACAGTAGAGGCAGGTGAGAGAGCTTGGGGTGAAGGTTGGGCCCCGGGTAATGGCCCCAGGGATGAGAGGATTTCAGAGCCCCCATCTGACCCGGCCTCCATGTCCTCACCCCTGTCCCCCGTTGCCGGTTGTGCACTAAAGGCCATGTGAGAGGCCTTTGGGGCAGGGTCATTAAAGCCTGGTTGGCAGGATAGGTCCCTCCTGACAGCCCCTGGTTGCACAGGCCCTGTCCAGTAGCGTGGGGTTTAAACAGACTCCCCCTAGAATCACTTTGATTGATTTAATGTTAATGTTGGCCCCTCACAAATCTGGGAAGGTAGACCGGGGGGTGCCCAGAGGCCAGGATACAGCTTATTGTAGTGTGGGGCAGGGGTACACCCCTATATGTGTCTAGGGAGGGTAGTCCAGGTTGGCCTCCTGCTTTCATGTGGCTCTGCACTATATAGGGCGGCAAGTAGGCCCGAACCGCAGCCTAAAGTTGGTGGCCGGGGCTGATGGTGAGTCCCCTGGTGGAGCTGTCGCAGCCCTGCACTTCTGTGGCTGTCTCCGTCTAGTGTGGCATCCGGATTACTGGATGGGAAGGTTCCAGGTCTCTCCAAGAAATGTAAGCATCCCTTGTGATAGAAGTAAGACATAACAGGTCCTCTTTATGGAGAGATCTGGGGTCTATAAGACCCCAGATATTTCCTCTACCCTGGAAAGCATGGGATAAAAAACACATTGACCTCTGCTTTCTAGGGGAAAAATGGCAGTGTTTACATCTGCCAGAGCCAGAAATTACATCACGACGTTGCTTCTAGCCTCCCAGGGTCATAGAGATGGCTAGGGACCATCCGGTCCTCAGCCAGCTCTGGAAATCCAATGCCAACACTGGATCAGATCTCTGGCTTCCCAATCGCATGGGAGAGCCCGGAGAGGACATCCCCTCCTGCTGCCTGTAAAAGCAATCCAGCAGCTAATAAGCCACTAAGATGGTTTTTACATTGCATGGAATTGCTGGCTGAAAAAAAGATATCTGGACAATGCCTGTAGCTGCAGGCATCATCCAGATACCTCCACTCAAAGTCTACAGCGTCATATAATGTCATGCAGGTGAAAAGTGGTTAAATACTCCCAATTTTTACTTTTCTATGTTTTGGATTATTTGCAGGACAAAGCAACCATTGGGCACTCACCCCCAGCATTGTAGGAGCACACATGCGTCCTTATTCAAAAGCTTCACTATACAGTGCACTTTCTCCTGTCACAGGAAAGACTCTGCAGTTGCTCATCCCCACCAGGATTCTCACACTTTTGTAGACCCTTTCCATCTAATACGCTGAGCTATAACAAAATGGCCACCGAGATTACATCTTTGAAGAGAACTAAAGAGGTTATCTTTAATTGTTCTCAAAGAATAAGACTCAGCGGACATTTCATTGTAGCACATATCCTGGAAATGAGCCAGTATGTAGGACTCTTAACACTGGGAGTGTTGTATTTTGACCAGGCTTCATGGGAGACAGAAAAGGCCTACAAGTATAGCATTTGCATGAAACAATGTTTTTACCAATGGTACAGTGCATTTTAACTTACCTGGGCCCTTTGTCTGCATGGGCCAATTTATATAAAAACTGAATTTGGCTTTAAGCAAAATAGGCTTAGTTCATTTTTTGTGCATTTTTATCTTTGTGTTTTTGATAGTTATATGTGTACTATCATTTTGTTGCCTTGTTTATGTGTTAATGTGCATACACCTCAATCATTGTAGTAGTATGTACATATACACATTTAGATTTGAGAGATCTTACACAAAAGAGATAGTTCCATCTGCAATACACATTTATTGATAGGGTTACATAATATATGCAAATTACACACCAGACAGTATTTACAACACAATGTACAGTATAAGTCCCATGGCTTACTTAATATTTCCAAATTACCTACAACACTACAATATACAAGTATGGAGTTAGTTTACCTTTCCCATTTCAGGTTGGGGCATCATAACTGCTGTGTGTCCCCACACAAAAGAGAGAGCCTAGCTTGATGACAAAGCATTATACCCCCCCCTCCTTTCTGTACTGTGGCTAATATAATTCCCCCTAATTTTTCTCTGTACATAACCAATGCATATTGGGCACAGCCTGATTGGGTGATTCAAAGAAGGCTGCTGCTTACAGCACATGTGAGATGTGATCAGTGAAAACAAAAGGCCACCCTTTGAAGTGAAGCTAATTACAGCATCACCAACACAACACTCCATACTTTAAACACACCTCCCTCCAACTGAAATACACTTTTAATTGAAATATATTCATAACTACAATATTTTACAGCTGTTAATGGAGATTGCACAAAAACTCATAAGGCAACAACTTTATATTTATTATTTTACATTCTTTTTTGCAGTCTATTTTTTTCCTTTACCTTTTTTTTTTATGTTAAATAATGACACTAAAGAGGAGCCATTTTGGCGTTTTTTTCAAGTCCAATACAACTGAAAGGGACTCTTGTAACCCTCATTTAAAGACCACTGCACTGGTAAAAACAGCCTGAAACCTCCTTAATTTTACCTTCTCCTTTGACTGCATTGTATTTTATCAAACGATTTTGCCAGGATTCAAGGGCAATGAAAAGTCTCAATTTTGCTTTTTACTGCTGCTGATATTTGGGATTGCTCTCTTGTGAAAGTGGGCAGCTTATTAAGGCTGAATTTTTGGCAGTCCCTTTTCTTCCCACTGCTTGCCTACCTTTAACTAATTGCTATTTTCATTTTTTAAAAACTATTATAACTATTAGAAATACTTACCTAAATCCATAGTCACAAAATGTACCAGGTCCCAGGCATTCTATATTCTATCTTGCAGTGGAAAGGAGTCCTTCTTCCAGTATCCACATCACCACCTTGGTGATGTAAACGCCTCCTTTTAGCTTTCCAATGGTGGAGTCCTCTGAAGACTGCAGTGTCTGATTATGACAGGAAGAGGCAATGGTTCAACTACATTGCTGAAACCACAGGTCATGATTCCCAGACGTGGTGCCATTGAGGGACACAGAGAGCAAAAAAATGTTAAAAGGGTGATAAGTGGGTGGGATGAAGAGGTGGGTAAGGGTTAAACTTTTCCTGTAGATGGGTTTTCATGTAGAGATAACTGTTATGATTTCATACCCACCTTAGATCCTCTTGTAATTGTTAAGGTAGGCGTCAATTTTAGATGAAGTGACCTTTTAAGAAAAGTTATGTAATAGAATTTCTTTTTCTTTTAAGTGAAAGCAGTTAAGTTTACTGCTAGTTCAAAGGAAAAAAGCGGTATATACATATGTGGGAAATATGTGATAGACATTATTGCCCGCACACGAGATCTCTTGCAGGATTAGATATAATGCCACATCTATGGCAATAAATTTCATTGGAATCTTTATCTCTCTTTTGGGAAAGAGCCAAAATCATTTAACACTTCATCACATAAGCTTATTTTAGGGCACATTTCTGGTCTTTTGCTACAGAACATCGAGATTTGCATCTTATTTTCTATAGATTATTTAACACATGGGAAATACAGCGAAAGATTAAATTAACTGTCTTTCAACATTTTTACAGTTTCTATACCTTGAAGGAAGACAGTTTTCCCCAGTGTGTGAGAAGCACTGAACAGTGATATAAATACACATAGTAACAATAATATTATCAGTGCTTCATCAGAAGTTACACTGATGTGTTAAATAGCAATGCTACTCAATTGCCCTAGAGATATCTTCACTACAGTCTTCAAGTGTTTATTTATTTATTTTTATTTTTTTACATTGCAATATAGATTTTTTTTCCCTTTAACCGTCCATTGCTATCCCTTTATACTTTCCATCTGTAAGCAAATATCCTAGTAATATAAGTTAGCTTTTTAAATGCATCAACTTAACCTTCCTTAGTTATCAAAGCATTTGAATAAAATAATAGTTATTTCATCATTACCATCCAAGCACACATTGTGAGAAAAGAGGTTTATAGCTTATTTAAGTAGGCTAAACATTTTAAAATTCTGTGGATGAAATTATTTGTGACCTTAATGAATATAGAATACCTAACATGTCATGAAAGTGATGTCATCTAGGCAAATGCTTAGGCTGGAGGTAAGAATATATGTTTAAGATGTTTACTGTTCGGTAGTATTAATATATAAACTTTAATTTGCATATATCAAGTTAATGTTTATGAATTTTATGCTACCCCCACAAAGGCAACAGATGGGGCACCTGAATTTGAATCTCTCTTATTCATGCAAAAAAAAAATGATTAGATACATAAAAAGCACTAACCAAATTTTCAGACTTCTTGATCATTGCTTGCAAAACACATGGTAGTAAATTCTTATAATTCATATGACACCATTACAAGGATAAACAAGACAACACACCACTGCATCCATGGTTGCTTACATTTTAACTGGAGGAAAAACAAAAAGTAAAGTAATATATCCAATTTATAACAGCCATATAACAGATGAAAAATACAAAATCGCCAAAATACTCAAATATTATAATTCAATAACCCATATTAAAAATGATTATGTGTTTATTACTTGTTCATTATAGCTGTTACCAATTTATAAGTCTTATGTTATGCACAAAAGTTGAGGCCACTTTTACAAACTCTGCAATTCTGAACTTCAGATCGCAGGTGCTCCCTCCTTCAGCGTCCATTGCTCCTACACAACATATAACAAAGTGCTGAACAATAAAGTTGATATTACCCTTCAGAAGTTGTATGCAGCTCCAGGACTTTGCTAAATGTTGTATAAGTCTTATGTTTGAGCTCATTGCACTACACATACAAGACCAAAATTGGGTGATGAGTATTCACCTGCTGCTTTACATTGTTGATTCACCTGAGTTGACCTATGTTTTCATACACTTTTTTAATATAAACAGAAACTATAAATATTCACAATTAGCTCCTTTTGATAAACTATATTTTAATAAATGTTGTCACGTGTGGTCTGTCCTACTTCTGAACGTACTAGTTGCCTGACTTTTAGGCCTCATACACACAGACGTTTTTTGACGCAGGCGTTTTCTGGCGTTTTTTGCAGCTCTGCATGTTAGTCAATGGCCCCATAAAAACACCAAAGTTTTTGAGCTGTAGAGGGCGTCGGCGTTAGTGAGCTGTAACTAGAACCCACGGCCAGTGCATTCTGAGGCTGTAACGTTTTGGCGTTTTTTGACACCGACGCCGCAAAACGCTCACTAACGCTCACTAATGCTGTACCGGCGTTAACCGGCATTTTTTGACGCTGACGTTTTTAGGTTGAAAAATAGCAGAGTGCTGATTTTTTTTTTAAAAACGCTTATTGACGCCAACGCTCACTAACGCCGATGCATAATGCCGAAAAACGCAGATTTTTTTTCCCTGACGTCGGGCCCAAAGTTTTGTTTATTTTTTAAGATATACCCGTGTGTATGAGGCCTTATGCTGACCCACTTGGCTAAAGCTTTCAGAGTTAAGCAGAACTCTCTTGGATTTGGTTTGAGCAGGGTTCAGCAAATTTAAATGTGGATGAGGATAAAGGCCTCTTTACCACATAATTGTCAGGACCATAAATCAGACAAAGACAGAAGTGCAGTAAAATCACACTTTTTAATAAAAAGGTAAAATGTTATAAACAGAGTAAATGTGGTCAAAATATAGCCAGAGTTGGGTAACCAGAGCGGATAGTCAGAGCAAGCCAGTGAAACAGGAGTTCAGAGACCAGCAAGGTCAAACAAATGGAATCAGGGTCAGGAGCCAGAAGGAGAGTCAGCCGAGCAGGGTCTTGAATCCAGGAACCAGAAGGGGATGTTAAACAGCAAAGTCTTTCACAGGAACACACAGCAGAGATTTCTCCAGAGATGTTTACAAAGGTGAAGGCATCTGCAATCTGGTCCAGGAAGTTTATATAGCAGCAGATCTGGCTTAACGAAGCAGGATATGGTCATCAGGTGAGACAGAGTGGAAGCTGAAACTGGCAATTAACCTTCAGCTGAGCAGCTTGCTCTGAGAAGGGAGAGCTGAGCCCAGCCCTGACAGTATCCCCTCCTCAATGACCCCCCCTCAGGGGCCCACCAGGTTTGAGTCGAAATTGTCTATGGAAATCACAGAGGAGGACAGGAGCATGTACGTCCGAGGATGAAACCCAAGAACGATCCTCCGGACCGTACCCTTTCCAATGAACCAGGTACTGTATGCACCCACGGAATCTACGGGAGTCAATGATAGATTGTATTTCATACTCCTTTTGGTTCTCAACCTGAACAGGATGAGCACGTGGTGCCGAGTTGGTGTAGTGGTTGCATACCAAAGGTAAAGAGGAGACATGGAGTACATTAGAAATGCACATATTAGGGGCGTGGCCTGGACGGCATGGAGTGAGGACGTGCGGGACGGAGCTCCGATACACCGGGACACATAAAGCACAGCCCGAGCAACACTGATTCGGTGTTACAAGCTCCTGATGCCCTCTAAGCGCCGCACAAGCTCACAGCCGCCTGGGGGAAGCCGGGGAGCGGATTGAGCACTGTATTCTCTCTTCACTCTGCACACTCCCAGCACCAGACAGGCCTCTGAGATGGCGGCCGCATAAAAGCAGACGGAGCCTGGCCCACAAGCATGTGGAGGAGAGTCTCCAGGACCGTGGCAACTCCACAGGTGAGAGAACTTAGTCCCACTGCATCAGTACACTCTACAGGCCGCTTATCCTCACACTCTGAACTGGATGCAGCTGAAAAGGACCGGGGCCTCAGGGAACACATCAGGGCTCTCCCTACCAAGTCTGACATAATGCAGCTGTTTGCTGCGGTGGAGCTCTCCTGCCAGAAGACAGTTGATAACTTGAGAGAAGACACTGTGGCTCTGGGGAATAGAGTGGAGGCCCTGGAGGGTGGCCATGATGAGGTTCTGAGGACTGTGGCTGCACTTACAGACACATCCAGACACCATGAGATAGCGGTTAACTCGCTGCTAGATCAATTGGACAATCAGGAGAACAGGGATTGCAGGCAGAATATCCGCATTCATGGACTGCCTGAGGCTACACGTGCCTCAGACCTGCTACCATCAGTGGAAGGCCTGTTTCGACAAATCCTAGGGCCGGCAGCCCCAGATTCGATCGAAATTGACAGGGTGCATCGGGCACTACTGCCTGTGCCTCAGGACATAGAAAACCTAGAGATGTGATCTGCAAGCTTCACAAATACTCCCTAAAAGAAGCTATAATGAAAGCCGCAAGAAACTTCCAGGTGATTGACTTTGATGGGGCAAACATTTCCCTGTACCTGGACCTGTCCAGGTGCACCTTAATGCAGAGGAGAGCGGTGCACCCCCTCCTGGAAGCTTTGCGCATGTTTGGTGTCACCTACCGCTGGGGTTTCCTTTCCATTTGACGGCCACCAGAAATGGTAAAACAGCCCACCTCTGGACAAAGGATGATCTGGCAACCTTTGTAGAGACCTTAGAGGTGCCTCCCATGGATTTCCCAGACTGGAGGCTATCTACAACTATACCGCTGCCACAATGCCAGGATGCCTGGCACCCTGCTCCAACCAGATCCATTGCCGCAACCGGAGTACTTCTTCACACTTGTCTCGGGCTTCAGTCGTCTAGGAGGTACCTTAGTGGATACGTGATCAACTTGGAGAGGGTCGGTCCAGGTAACTTTGAACTAGAGACTGGTGGGGTGCATTCTGCAGGATGCCCTGGTTGAAGGGCTGGAACGGTCAGTTTGGAGGCCTGTTTTGCGGTCTTAACAGCCCCATCTGCTGGTAACCCCCACCTGTTGCTCATAATACACAGACTGGGCCGATTGCCAGGCCCCATGGGTTTGGTTACCTTATTTTCACCTTTTTCTTGTTTAAGGTTTTTATTGTATTTTTGAGGATGATACAGAAAAAAGTTGGTACAGCTTCATAGGTGTATAGAGGAGTACAAGGGTATGTCAAACATAGTCAGCATCCATGACATTATGGTACAAAAGTTGGTATGAGCCTTTCCGTGCAGACAGGGACCTATTGAGTCGGGATTGTTATCAGGGCCGAGTGGGGGCAAGCGGAATCAATAGGGTTGTGAACCTGGACACCCCGATGGGGTCTAGCTGTGTCCAGGGTTTTACGTGCCTGGGTATGGGCACACTCGGTCTGAATCGGAGGGGGATGTAGGGTTATGGTCTGCAGTGCTGCGAGACCGGCTAGGTGATAGTTAATAATCAAGATGGTATTGAGATTGCTTCAGGGTTAGGGTCAGGGCTCCGTCTGCACGAATAGCTTTTAACATCGGTTGTCATCCGAGGATGTATCAAAAGTGATGCAGAGGGGTGAGGAAAGCTGTAATTAACATATCAGGGTATTAACATGTGATTGTACCCAGTGAATTAGAGTTCCAGAGAGAAGGAAGACAGGGAGGAGTGAAGGAAGATTTAGAGAGAAGGTGTGAGAAGAGTAGTAGCAGGGGGAGTGGAGGTAGATGGACCGGGTGCAAGGAGACGATGAGCCGTAGTGGAGCAAGGCGATTAATTCGTCAGCATGGTAGAAGTAGAGTGTCGTCAAAATCCGGGGGTAGGTGGTGTTTAATCCATGGGCGCCATTTGGTTTTGAATCTATGTATTTTGTTGGTTTCGATGGCCAGCATTTTAGAGTGGACCAGTACCCTGTTCATCCTACCCAGTGTTTCAGGGAGCAACAAGGTTGCGGATTTCCAAGCTTTTGCTATCGTTTGTTTGGCAGCTGTGGTGAGATGCATAAGCAGTTGAAACTGGAGGCGGGTTAGGCCATCAGGTTTCAAATTCAATAGAGCAATCTCGGGGTCCTTTGAGATAGGCTTCTCGAGTGTTTTGCTTATCAGGTCGAAGATTTTACCCCAAAAGTCATGGACTACTGGGCAGGTCCACCATATATGGAAGAAGGTGCACTGTTCACCGCACCCTCGGAAACAGAGTGTCGAGTGTGTGGGGACAAACTTCGCAATCCTAGTGGGGACTAGATACCATCTCGTAAGGACTTTCAGATTGGTTTCTATAGCCAAAACATTGGGTGAGGATGTGGCGGTACTGGACCAGATATTAGACCATTCTGCACTGTCAAGTGTGCGCCCTATGTCTGATTCCCATTTGGTGGTGTAGGAAGGTGGTGTGTTAGTCGGGGTGTCTGAGAGTTGGCGGTATAGTATTGATATGATGCCCCTAGCGTGTGGGTCCCTATCACAGAATCTCTCAAATTGCGAGAATTGGTTGAGGGGCGTATCGGTCCTGAGTAGGGGTGCATAAAAACTCTGAATTTGCCTATATCGGAAGTTCTCGGTTGCTTTAAGCGTGTTATCTTGGCACAATGTGGAAAAGGGACGGAATGAGGTGCCCATTGTTAGTTTGGACAAGCGGAGTAAGCCCGCTGTGGACCAAGCCCGAAAGGCGGCTGGGGATTCCCAAGCTGGGGGGAAGGCGGGGTTCTGTAAAAAGGACAGGAGTGGGTTGTGTGAGGACATAAGATTATGCCTTGTTTTGAGCTTGTCCCATAGGTTAAGTGAGTGCTTGGTGACAGGGCTGTCAATGTGTTTGCGGTCTGTGGGGCGAAGCCAGAGCAAATTTGCCGTTGAAAGTGGGTCTATTGCAACAGATTCTATTATAACCCATAGTGGTGTTTCGTCTACAGCATGGTATTTTGTCAGCTGTGAGAGTTGGGCAGCGTGATAGTATGTTTTGAAGTTTGGGACACCGAAACCCCCGCATAGCTTGTGCAGGAAGAGGGTGGATCTAGGCACTCTCGGTTTGGTGGAACCCCAGATGTAGGATAGGACCTTTCGTTGGAGCAGACGGAAGAAATAGGCCGGTATGGGGACGGGGAGGACCCTAAACAGATAAAGGAATTTTGGCAAGATGGCCATTTTAACCACATTGATCCTACCTAGCCAAGAGATGGGTAGGGAGGCCCACTGGGTGAGGAGGTGGGAGATTTTACTAAGGAGAGGAAGGTAATTAATAGCGAATAGGGAAGAGGTATTGGCTGATAGTTGGGTGCCTAGGTAGGTGAGTTGTTGGGGTGCCCATTTGAAGGGTAGAGAGGTCTTAACCTGTTGTAGTTCAGGAGGGGATAGCGAGATGTTCATTAGTTGCGACTTGTGAGCGTTGATGTGAAGGCCAGAGACGCTAGCGAATTCGGTATGTAAGGAAAGGAGGTTTGGGGCCGAGATATGTGGGGAGGACATGAAGACTAAGATATCATCGGCGAAAAGGCTAGTTTTGTGCGTGACTCCACCGTGTTCTATGCCCCCGATGTCAGGATGCATACGGATCAGTTGGGCCAGAGGTTCTATCAGGAGGGCAAACAGTAACGGGGATAGTGGACATCCCTGCCTGGTGCCGCACTGAATATTAAACATTGCTGATTTGTAGCCATTGTATTTGATGTAGGCTCTAGGGTTAGTGTAGAGAGAAGAGATCCAGGACAGGAAATGTGGACCAAAACCCCAGTGTCGGAGGGTGTATTGCATATAAGTCCAGGAGACTGTGTCGAAAGCTTTCCTGACATCGAGGGATAGTAGGCAGGTGGGTATACGCCTACGTTTTGCAATATGTGTGAGGAGTATGGTGCGTCTGATATTATCTCCGGCTTGGCGTGTAGGAATGAATCCGGTTTGGTCCCGATGAATTAATTTGCCGATCAAGTGGTTAAGCCTAGTGGCTAGAACCTTTGCTAGTAGTTTGACGTCAATATTGAGGAGGGAGATTGGTCTATAATTAGACCATGTAGAGTGGTCGGCATTGGGTTTGGGTAGCATTGCTATTGTGGCCGTTAGTGTCTCAGGTCTGAATGTGTGCCCTTTGAGCATAAGGTTAAAGGCTTTAGTCAGCATGGGGGTTAGAAGGTGGGCGAATTGCTTATAGTAGCTAGCGGAGAAGCCGTCCGGGCCGGGGTGCTTGTGTATCTTCAGCTGTTTAATGGCCTGGTTCACCTCTAGTTTGGTGATGGGGGCTTCTAGGGTGTCTGTTTGGGCTTGTGTGAGGTGGGGGAGAGAGATTCGGGAGAATATCTTGTCCAGGTGATCAGTGGTCGTTTCGTGTTGCCAGAGTATAGCTGAGAGAGTTTGGTGCGGAAAATGTCTAGAATTTTGATGGGGTTGCTAGTGTAAGAGTCTTTGCCTGTTTTGAGGCGTATGGTGGAGGGTTGGGTGTTGATAGCCTTTATGGTTCGGGCCAATAAAGTGTCCGGTTTGTTCGCTTTAGTGTAGAGTTTGTGGTGATACCTTCGCTGAGTTTTCTCGGCAGTATCTGTGAGGAACAAGTCCAATTCAAGTTTAGCTTTCTCGAGTTTATGCTTATTATTGGGGTTGGGATGGGACTGGAATGCTGCGTGACAGGAAGAGAACTCCTCATCCAGTTTTTTAAATTTGTGTCTGCGCTCGCGTTTAAGGATGGAGGCCTGTTGGATTAGTTTACCCCTAAGGACAGGCTTGTGGGCCTCCCATAGGGTAACTGCCGATATATCGTCTGTGGCGTTAGTGGTGAGGTACTCCTTGAGGGCAATTTCTATGTCTAGACAGTGGGAGGGGTTAGTAAGTGTCGAGTCATTGATGTACCAGGTGGTGTCGTGCGATCGGGGGACTGGGGATGCCAAAGTGAGATGAACGGCAGAGTGATCCGTCCATGGGTATGGGGTAATCGAGGAGGCGAGAATCTCTGGGGTCATGCTGTTTGCTATTAAGATATGGTCAATACGCGAGAAGGAGTTGTGGGGGTGGGAGTAGAAGGTGAACTTCCTACTAGTAGGGTTTGCTTCCCGCCAGGAATCTGAGAGTGAATGATTGATGAGGAGTTGTTGTAGGGACAGTTTGGTAGGGGATGCGTTAGGGGCCGAAGGAGACTTATCGAGAAATGGGGTGACAACTTGGTTAGAGTCCCCACATAAAATCACAGTTCCCATTTTGTGCGTGTCGACCAGGTTGAACAGATGTGATAAGAAGGCCGTTGGGTTCTTGTTTGGGGCATAGTAGGATATTACGGTTATTGGGGTGTCCGAGATGTAGCCTGTGACTAGGACATAGCGACCGGCGGGGTCGCTTATTTGAGAATGTAGGGTGAAAGGTGTATTGCGATGGAAGGCGACGAGCGTGCCTCTAACCTTAGAGTCAGCTGATGCTGTGAAAAATTGGGGATACGCCCTACTCAGGAACTTGGGTGAGTGTTTCTGGGAGAAATGCGTCTCCTGGAGACAAGCGATGTGAACCTTGGCTGAGGCCAGGGTTCGAAGGGCTTTTGTGCGCTTTTGTGGAATATTAAACCCCTGGACGTTGAGGGAGCAAATGTTTAAGGGGGCCATGGTGAGTGCGTGTGTTGGGTGTCACTATACCTGCTCCGTTGACCCATCGTCGCCGCCGCCCCCGGTCCAGGAGGGGGAAAGAAGAGATTTAGGAAGTAGTGAAGGGAGAAAGAGATAAGAGTTAGAGTGGATTCACATATAACAACGAAAATGTATGAAAGAACAAACAATTGTAACATTGTGAACATGAAATACAACTGGGAGCGTAGTGGGGGCCGGCCAGGACGACCCCCATAGGCTCTGTATCTGCGTCCAGATGTCCGCATTCGCATGCAGGTACCTGGAGGCCGACAAAGGGGGCGAGCAAGTAAACCTGTGAGTGGAGAGCTCCGCATAAAGGCGGGCATAGTAGTAAATAATTGAAACAGCAGTAACATTGGCAACCATATACCCCTATGGGCAGGTTTTGCGTTGAAAGAGGAGGGAAAAAAAAAAAAATAAAAATAAAAAATAAAAAATAAAAAAAATAAAACAAACTGTAGCAAAAAAATAGCTGTTTGTTGCGTAGTAAAGTCCGCTTTGGTTCAAAAATAGTTTAGGTGCAGGCCAGAGAACTATTGGTCTGTTGGTGGGTGTAGGGAAGTGGTATAAGGCACACCGCCTTAAAAAGGACACCAGCAGTGGAGTATAATGTGACCCATAGTCTTGTGTGGGGGCGAGTCTCAAAGTTCAGTGCCTCACTGGTCATCCAGGTCAATAGTGGGTCAAATGTGGTGAAGGCAGTTAGCAAATAGTAGAGACTGTGGCCAGGGTAGGATCATTTGTGGGTTAAGTTGGCTAGATGTCGTGCCAGGGGGGGCATGCAGCTGGGCGGTTCGCCCTGTGACCAAGAGGTTGGTATGGTTGGGGGTGAAGATGTATCCCGCAGACCTGGGGTCTCAGCGAGTGAGTCCGACAGATAAGTTCAGAGGAAGAAGGCCAGATGAGACTGTCAGGGTTATGCAGGCCTAACCCTGGGTTCGCGGGTTAGAGGTAAGTGGTGTTCAAGGCCCAGGCCTAGGCCAAGGTTAGTTCAGTCCATGGAGTCCTCTGTGCTTAAGGGCCGAGGTTCGAAGCGGCCACGCTTGTATTGAGACACACCTGGTTGGTAGCTACCAGGACCTGCAAGAGAGGGGTCTTTCTTTGGAGACCCAGACGCCGAGCGCCTGCGGGTATGTTCAGGAGCGGGGTCTTGTCCTTCAAGGCCCAGCTCAAGCAGGGTTTCTTTCAGCTCTTGCGCTGTGCGGCATACATATTTTGTGTCCGAGTGCGTGAAGCGCACTGAGAAGGGAAATCCCCAGTGGTAGGCGATTTGATGTTGCTGCAGCGTTTGTAAAAGAGGGGGCGTCTTTTAGCAATTGTTATTGGTGACAGGTCAGTGTAGATTTGATAGTCGTGGCCTTGAAAAGTAAGCTGACGTTTGCCTCTTGCGGCCTTAAGCAACTGCTCTTTAGTGCGATAAAAGTGTAATTTCGCTATTATGTCCCTGGGGGGGCCTTTTTCTTTGCGGGGTGCTAGAGCTCTATGAACTCTATCCATCTCCAGTCTTTCGACTGGGATGCCTGGGAGTAACTCCTGGAACAGGGCTAGCATGGTTGCCTGCACGTCAAGGACTGTTTCAGGTATACCTCTAACTCTCAGATTTGAGCGGCGGGCTCTGTTCTCATAGTCTTCAAGGCGGGCTTGTAAGTTGAGGTTTTCCTCCTTAATGTTTTCAATTTCTGTGAGGCACTGCTGGACATTACAGTCCAGATCGTCTACTCTGACTTCCAGCTCTGCAGTACGACCACCCAGATCCCTGATTTCCTTTGTCAGTTGTTCTGTAATACGGTCTGAGGTCTGTTTCAGGGCCTTGTTAAGCATGGCTTCAAATTTTGTGAAAACGTCAGTCTGGGGGTTGTTGGATGTGGACCAGTCATCCTGGTCTAACTCACCCAGGGAGAGCTGTGCTTTTGGAGACTGCCTCTGATGTGGCTGTGATGATCGCGGCTGCGAGGAGCGCGGGGAGCGCGGTGATCTGGCTTGCTGCGAGGGCGCCGTCGCCATTTTGATGATAGGCCTCGTCAGGGCGTCCCTGATGTTTTTGGTCCGGAGCTTCGGCTTCGCTCCGATTGGGACCATGGGAGCCGTCTCCGAGGGTTCACACAGGCTTTATGCAGGGTTGGAGCCGGTTCTCTGGGGTCTGGTTGTGTATAGCCCGGCGGCGGTGTCCACTCAGGAGCGGAGCTCTATGCAGGCACGTCTGTCTGCATCGGCTTCGCGCATGCGCCTCCACCTTATTTTCACCTTTTAACACCACTGTACCTTGTTCATACCGCATGGTCCCGGGGAGTCCCTCGGTTCTCGGTCATGCTGACAGACATGTCTCCCTCAATAGGTGTAACCCAGATTTTGGGGTACTATGGTCCGCTATTGGGTGGACAGGGTGGCGGGCTTGCAGGTGGAGATCTTTCCCCCCCGCAACCTCGCTCCCCTTAGGTGAGTCCACTTGTTGCCCCTTTGGGAAATGGGGTGACCTTGTGGACTCTGTTCTACCTTTATGTTTTTGTTTTTTTGATAGTTGGACAATTTTGTGAAGCTGATGTGCATATTACTTATGTGTATGTTTCTGTGACAGGCCAGCACTGGGTTGTAGCAATATTGCTGGTTCACTGGGTTGGTGTGGTATTTTATTGTGGGCGGGCTCCCTACTTAATGCTATGGGGGTGGACAATCTTAATGTCAAATGGACAATACTCTCGAATACTGTCCTACAATATTAGGGGCCTATGCAGTCCTTCTAAGAGGGGGCGTCTCTGGCAGGAACTGCACCATCTATGGTCAGATGTCGCCTTCCTGCAGGAGACGCACTTTACGGCCAAATCTATTCCCCGTCTACCACTCACAATGTACGACCAATGGTTTCATAGTCTGTCTCCGGTGCCCAAGGCCAGGGGAACCTCCATAGCTATCAGGAGATCATGCCCATTTAATGTATGAGTGAGTGAGAGTGACCCCGAGGCACATTATGTATTTCTTAAGGGAACCATTGAGGGACAAACGTATACACTGGCCAACCTCTACGCTCCCATCGTCCATTCGGCTAATTTCCTCTCCACCACGCACAAAAAGTTTGCAGGATTCAGTGAAGGCCTGTTGATTGTCGGAGCGGACTTCAACCTCACCCTCAATCCGGCAGTCGATACATTGTCTGGAAGGTCGATCCTCTTGTTCAGAGCGATTAAGCATGTTAGGGCTGCTCTCCATTCTCTCCATCTGGTAGACATATGGCGAGTGCTCCACCCAAGGGATAGGGACTACAGTTACTTCTCTAAGACTTTTGATGTGTATTCCCGCCTAGACATGTTTTTTATAGATCAATTTTATCTGAGACGGGTCAGCTCTTGCTCCATAGAACCTATCACACTTTCGGACCATGCACCGATTAGAATTACCCTAGATCGGGCCTCGGCCTGCTGGATGGAGAGAACCTGAAGACTGAATGAGGGGCTCCTAGACGACACAGGGGTAGTGGAAGCGATCACGCGCTCTTTGAGTAGCTATTTTGAGCTCAATGCATCGGGTGAGGTGTCAAGTCAGGCAATATGGGAGGGCCATACAGCTGCCATAAGGGGTGAACTCATTTCTCATGGGTGTCGGATCAAGAAGAATAAGGAGAGAGAGATAGTGGATTTCTTGACCAAGATCAATGATTTAGAGATGAAGCACAAGGCATCTTTTGCCCTGGCTGGCGCTGAGCAACTGGAAGTTCTTCGGTCCGAGCTCAGTCAATGCCTGAACCAAAAGGCGAGAAACAAACTACGCTTTTATGCCCATCGTTTTTACGAGCAGGGCAACAAATGTGGGAAACTCCTTGCCCGCCAACTGAAGAAACAGCAAGCTCTCCATCATGCGCACAGCTTGACAGTACAAGGCAGACAGATAGTGGATTCCCACTCTATAGCATCAGAGTTTCAGCAATATTACGCATCTTTGTACAACCTCTCATCCCCCTCTGCTATGGGTAACAATGTTTCCCATGAGCAGAAAATCCAAAAATACCTAGACGCATCGACACTCCCTGCTCTGTCTCCCCGAATCATGGAAGACCTGGAGAAACCTTTCACAGAGTAGGAGATAGGAACAGTGGTGGCAGCCCTCCCTCAGGGCAAAAGCCCTGGGCCGGACGGCTGCATTAATTCCTATTATAAAAAAATCATCTCCCTATTGGTGACGCCCTTTTGTACTTATCTTAACTCACTTAGTGCCACCAACCCCTTACCACCTGAAGCCTTGTTGGCCCATATAGCGGTCATTCATAAGCCTGGGAAGGACCCCCAATCTTGTCCAAACTATATAGACCCATCTCCCTGTTGAACGCAGATTCTAAAATCCTGGCTAAACTGCTAACTCTCTGACTCCAGAATCATGTCGCTGGTCTGGTACATCTAGATCCGACTGGCTTCATGGTCGGCAGAGAAGCCAAAGACAATACTATCAGAGCACTCCATATCCTACACTGGGCTCAGAATGGGCCAGACCAGACGCCACGCCTGGTGGTCTCGAAGGACGCGGAGAAAGTCTTCGACAGGGTAGATTGGGTCTATATGTTCTCGGGGACTGGGATTGGGGGACCGGATACTGGGATGGCTCCATGCTCTATACGGACAGCCCTCGGCCAGGGTTAAGCTTCACAGAGTTCTTTCTGAACCCCTGGCGATAAGAATTGGGACTAGGCTGGGGTGTCCACTATCACCCCTTATATTTGCACTAGCGCTGGAGCCTTTTCTCTGCACAATCAGAGCTAATACGGATATTGCAGGAATCACTGTTGGGTCGACAGAGCACAAGCTGTTGGCGTATGCCGACGACTTGTTGTTTTATCTTTCGAACCCAGTGACTACCCTCCCGGTATTAAGGTCAGAGGTCCGCAAGTTTGGGCACATCTCAAATTTTAAAATAAACTTTGAAAAATCATAGCTCCTGCCTATCCACGGCCCTTCTGCTATGGTAAACTCCCTGCAACAGTCCTTCCCCCTTCGATGGTGCACTCATTCGCTCCCGTACTTGGGAACTCGTATTTATCCAGACTTGACCCTCCTATACGACCTCAATTATGGCACATTGCTGATGGGGATTGTGCGTGACCTCCACACCTGGTGAGACCTGCCCCTAACGTGGTTTGGGTGAATTAGTGCCCTAAAAATGACTGCCCCGGATAGTCTATCTACTGTACACTGTGCCCATCGCACTTTCTAGATTCTTTTTCCAGAAGTTACGTAAGGAATTTATGGGGTTTTTTGCCAGACGTGCACTTATACTACAAAGCTATGTCACTGGTACAAATTTTAAATTGGCATCATGATGCCCAGACCAAGCTGTGGGTCAAGCTGGAGAAGACGATGGCAGACAGGAATCTGACAGGTGCCGCCTAGGCTGTCAGATTGGACTTCTCCCCTGACTAGGGCTACTCTGGGTACCTGGGACAGACTCAACAAGACTGAACGATTTGCCTCGCGGACGTCTCCCCTCACCCCCTTGGGGGCTTTCCCTGGCTTCTCCTGGGGGAGGAGGGAGGTTTTTTTGGGCCCTGGGGTCAGGAAGATAAAAACTTGTGTGCGAGATTTGCCCCCCAGGGGACCTTGTTGACACTGACCAATATCCAATCGACCTTTGGGACCATGCCATTTGCGGCGTGGAGACACAAACAGCTGGCCAGCTTTTTCAGGAAACTAGATCCTCCACTGCGCCCGGCCCAATCTATGTGTAGTGAGCTTCCAGACGCAGGCCATTTACTTTCACAAACATATAGAATGGTACGAGACTCCCATTTGTATGGGACACCTTATTATGTCAGGGAATGGGAGAGGGAACTGGGTCAGGAACTGACAGACACTCAAGTGCAGCGTCTAATTAAATTTACGCAACCCTCATCGGTCAGCTCCCGTATTCAGGAATCTTCATTTAAATTAATCTCTGGATAGTATAGAACCCCTTCTAGATTGCAACAATTTTTCCCCCAAGCGGATGGCCGGTGTTGGAGGGCATGTGGCCAACAGGGCACATTCCTCCATCTCTGCTGGATTTGTCCCCAAATTCAACCGTTTTGGGAGGCAATTACCTCCTGGATCAAGAGGATGACCTTGAGGAGTATTGAACGCACTCCCATGCAATTATTGTTCCATGGGGTACCCTCGTCCTTCAAACAATACAAGAGGAGTGTCACATCCCAATTACTTAATGCCGCGAAAATGCTTATACCCAAGTAATGGAGACAGACTGCCTGCCCAACTCTAGCTGAGTGGAGAAGGGAAGTGGATGTAATTATGGAGGCTGAACGCTGGGTCTTAGAGGCCAAGGGCCTTCATGACAAGTTTAAGGACACATGGTCAGGATGGAGATACTACTCCCAAGAGATGCCCACCGAGTGATGCCCTTTATAAGTTAAGCTCCTGTTGAGCCACTAGGAACAACCCACAGAACGCCTAGCCATGCACGTCAGCTAACTCTTTCTTACTTTCTTTTCTCTCTTTCTTTTTCCTCCCCTCCTTCTCTTTCTTTTATACTATTGTCAATGTTATCTGGTTGTTTTTTGTCTTTACTCTACCACTTCAACCATGAAGTAATTGCCAATATGACAAACACTAGCTTCAGTTCACGGTACTCTTTACTCGAGAGTGAAATTCATCCCTAGAGTGGTATTAGGTTGCAGAGGGACTGGAGATGGGGGGGACTGGGGGCTTCCTGTTGGATCAGCCCCTCTGGCAGCCCACACCCATGAGATAGATGGCGTGGGACTAGAGGGAGACCCGCGATGGCCGTTGGGCTCCGCTCCCCAACAAGCCCCACTGGTGGTCCTCATGGAGGTGTATCCCCTCGATTAGTCTACTGATGGTAAAATGTTTGCCTCTGAATGTTTACGACCTTCGGGTCTTCATTATATGTGAACGGTCGTTCTGGTGTGTACTCTAAATGTGCTATTGTTGAGAACCTGTGGTTGTCATCATATGTTAATATACACTACATTGTGGAGTCTAATTTTGTACTGTTGAATGACTCAATAAAAATTTCTATTACAAAAAAAAAGAAATTTACATATTAGAAGGCAGGTCTAAAGCATAAGCCACTGGGTTGATCTTGCGGAGAATAGGAAAAGGCCCAATAACCCATGGTGCCAGCTTCATGAGGGAACACAAAGTTGAAGGTTGTGAGAAGACAGCCAGACCCTCTCCCCAACTTGTTAAGAAGGCGCAGGTAGGCGTCTGTGGTTAGCATGGCATCTGACCTATCATTGGCACGTCGCAGAGCCACCTGGACCTGTACCCAAGTGGAACGAAGACCATGGAGATGCTCTTCCAATGCAGGAATGCTCTGAGGAACAAGTGAGTTAGGCAACATGGCTGGTTGGAAACCATAATACGCCATAAATGGAGACAATTGGGAAGCGATATTGACGGCACTATTGTGAGCAAACTCTGTCCAAGGTAACAGGTCAGACCAGTTGTTATGTGGTCAGAAATATAGCAACATAAAAACTATTCCAAGGACTTGTTGGCTCGTTCTGCTGCCCCCTATGGACTATGGGCGATACGCAGAAGAGAAGGAAAGCTGAATTCTCAGCTGTGCACAAAAGGCTCGCCAAAATCCTGGACACAAACTGGCTACCCCTGTCAGAGATGATCACCCTGGGAAGCCCATGTAAGCAAAAGATCTCCCAAGCAAAAATGGATGCCATTTCCTTAGATGTGGGCAATTTCTTAAGTGGAATACAATGTGACATCTTTGAGAAACAGTCAACCACCATAAGGATAACTGTGTTACCCTGAGAGCTAGGTAACTCCACAATGAAATCCATACACAGGTGGGTTCAAGGCCGCTCTCCATTGGGTATGGGTTGCAGAAGACCTACTGAAGATATTGTGGTGTTTTGTTCTGAGCACACACGGAACAGGCTGCTACAAAGGCGGCTACATCAATGCGGAGACTAGGCCACCAGTACTGTTGGGAAATAGCCCAAATGAGTTGATTCTTCCCTAGGAGACCAGCAGCCTTGGGAGAATGGTAAGACTGGAGCACAGCAGTAAGGAGACTCTCCAGGACAAAGCAGCAGTCACAAGGTTTCTCAGGAGGAGCATGGATTTGAGCAGCAAGGATCTTGTCACCCAAAGGTGAAGTGAGACTGGTACGAAACATGTCGAGGAAGGGGGGAGGTGGCTAGGGCTATACAATATATTTCTGGATGAAGGTACTATAATATATTTAACTATATCCTTGGCACTTTCAAATAATGGTACGAATCATAGCCAGAATACGATCATGAGGTATCACAGGAACAGGAACTGACTCCAAATTGGAAAACTGTCGTGACAATGCATTGGCCCTTACATTTTTAGTATGGGTAAGAATGAGACTATATGATTGAAGCTTGACAAGAACAGAGCACATTGCACCCTCCTGGGGGTGAGGCGTTTAGCCTCAGACAAGAATGTGATATTCTTTTGGTCAGTCAAAATGAGAACTGTGGTACCTCCGATAAGATGCCTCCATTCTTTTAGGGCTAAAATGATCGCTAACAACTCTCTGTCCCAAATCTCATAATTGCATTCCACAGGAGACCGCTTTCGTAAAAGCAGCCACAAGGATGCTTAGCGCTCTTGGAGGTAGGACGTTGGGACAGAAGGGCACCAACTCCAGTCTCAGATGCATCAACCTCAAGGATGAAGGGTAACATTGGATCTGCATGTGCAACACAGGAGCAGACACCTAGGCTGCCTTGAGACTTTCAAAAGCCTTAATGGACTCCGGAGACCAATTCTGTGGGTTACCGTTCTTTCTGATCATATCAGTCAGGGGCTTGACCAGAGACGAAAAGTTACAAATAAACTTCCGATAATAAATGGCAAAGCCAAGAAAACATTGTAGTGGACGTAAACCCATGGATAGGGACCACTGTAGAACTGCCAATAGCTTCTCTGGGTCCATCGAAAAACCAGCAGTGGAAATTACATAACCCAGGAATTTAACCTGTTCATGATGGAACTCGCACTTCTCCGATTTACAATACAGGTTATTATCTCTCTGAAGCACACAACAGACATCTGTGTGGTGACTCTCTAGGGACTTGGAATATATGAGGATATCGTCGGGATACAGCATCACACATTGCTGCAACATATCTCGGAGGACATCATTGATGAATTCCTGAAAAACTGCCGGAGCATCGCAAAAGACCAAACAGGCATTATGAGGTATTCGTAATGGCCTGTCCTAGTATTAAATGCAGTTTTCCAATCATTGCCCTCCTTGATCCTCACAAGATTGTATGCCCCTCTCAAATCAAGCTTCATAAAAAACTGTTGCTCCTTTGAGATAGTCAAATAACTCCATAATCAATGGAATTGGATAAGCATTTAATCGTGAAGTGATTGAGACCCCTATAATCGATACAAGGTCTCAGTTCGCCACTAATGTTTTTCACAAAGAAGAAGCCAGCACCAGCAGGAGATAAGGATTTGCAGGTGAACCCTCTAGAAAGTGTGTCTGCAACCAGTGAGGAGGCAAACTACTGGCATGACATTTGTCAAAGACATTGCTAAATTCTCGGTACTCCTCCGGCAGGGAGGAGAATGAAGAGGTACAGAATACCTTAGTTACTTTCTGAAACATGTCTTACTGCATTGTGACAACCAGAAAAGAACTTCAGCATGAAGCCAATCAAAAGAGGGGTTGTGCCTCTGTAACCAAGGATAACCAATAGTCCCAGGAAAATGAGGAGAGGAAATTACTTGGCGTTGGATTATCTCATGGTGAAGAGCCCCTATGGCCATGGTTAATGGAGCAGTCTCATAAGTCACCTGGGCAGGCTGTAGAGATCTCCCATCAATAGCCTCAATGGCAAGTGGAGTAGCCTGAAGCTGCAGCAGGATCGAGTGCTTAGACACAAAGGCACTATCTATGAACAGGCCTGCAGCCCTAGGATCTATTAGAGCCTGAAAGGAATTTAATATGATGACTACCACCCTATTCACCGGCTGACCAGCTGGGCCCTCAGATATCTGGAGACACCAATGAGACACGTGAAGCAGGCTGTGTGTTCAAAAGATGTCTGATTTATTAAGGCGAAAAGCTCTGCTTATATTCAGTATTAAGACAAAGACAGGTGTAATAATCAAACTGTGTACGTGTTCAATAACAGGTAAAATCTGGTTCTGTGGACTGTCCACTAAAAGTTGAATAACCTGTGACCCATAGGTGTCTTTACAAGAGATGATCTAGGGTGTTTGTCTGCATTCCAAGAACAAGCTAATTACAGGTTACAAGTCATGCTGTGTGGAGAAATGATAACAAACAGAATGAAATATATTTTGTAACACACCAAATGGAGCCTGAATCTAAAATGGAAACTAAGAACAAAATGGATACTTATATGCTCTTTCAATCCCCGCTTAAATCATAAACATGATTTCTATGTCTTAAGGTGTACTATAAGCAGGTTTGGAGGGCAAGATATATCTTATTTGTAGTAGCTGGATCAGAGGGTGGAGTAGCGCAAGCAATTATGCATAAAACAACTTTGTAACAGGCATAAAGAAAGAGTAGGAAAAGAAATACCATTATGATGGCGATAGCTATTTCTTTTGAAAATGAAAATATAGACCCAAATCCTCCCAATACTTTAAAAGGGTTCCAACCATCCTTAGCTATATTTCTAGCCCCCTCTTGCAATCCTGCTAACTCCTTTCTATGTTGAGCAATAATGTCATAATAATCTGGGACTTCTAAACTGATATTATGTATTATTTACAACATTCATAATCC
>BLSH010092519.1:479637-490527 GCA_018402905.1 Glandirana rugosa
GTCTTGTGTCCATTCCCTGTCCCTGTGTTCTGGCTCCCTGTCCCTGTGTTCTTGCTCCCTGTACCTGTGTTCTGGCTCCCTTTCCCTGTGCTCTGGCTGCTGCATTTCCCACCCTAGGCTTATACTCGGGTCAATAACTTTTCCCAGTTTTTTGTGGTAAAATTGGGTGCCTCGGCTTATATTCGAGATGGCTTATACTCGAGTATATATGGTACATAGAAAATTTAAAAACAGCATTTTTGCTTGCACATGATTGGATTGTGGAAGTCAGCAGAGCTTCCCCTCATTTACTAAGCTATGTAGCAAATGTCCTTGCACTGCACTTACAAAATGCACAGTCTATATTTTTTAATCCATTCTCAAATAAAAAAAACTGCACTTGTACATACTGATGTCCAGTCACAGATCATCCAGAGTGGGTGGATTTTATATGTATGTTTTTTAAGTGCAAACCTTTCTTTTGGTGTTTTCTTTGTCACCCTTGAAAGTGCATTAAAAGGACTTTAATACTGAATGGTATTTTTAAACATTTTTTATGCTTTCTTAGATGTTGCCCATGGCATGCCCCATATTTAATGATATTTTTCCTAGCCTGAAGAAATAGCAATAACTTAACAACAGGATTTTTCATACTTAGACTTCAATATAATTCACCACAAATAGATTTACCAATCTCTCTGCTAATCTAACCTGGGTAGATTCACCTATCACTAGTAGTATTATTCAGTCACTACGCATTTGGACTAAATGACACTGGAGTGAGACAGTACAAGTACCATTTAATAGTGTTTAATTGCTACTGTTTTCACAATGCTCCCAATGAGCGCGATTAATCGCGATTACTACAAGCTAGCTACCCAAAAGCTTTTCAACATATTATTTTTGGTACAAATACAGACTGGTATCAAGTAATTATAATAACCACAAACATGAGGTATACTTAAAATAAAAATGCACTTACAAGTGTCAGAAGTTTGCATTTTGTAAGTTAATTCAATCAGGCATGTTGGTGACCACTCCTTTTTGGGGTAGGCAGTACAGAAAAGCCACTTTGCCAACTGTGATATCCAGGGAGTGATATACCTACAGATCTGTACAGGTAATAAATAAAATAAATGTGGAAAAGAATCATAAAGTATTGAAGGACAGAATTTCTGGCCATTTATATAACATATGATCTTGGAACCTGTGACTTATCATACAGTATTTGGGAATTATGGAAAAATGGATGGTTTGATATTTTTTTGTTTTGGATAGAGTCCATAAAACCAGGAGGGTTAAAACTGGGATAAATGCCTCCTGAAAATGAAATACAAGTGGACTTTTAAGGATTTTGGTATTAATGGAGCTATGAATTTAAGTTGGTTTTTGGGAGACAACTAGGTAATGTAATGTCTTGTTATTCCACATGGGAAACATGGATTGGTGAAGGTCTTTAGGATCTGAAATATATATGCAAAAATGCTAACCACTGAATTTTTTAGGGTTTGGCTACTTGCCAGGTGCTGAAAATTAGTTGCACATTGAGTGCAATTGCCACCTCTACAGTTTATTTATTAAAGTCACCCATGAATACTGGTGGCCTGTTTCTGAATTAACAATTAATATGTAATTAATGGATTGATTGAGATACATATTTTATTTTAAAAAATTAAAACAATAAGGATAATTTTGGGTATATATATTTTATATATTGGTTTCCCTGACACGCTACAAAGAAATATATGGATGTCTTTGATATAAATTGAAATTATTGACTGTGATAAGCATTAATTGTGTTATTAAATAATGATATAGTATTCAATGGAATTATATTGAATCAATATATAGATATTTTAATTATAGAGAGAGTTTTTCTGTGTACAAATATCAATGATTATTGATCTCTCTTGTCCCTAATGATCGCTGATCTCCTTAGGCTCTACCTTTCTGCTTTTAATATCATTAGGAATCCTCAATGCTTCATTTAAAATAAATGTACTAGTAAGGAGCTCAGTCATATGTTTAATGCCCCATTATGTAAATGGGTCATTTTGTGATTTGTATTTTCCCTTTACTATAGATACATGATACATTAAAGCGGTAGTAAACCCCCCACTACTGTTTTTACCTACAGGTAAGCCTATAATAAGGCTTATCTGTAGGTAAAATGAATATCTCCTAAACCTACATGGTTTAGGAGATATTCGCCCTGCATGCAACCGCTGACATTAGCGGCGCATGCACTCTGATGATCCGGCAGAGGCGGACGGAAAATCTGAGCTCGCTGCCGGAACGAAAAGCGCTGGAGCCGCGTACTCCGAAGAAAGAAGAGGACCATCATGTCAGCGTCCTTAGCACTGACCGACTCAGGCATTGGGGGCCTCATTCTAAGGTAAGTATTTCATAATGTGTTAGTATGCGATGCATACTAACACATTATGCTATTGTCTTGCAGGATTTTTTTTTTTCAGGCGGGTTTACTACCGAAGTTGAAATAGAGGGTGGGGGAGTGTAAAATTTGTATTGACATTCTGGGGGTGAATCCCAATGTAGGAAAGAGGATCAGCTTGTAAAGTGAGGACAGATATTGAGATACTGCAATCAAACCAAGGCTACCCCCCTTCTTAGGAAGTAAACACAGCAGAGATCTAAGACCTGGCATCTCCATGCCAATGCAGTGAGCTCTATGCAATTGGTTGATGAGAGCAGCATGTGGGTGTTTTTTAATATACCTCTTGGGAATCCTCGCAGCTACCTGCAGGCTGATGGATGGCATTGACGCTTCAGGCTACAGAGTCTGCAATAACAGCTTCTCCTGGACTGCTTTGGGAGACAAATTCTGTAGTCTGGGGGGTTCAGGTAAGGTTGTCTGAGGCAATTTGATTGGTGGACTTATGCACCTTTTAGGAGGAGCACATCCTGGCTCTATATCATGTGCTTGTGCTTCAGCATATGAGCTGAGGATTAATTATACTTAACTTGGTGAGCCTATACAACATTTGCTGTCCCAACTTCATATTCTAGGTGAGGTACACCCATTGAATTACAGACTGGATGCTGTGGCATCTCACAAGGGATGTGGCATATGTTTATTAGACATTTATAGGCTGGCTACCCATTTACAGCTTCATCTAGCAATGACTACCTGTGGCATTTGTACTTAATAACGGGGTATGATTATCATCCATGGATCCTCAGGAATGTCTTTATATTTATTTTGTGGATGGTATTAGTTCACACATATGCACTTAATTGTTAGCACAGATGTCCTGGATAGGCCTAACAGATAATACTGAAAAAGTTCATAGTTATACCAAATTGTGAAACATCAAAGGTAAATAAGACTTTAAATAAGCAACATACACTAAAACATTTATACAGTAACTAAATATTTTTAGCATTTCCCCATGCTTATTCCTCTAAATTATTCTTAAACCTGTAATGTGTATGTGGTAATACCTAATTTGTATTGTGTATTGAGCTATTGACCCTGCTCTCTCTCCCCCACTGGTGTGTCAATAATATGTGCAGTGCATGGCCCACTGTGTACTCACTGTACAGATTGTGGTTGCTCTGGTTGTGGTTGCTGTCTGCACTGGGTACCACCACTTCCTCACTTTTAAAGCGTCCCATCTTTAAAAAGGCTCTGACCAATGTCCAATCAGACGCTGATAGTTTGAAACAGGTGCAGACAGCTCCGTGCTGAGAGGCCTCCTTTTGGGTGCCTCACAGTTCAATCATCAGAGTTTCTGCAGTCTTCCTTTGAAACTCACAAAAGACCTTTGGGAACCAGAGATAGGGTAGTGTCGGCATCACACTGTGCTCTAAGGCACTATGTGAAGAGAGAGCTTCATAGGAGCGGAGGACATGTAAATGGTGAATTTTCTTTGACCTTTACAGAGTGGTCCACTACAGCTCCTAGGAATAAATGGACACCTTCCAGTCAGCCAATGACCATTAATACTTGGATGGGTGGGATAGGGGTTATTTTTAAAGCAAGCTACTGACTACCAGTACTTGGGGAGGTTATTTATACAGTCAGCCACTGACCACTAATAAGCAACTGAACTCCAGTGCTGGTAAAAGGTGTATTGTTCCAGCCAGGCACTGGCCACTGGCATACTTCACGAATGCTGAAGTGCCAAACAAAGCTATAGCTCCAGCCAGCTGATGCACAATGCTTGGGGTGGAGGGTAAGGTTATTTGTACAGCCAACTACTACTGACCAACCATACTTCTAACCAAATTGTTTAAGGTCTCAACAGCTGCTAATTTCTAAGAAGTCACTGACAAATATACTAAGTTCTTCTTTAAGGTAGGCTGAAAATCATATGTTACGGAAGAATTTAATGGTCTAGGTGATCGTGTTGACCATGATACATGTCTGTAAACCCCATAAGACATTCCCACTGTTAGCCTGGCCACACCCACCATTTGGAGCTGCACCACTTTTTTCCTGAAGATCATTTTTTGTATGGAAGGTCTTAAATAAATGTACATGTGTAGGTGGCTGAACTGAGGCTTGACTCTTCCTTGTTGTGAGCTTATGGGATGCTCTGCTTAATATGTTGCACACCAGTTCACTGCATTTAGAAAATACATCTGTTTGTCCCCTCCTATTTGTGATGCTGCAACTTTTTTTTAACTCAGTCATTTTACAATATTGAGAAATCTCCCTGAGACACTGTAGAATGTTACCAGAGATTGCCACAAATCAGTGCTAATGAATACACTGTGCTTACTTGATACTTTGGGAGTGATTTACTAAGGGAGTTGCCAAAGGAGTAAAGGGTGTTCACTTGTGTGATCACTTTGCATAGTGATTGTTGTTAAATAAGGTCAACTTGTGTTCAATTTGAATACCCACAGGCAACAGGTTAAAAAACAGGATTTTTGCTAATACGTGTTTAGGAACCTAGATCTTCTTTTAAATACCTGCTCCCCAACCATACCCTGTGGTCTCTGTATGCTAATTGTTGTGTTATTGTCATTTTTCAATTGGAAGGAATATACCAGGACTCTGATAGAACATATGAATGTACTAAAAGTACACAAATAACCAACAGAGATGCACATAAGGGCATTGCTTAATGAATAGTACATCAAGTATATAATCATGCAAAGAGGAAGGCTGCTCTAGGTGTGGAACAGGTACACCTGGTGATCACTTAAGTGAGCTGCACGCCCTGTGGTTGCCACAGAGGATCCGTATAGGAGAATGAGGAATGGATGCACACTCAACTCAATGCAATAATGTTTATTCATGGAAGATCATAAAAGCTTATACAAACCGGCACAGGCACAGGCATGTAACACGTTTCACTCAAACATCATGCTTCATCACAACCATAGAATGCATACAAACACTGGTATATAAATACATTCTAATAGACATGAGATGTGATAATCAAATAATACAACACAGGTGTGATAATCTCTGCTATTAACCAGTGAATGAAACGCTCCTCTTTCAACATACTTCAAAGATACTCTTTGCAGGTCCCCATGCAATGATCCTCAACTGCAAATAAAAACACACAGGTGTTCCACATAAACAAACAAATATAAAAGCCCAGAACATATACATAGGACTGATCAAACTATCATAATATGGCCAACCAATCCGTTCATTTGTAGAAGAGTGCATAGGAGACCATGTAGAAGAATTAAAATAATAAAATCAAAATCCCAAACAGAGAAAAAAAAAAAAAAAAAGAAATAGAAGAAAGGGAGAAACTAAAAAAACAGATACATACAGAACACTTGTCCCTTGGCAGTACTTTGATGAATCCATACTGATAAATGTTTATAATTAACATGTATGAACCCCCAATCAAATAAGCATACTCTAACTTAAATTTAGTCATACGCATTACACATATAACAAAACGATGGACCAAATTAAAAAAAAAAAAGAGAAAGGAAGAGGGCATATGATGATGGTCACTCATAAAAGTGGGTTAAGTCCCACTCGAAATTTAACCCTTCAGGTATCCTCGTTCGTAAGGAGAACTCTTGCAGAGCCTTCCAAAATTATCACCCCCTTCTGGTGGTTCTAACCTGCTCTATACCCTGTATTTGCAAGAGGGAGGCATCGCCCTCACGTACCTGATTAAAATGCCTAGCGACGTTAGTGCCATGTTCCTTAGTAATGTCCCACAGGTGATCATTCAAACGGTCACAAAGTCTCTGGGTCGTTCTACCTAAATACTGAATGGCACCCACTTTGCAAGTAATCATATGAATGATGTGCTTGGTATTCCAGTTCACAAATGTTTTAATCTTGAATGTTCTAGCACTCACAGTCGACCGAAAAACATCACCGGCTATGATCCTAGGACAACAAGGGTATCCCTCCATTCCACATTTATATAAACATGTTCTAGCAGGACCATGAGATACAAAATCACTGGGAGATAAAGAATTAGCTAATGTGGGTGCTCTCTTAGCCACCGTCTTAAACCCTCATCTCAATACATTATGATAACATTTGTCATCATATAACAGGGGTAGATGAATTGCAAGCTAAAAGCCGTGGATAAGATTGGAATATGAGGAGAAGTGATACCGGATCTTTTCTTATTCCATAATAGGGTCTCTCTAGAGGCATACTCCGCTATCACAATAGCTCTGCGGAGTGTGCCTGTTTGATATCCCCGTTCACAGAACCTACCATACATCTCTGCTTTCTCCCGCTGGAAATCCTCATCCTCTGTGCAGATCCTGCACAACCTCAAGAACTGTTCAACATGGATACCCCGAATGACGTTTCTGGGATGCTCAGAATCCGCATGGAGAAGGGTGTTCCCAGAAAGGGGTTTCCTATAAAGGCCTGAAACAATGAGACAAAATCACGTCAAGAAAAGGAACAGATTCACCATGCATGCAACCAGTGAAATGGAGATTCAGCTTATTAGTATTTAAATAACTCAAAAAGCCATCCAAATCTCCCACCCTACTGGAGCAAATAAACAGTAAGTCGTCAACGTAGTGACGGAACAAGTTGATATGAAAACAGAGCAGATTTCTATCTCCAAAAATGTGGACCCCCTCCCACCATCCCGTGTACAAGTAAGCCAGGGATGGAGAGAAGCAGGTGCCCATGGACACTCCACACTTCTGGAGATAGAAAGAGCCTGTATTAGATGTTAACAAATTTGCCCTAAAATTTACGTTGCAAAGGCATTACTATCAGGATGTTGCTGGTGGGCAGGTTGAGACTGCAGAGGAGGGTTCTATCATTTCGGATCAGTCAGCCTCTTTAAACGTTAGAGATACATGCATGTTACATTATTTGGAAAAGCTTCAGGAGGTTTCCATTTCTCCCCCCCATTCAGGAGGTTCAGGATAACTCCTCTGTGGTTGCACCATTTAGGCTTAAATCAGACTTTTATCCCATAAATTCCAGGGGCAAGATGTTAGATGCAGTTCAGAAAAATGTAGAGAGAGCTCTCACTAAACTGGCATCTTGTACCCCTAGAAATGATCAAATTTATAATGACAACCTCACAGTGGAAGAGCAGAAGGCTCTTGTTGAGCTAAGCAGTGACTCTTCCATTGTGATAAAAAGCTCTGACAAAGGGGGTATGGTAGCTGTGCAGGTTGCGTCGGCCTATCAAGCTGAGGCCATCCAACAACTATCAGACACTGATACTTATATCGGGCTAAAAGGGAACCCCACCATGCAATATAAGAGTAGGCTAAAACAGCTGATTTCTAAAGGAGTCCGTTTTGGACTTCTATCAACAAAAGAGGGTGAAGCCTTGGTTCTGGACTTCCCCATATACCCTGTGTTCCATAACCTGCCCAAAATGCACACGGGTTTGGACCCCTCAAGGGTCGCCCAATTGTGGCTGGGATTGGCTCTCTTAACGAGAACCTTGGGTTCTGGATTTATTGTCAATTACAGCCACTGGCAGAGCCCTTCCCAGCTACTTAAAGGACACCAAAGAACTTTTAAAGTTGTGTGAATGGGTGGTATGTACTGAGGGAGATGTGTGAATCACAAGCGATTTGTCAAGCTTGTATTCCTCTATACCGCATGCATCGGGATTGCGTGCGGTGGAATATTTTCTGAACAAGCTCAGTGGATATTCTTCCATCCTAAAAGTATACATCATTGAGTGTTTGGATTATCTCCTTACGCACAATTGCTATCACCAGAAGTGTGGAGTGTCCTTGGGCACCCGCTTCTTGCCATCCCTGGCTAACTTGTACATGGGATGGTAGGAGGGGGTCCACATTTTTGGAGATAGAAATCGTTCCGTCTTCATATCAAATTGTTCCGTCACTACATTGACGACTTACTGTTCATTTTCCCCAGTGGGGTGGGAGATTTGGATGGCTATTTAAATTATTTAAATACTATTAAGCTGAATCTCCATTTCATTGGTTGCATGCATGATGAGTCTGTTCCTTTTCTTGACGTGATTTTGTCTCAAGAGGGACGCATTGTTTCTGGCCTTTATAGTAAACCCCTTTCTGGGAACACCCTTCTCCATGCGGATTCTGGGCATCCCAGACACATCATTCAGGGTATCCCCATTGGACAGTTCTTGAGGTTGCCCAGGATCTGCACGGAGGACGAGGATTTCCAGCAGGAGAAATCAGAGATGTACGGTAGGTTCTGTGAACGGGGATATCAAACAGGCACACTCCGCAGAGCTATTGTGATAGCAGAGAATGCCTCTAGAGAAACCCTATTAGGGAACAAGAAAAGATCCGGTATCGCTTCTCCTCATATTCCAATCTTCTCCACGCTGTTTAGCTTGGAATTCATGAAAATCAGACAATTTATTGAACGCCATCTACCCCTGTTATATGATGACAAACATTATCATAATGTATTGAGATGAGGGTTCAAGACGGTGGCTAAGAGAGCACCCACATTAGCTAATTCTTTATCTCCCAGTGATTTTGTATCTCATGGTTCTGCTAGAACATGGTTGCATTTCATGGGTTTATATAAATGTGGAATGGAGGGATGCCCTTGTTGTCCTAGGATCATAGCCGGCGATGTTTTTCAGTCGACTGTAAGTGCTAAAACATTCAAGATTAAAACATTTGTGAACTGCAATGCCAAGCATATCATTCATCTGATTACTTGCAAGGCATGTGCCATTTAGTATGTAGGTAGAACGACCTGGAGACTTCGTGACCGTTTGACCGATCACCTAAGGGACACAAGGAACATGGCACTAATGTCGCTAGGCAATTTAATCAGGTACATGGGGGCGATGCCTCTCTCTTGCAGATACAGGGTATAGAGCAGGTTAGAACCCCCAGGAAGGGGGGTGATAATTTTGGTAGGCTCAGCAAGAGAGAGGTATTTTGGATTTTCTCCTTACGAACGAGGATACCTGAAGGGTTAAACTTCCAGTGGGACTTAACCCACCTTTATGAGTGACCATCACCATATGCCCTCATCCTTTCTTTTTTTTTTTTTGTTTGGTCCATCGTTTTGTTATATGTGTAATGCTTATGACTAGAGTTGAGCGAACACCTGGACGTTCGGGTTCGCAGGGTCCGTGCGAACTTTGGGAAAAAGTCCGGGTTCGGCACCGAACGTTGCCCGAACGTTTTCCCGGACACCGAACCCCATTGAAGTCAATGGGGACCCGAACTTTTAGGCACAAAAATGGCTGTAACAATGTCCTGGCAATTGCTAGAGGGCTGCAAAAGGAAGTAAAATGGGGGTAAAAGTAGGGCAAGTGCCCTACAAAAAAATTGGGATAGGGAAAATAAATTAAAATCAAATAAAAAAATGGGAAGGGGGTGGATGTGGAGTAGGAGCCTAGAGGTTGACTAGGCCGTGACCATGGCAGTGTAGGTGGAAGTGGCGGTGGTCGAGGAGGAGAAGGAGGTAGCAAACATGGTATTTTTATTTTGTTTGTTTATAATTGGGGTAGCCCCCAAAATATTGAGGCCTATTCAAAAAAACAAGTATATGAATGACTGTGTGAGTCCGGCCGAAATGTTTATTCTGCACAAGGTACAGACAAGTCTTGTGGGATCCATGCCTGATTCATTTTAATAAAGGTTAGCTTGTCCACGTTGACTGTGGACAAACGGCTCCGCTTGTCTGTGATAACGTCCCCTGCCGTGCTAAACACACGTTCTGACAATACACTGGCTGCAGGGCAGGCCAGCACCTCCAAGGCATAAACGGCAAGCTCAGGCCATGTGGCCAATTTGGAGACCCAGAAGTTGAATGGGGCAGACCCATCAGTCAGTACGTGTAGGCATGTGCACACATACTCTTGCACCATGTTGCTGAATGCTGCCTCCTGCTAAGACGTTGTCTATCGGTTGGTGGTGCTGTTTGTTGTGGCGGGCTGCTGACAAAGATTTGCCACATTTCAGCCATGCTAACCCTGCCTTCTGAGGTGCTGGCGGTGGCACAGCTGCGTTGGTGTCCTCTTCCTCCTCCTCCTCCTCTGCCTTCGCCTTGTGCTTCCGCTGAGAAGTTACAATGTGGGCAACTCAGCTGTCGTTGCGCAGGCACTGCAGCATGTAGTCGGCCATGTGTGCCAGGCTGCCCAGAGGCAAAGACAAGCTGTCCTCTGTGGGAGGTATATCATCTGTGTCCTCTGTATCCCCCCAGCCACGCTCCAGTGATGCCCACGAGCTGCGTTGGGTGCCACCCTGCTGCAATTCCTCCTCCTCCTCATCTTCCTCATCCTCCTCGTCCTCCAGAACTGTGCCCTGGCTTGAATATTTTGGACCTGGCCTATGCTGGTGCAGGAACCCACCCTCCGAGCCACTTGCGAATGACTGGCCTGATAACCGTGGAAATGACACCTCTTCCTCCTCCTCATCCTCCTGTGCCACATCCTCTTCCATCATGGCCCGAAGTGTTTTTTCAAGGAGACATAGAAGTGGTATAGTAACACTGAGAACAGCGTCATC
>BLSH010092519.1:513299-523340 GCA_018402905.1 Glandirana rugosa
ACCTTATATAACACTTTCACATGTTTTGTAATAGTTATATTAGTACTGTGCCCTCCCAATCAAGTGTAAACGTTTTTATAACACATGTGTTACATGTGTCATTTCCCTTGGTGATCTATTTTGTTTGACACGACGACACTTGGTATAACTTCTAACATGGACGATGACATCCGGTGAAAAAAAACTCGACGAAGTTTCTTTTGGGGGTGTCGCCATTAAGTACACCGGCCACAGGACTTTCCCCGGCCGGCGTATATATCCCCCACCAGTGCCCGCCGGTACCTATCTCATTACGATACGTACCACTCCTGTCTCCCCCACCGTGGGTACGCGAGAATTACCTGTCCGGTGGGGACGAGGTCGGACAAAAGGAGAAGGTAGTGTTCTTGTGTGAGAATAAATATAAATAAAATAAATAAATAAAGTCCATGAATATATCACGGTAGTTAAATACGTCACGAAATGTATATATAACATCTCTATCCATGGCCGCCCGTGACCACCCCCTATATATGCGGCCGGCCCCTTTCAGGACACCGGCCACATGAATTACCGCTGTGGGGGTTTTCTTTGAAGCAGCTCAAAAAAAAGTGGCCTACAGTAGCAGGTACAATCTTCAATATGGTTCACAGCAGCACAGTTTGTTTTATCTAGTGGTTCCCTTTACTGTGTACATTGTGTACACAATATTTTTGCAAATGTGAACTAACCCTCCCGTGTCATGATTATATTGATAATGTTTTGTACACTTTCACAATATATTCCAGTTTGCCTACAGATTTGATGTTGTGCATTTTGAAGCTATGCAGTTATACTATACTTCACTAAAAGCCATGAAGTTCTATATTGGGTAAAAAAATGAAAATATAATACATCTGGCTAAACACCGCTGCCAACACGGCACCTGCTGACCTGTAAAAATATTTGATATATGTTACAAGCACAGATGTCTATTTCAGCTGAGAATTCTCTAGTTTAGTACTTTCTGACCATGTAACTTTTCAGAAATCTGTCCATGTAGATGGCTTTCATAGAGTTAAATTGTGACAGCAAAAAAGTAGTGCTAAAAAACTGTTTGATTTCTTATCTACTAAACAAATCACAATCATCTGAAACATGGGCAATCACATAAGATAGACCCAGCACATGCAACCCAGGGGAAACGGTTGAGCTTTTAACAATGGTGTTTGTTCAGTTTAAGAAAATGGAAAGGTTCAGATAACATTTTCATGGTATTAATGCATATATACAGTTAATATACTATACTATATTATAATATACAGTAAATTAACCTAATATTGCTAATATAGTAAATACGTCTCAGGGTGTCTAGTACTGAGATATAGAGATTATTCTACACTATATTCATTTTTTTAAGTAGGCAAGACAAACTTGTCTTTGTACTCCCCACCTAGTTGCCACCACACACGCTTGACACCTTCTGAACCAAATAAGTTTATCTTGGTCTCATCAGATCACAAGACATGGTTCCAGTAATCCATGTCCTTAGTCTGCTTGTCTTCAGCAACTGTTTGAGGGCTTTCTTGTGCATGATCTTTAGAAGAGGCGTCCTTCTGGGACGACAGCCATGCAGACCAATTTGATGCAGTGTGCGACGTATGGTCTGAGCACTGACAGGCTGAACCCCCAACCCCTTCAACTTCTGCAGCAATGCTGGCAGCACTCATACATCTATTTCCCAAAGACAACCTCTGGATATGACACTGAGCACATGTACTCAACTTCTTTAGTCAACCATGGTGAGGCCTGTTCTGACTGGAACCTGTCCTGTTAAACCGCTGTATGGTCAGAATACACTGATTAGTGACTGCTGCTGTTCGGCTGCAGCTGCTAATTGCGGAACATTTTCCAGCATGCCCTTTTCACAGAATTTGATCAAATAACTTCTGTCAAGCGGGGAGTGCCATACACTTATCGAATTTTCGATCAGTGTGCGAGGCAAGCTTTGGACAAGTGCACTGTTAAGCAGTGTAGCATGTATTGATGAAGTACATGGTGTAATAATTCAAAACTACCAAACAGAAATAGATTACTGTTTGGTTGTTATGAACTTTATAATGAAATTTATGAAAAAGTAAAAATACTGTATCTTTAGTGAAAGTTTCTTATATAATCATGATAGTCTCTTCATTGCAAACTACATGCTTAACTTTCTCAATCAGTATTCTTATGTAACAAATTGGAAACATGCTCACTAATGTTATTACATTTCCAGCACAGAAAGGTAAAAAAGCTTAAACAATAATACATTTGATTCTCCACACTTCCACCTTTATATTATAATGAGGCAATCATATTTCCTCACCTCTCCTTCCTTCTCACCAAGAGGATCCTATACAGGAATGTCTGATAAATGATGCAGAATCAGTGTATTATATTATAAATCTGTTTATTCAAATGACATAAAAGCAACAACAAAAAAAGCTTCTCGGCTCACATGTAAAAAGTGCACACAGCACTACAACAAGCACCTAAATAAATAAATCCAGTGGCTATGGCTCAACCTGATGTGTTTAATCAAATTATTGATTTTTTTCAAAGGCATTAGTTTGACAAAATGTATCAGTTGAGGCATAACCAGTGGGGTGCATCTATTTGTGGTTATTTTAATGCTGTGTGCATTGTTTCATATGATTGGAACAGCTTTTATATTCTTTTTTATGTCATCTTATTATACATATTTACATTGTGTATGAAGTTTATTTTGCATAATTTATCAGTATTTGCTATATGGGAATTTGGTGACAAGAGGAGAAAGGGGTGAAACATTATTATCTGGTTATAGTATATATATTTTCCATGTTTTATGCACCTAATAAATTAAAAGGATATATGCACGTTACTGTTTACAATATATAGGTGACTATGATCGTATAAGCACTGTTGATCTTGCTATATGATTTGTGTATCTGTGGCTTTAAGTTACATAATTTCTGTTATGATAACAAATGTAACTTGTCCTTATCTTTTAAGATTTTTTCAACTTTTAGTATATATTTATATATCAATCACAAATTGATGAACATCTATTATATACATAATATAAACATTAAAACTAGACATTAGTCAGTGAATGCATATTTTTATGTCGATAGATACTAAAAAATAAATGTGCAAAAATAGACATGATGCCTATTCGCATTTTTGAGGAAGCAAAGTAATACAATCTTCATGGCAAAAGTTCAAGAAGTTGCACCTCTAAAGCTTAACTAACTTTATATCCTATCAGGAGGTGTAGGCTATACACTAAAAAGTACCCTTAAATACAATATTTTCAAGTAGGCCTAAGCTGAAGGATTAGTCTCAGACAACCCGTTTGCTACAGTCTGTGGTCCATCTTGATGGTTAGGCATTTCTATTAAAATGACATGTAACCTATTTTGCCCCCCGCCCATGGAAATTCAAATGCATCTGTCGAGTTGATAAAGCACTTGCCTGGAGGGAAGTATTGTTTACATTTTCACTGCCTTCAGTGGGAAAGTGTGATTCTAATTATTTTCCCCCTGCTGAAAATTAATCCTGACCGTCTTGTTTAGCATATTACTTTGGTATATCTAGCAGAGGACTGAATAATGTCTTACATAAGGATCACCATTGTTTTTAATGTATAATATCTGATAACAAGATGAGTTGCTCTTACAAAAAATAAGTTTGTAGTAATATAAATCGGGGGTGTTTTTTTTTACTTCTAATATTATGGCTAGTTTTAAAGCCAATTAAAGAGGATACAGATGTTGCATAAGACAAACTTAACATATATTTGGTTAGATTCAATACAAAGATAATGGAGACCTCAAGCAAGGGTTGATAAATTCTTCCAGCACACTGGATGATTTCTACAATTCAAATACTTTGGGAACAAGCTGTGATCGCTCATTTAAATAGCCGAGCCTCAGAAATTATGTAGGTGCTTTAGGATTACTGGACAATCTATTTACCCCTTTTAGATAGTGGAATGGCTAACCAAACTCATAATCCTCCTGTGTCGCCAGGTGCAAAGTATCTGGAAGTCAACATCAGCTGCTAAAGCACCTTTTTCATCCTCCTCATCCACAGCTATTCCTGCCATTGTCCATGCCAACTGGCACAGAGGAATCCACTGAGTTATTTGAGCAGAGTATCTGCCACTTGCTGCAAGAGGATGCACAGAAATTAATTACATCTGGGTTTGAGGAAGAGAGCAGTGGAAACATAGAGTAAGGTGACATCAGACAGGGAGAACTAATTGGCACAAATGTTCTTGCAGCTGCAGCTTATTGCCAAGTTGGCTCCAATGATTAGGAGAGGGGGTGATGATGAGGTCTCTGACTTTACTTGGGTGCCAGATATAGCAAAGGAGAAAGGTAAGAAAGGGGCACAACATTAGTGAGGCAGACTGTCATCTGGGGGCAGGTCACAGGGTATTGGAGTGAGAAGTCCTCCTGTTCAACTGGATGGATGGCAGAGCTCCAAAAATACAGGGCACTGTTATTTCCTTGTCCACTTCCCAAAGGTCAGTTGTGTGGGCTTTTCTCGATGCATGTGCTGTAGACCACACTTTAGTAATCTGAAGTCTTTGCCTAAAGTGTATCAGGCATGAAAATGGGAACAGCACCCAAATGCTAGCCATCTGCAGGTTCTTCCAGCAAGAAAGAGAGTCAGATTGTTGCCACTCAGAGGAGGGGCAAGCATAGGTGAATTCCGCCCCCTTCCGTGAATTTGTGGCCTATGCTGTATTGAATTGGCAAGTTCCTGGCCACCATTTCTTTACCCGCAAGGCCATCACTACCCTCATATACAATATAGCATTTCTGGAACAAAGTTTCAGGCAGGGTAGTGACTTGTCAAGCAGTATTGAAGAAGCATTTAATCTCTTGGCTACTGAAGCACTGCGACCAATAGTGCAGTTGAACACCATATTTTTGTTTCTCCAGAGTTATTTCACCTTGTCACTCCACTGCTTAATTGCTGGCAGTGGGACTTTCTAGTTAAAGTTGTTCTAAAGGCAGAAGGATTTTTACCTTAATGCATTCTCTGCATTAAGGTAAAAAACCTCCTGCAAGCAGCACCCCCAGCCCCCTATTATACTTACCTGAGCACAATCTTGATCCAGGGCTGTGCAGGAGAGCACAGATTCTCTCGGCTCTCTGTCCTCATTGGCTCAGACACAGCCCTCTTCATTCTCAATCACAGCCAGTGAGGAGGAAGCATGGAGCCAGCTCAGAAGCAAGCATGTTGATTGTGGCCTTGCACACCTTGGCTGTCTTTGAAGTTATGTTTGCATTCTCCATGAGGGGCTCTCTTCTCATTGCCCCTCATAAAAGCATTTCTGCCTATAGTTCAATGCAGATAACTCTGTCTGGAGCTGAGCTATTCCTAATATTGGATGGCCACCTTACATGGAGCCGTCTGTTTAGTAATGGATAGGTATATCAGCTTACCTACAATGGCCAAGTTCTCTGTTCCTGAAATGCTATGGATGCTTCTAACGTGGAACTTCAAATTAGGATAGCATCTATATCTCACTGCAATGTTTCTCTGACCTTGTTGGACAAAAGTCCATCTCCAAATAGTTTCTTCAGCCATCTGTCTGCATTACCTCAGCCATCCTACTATGCCCTTTACCTGCATTTTATCTTTGCTGTCATGCCTTATAGTTTCAGTGCAAACAGCAGAATTAATTCTTCTGTTCTTTACTTTTTGCCAACAAAGTGGGACCTGAACCCAGCTATAATGCCATGGGAATTCTGATCTTCCACTGGGAGGTGCAAGATTAACCTTCTTAGACAACAAACAGCCAAGTAAATAATCCAAGGAAAAACCAAGCTCACTTACCGACCAGCTTGAAATTATTTCCTTGGCTGTTTGTTGTCTATCTGATGCCCTCCAATGCTCCTTACCATACAGACCAGTTATAGATGGAGGCAGTGGCCTACTTTTTGGGCAAGATTAACCTTCTTGCCTCCCCCTTCTAGGGTGTTAATGGCCTGTTAATGCCTCCTGTTCTTTGGGATCCCATAAGATTGGGTCAAGCACTGCAATCTCTTCACCCAATCATCCAAGTCCTTACCTGACCCTATGTACGTGGGTAATTGTTGCAACAGAAATTCTGCTAGGAATAAGGGAGTCATTTGTGCAAGGCTGGTATGTTGACTGCTTCCCTCTTAAGTAGTACTAATCTGTGTTGCACTCCCATTACAATCGTCTGACATGGTCAATCCTTTTCGTAGATGCCAAGTTTACCAGAATAGGTAATCAACTGAATGATCAAACACAGATTAACTATAATTTACAGTTTACTTAATGGTAAACATACTAATGAAAAACAGGTTTTGGGTGGAAAAAACATGCATAGACACAGAATAATTAAAGCTTCACAAAATACCAAAAGAAAAAGATGGACATTTAAAGTACCCAACATAGTCTGAATAATACAATTATTTCACCTTTATGATAACATTAATATTGTCATAAAACAAGTATGATATGTTTTTTCATTTTTATTCAAACATCAAGTCTCCACCCCTTCACCTAACCTGTTGTATTATAATATTTACAGTAACAGCTGTTAGTGGAACATATTCAGTCATACTTATATATACAAAAGGTATAGTTAGTCCTTTAAGCAGATAGGTGGGGGTAGGTTGGAGTCATTTTGAAAAAGACGGAAATATAATAATTGTCACTGGGAGCAATATTTATTTTAAGGAATCATTTTATCAATAAAAGTGAATTAATTTTATTATTCAGACTATGTTAGGTAACTTCAAAGTCCACCTTTATTGTTTGGTATTTAAGCTATCGTACAACCGCACGTCCAACTTTTGTCCAAATTGGCTGTCTAGCGTACTGACAGTAGTCAAGTAATTGTCCAACAAAGCCAAACGCAGTGACGTGTTACAAGCATATAAAGAGGAAGTTGAGGGACTGATGTGAATGTACAATGTATATGTAAAGAGCTGCGTAAATTAATGGTGCTATATAAGTATCTGAAATAAATAAATAAAATAAATAAGTTCAGGTGAATGTGATTTTTGAATTACGAATGCAGGTTTACACGACCGAACACTTCCTGGATTCCAAGCATCCATGTTTGTACTTACAACTTTTATTGGTCCAACTTCTGTGCACACGAGCCTAAAATTGGCCAATGCCTTGTTGGCAGACAAAAGTTTTCTAGTCTTCACATACAAGTTCTGTTGGACGATAATTGGAAATTGGCTGTCGAATTGTGCATACTAAGGGTTGGATTATTGGACAACAGGTCGATAATTGTGCCATGTGTACGGGCCTTTAGTCCTCTACTATTCTTGGGATGTAGTAGCCTGATATGTATCAGCCCATTTCCTTTTCATTATGAAGGCTGCACAAACAAAATAAAAGAGGGTCAAGCTGGGAATCGCTATTTCAGTAAAATAGTTAAGAACACAGCTATTATCCTCATAGTTATCCTTCTTCACAGCAATGTCCAAGGTTGCTCTGGTAACACAGATAAACAGCTGGAAGGATCCAAACCCCTAAAAGACAAAGGACCATCCCACTAAAACTGGAGTACTCTAGTTACAGTCAGTAGCTGAATATTCTGGAGAAGCTGTATGCCATTAGGCTTCCCCCAGCTTCCCACGTTCCTAGTTCCAAGAGTGGAAAGGCCTCTAACCTGGCTGCAAATCATTTGCCTAACTACCTCTGTGTCATCAAGTGTGGCCTCCCTGGGCTGTTGAGAGAAGAAACCTGGAGAGTTTATACTAGTTATGCATGTTCAGGGAACCCAGGGAGTTGTGGTAAATTGAGATAAAGGGGTATACGCCTTCATCTGAGCATAGTGAGTAAAAGGGAACTGTGTTACCAATGCTTAAGTAAGTCTTTAAATTATGAATAGAACTCCACTGCCTGAAAAAGGAACAGTTGATGTTGTTATGTTTCATTCCATCTCAGTAAACAATGGGCATCATGCCAATGATGTGAAAAGGACACCTGGACCCCACCTTCTGGATAGAAGAAAACATAATATTAATATGTAATATTTATTTATTACCTAACCTAAAACTTTTTTATGCCATGATAAACAAAGAAAACAGTTATATACAAAAACATTGTGGGGTTGATTTACTAAAACTGGAGAGCGCAAAATCTGGTGCAGTTCTACATAGAAACCAATCTGCTTCCATTTTTGTCAAAGCTTAATTGAACAAGCTGAAGTTAGAAGCTGATTGGCTATTATGCACAGCTGCACTAGATTTTGCACTCTCCAGTTTTAGTAAATCAACCCCTATGCATTGCCTTTAAGCATTTTAAAACCATTATTGTGCTTTTTAGCTCTCTGTAAAAATTGGCAATAGACTACTTGTGTGGTACAGAAATATGTGAACAGTGACCAATTATTATTTCAGTATGCATTGGCAATCATTTTCATTGGATCAGTACTGCTGCACCTGTAAATTGCATTCATGCTGGAAGCATGGTATTTAAATCAGTAGGAGCTTGTGCTCTTCTGACACCATCTGTGCAACTTATGGAATAAAGTCAAATGTGGCATCACAGAGGATCACACATGTTATGATATTACAATCTTAGACTATTATGGTGGAGATTACTTTTTCATTTCTAAATAATCAACTATAAATATTCTAAAATAATATAAAATAGTATGGACTGTTTTGCCTCAATGATTATACTTGCTAGTCAATGAAGGAATAAGCATTGTTTCCGGAACCTAAAATTAGTTCCAGGAACAAACTTTCATTGTAAGAATGAAAGAGAGAATTAGATTGTTACTGTTATGAGAAACACGTATGTACTTTGATAAACCATGGGCATGACTGTAAGTCTACTTTGCAACTAGGGATGAGCTAATCTCCTCTGGGTTTGATTCTAGCAGAGTTGATTGAACTTCAAAGAAGTTCTGATGCCATACCCGAACCCCATTAAAATGAATGGAAGCTTGAATCTGTCAAATTAAAAATGCCCTCTTCTGGGCCAACAGGTAAGGGGGTGTAAATCAAACAGCAGGGGGATGTCAATTGCACTGAGTAACATTAAATGTGTAAAGTGTAACATTAAAATGCCCAATTCCTTCAAATAACATGTCTAGGGATGTCTGAATCCTGCCTGTGAAGAGCTGCATCTATGTGATGTAGTTAAAGTGCTGCAGCACTGACATTTACAAAGAAAAAAATGTTTAAAATTCCCAGCAAATTACATTTCATTTGACCTCCATGTTTTTTGGGGAACCTTTGGAGGGGTCTGTGTGTTTTTTTTTTTCTTCTTTTTTTTTTGAAGCTGGCAATTTAAACTGAATCATTTTTCTTTTTTCATATCTGGATAATGATGTCAGCCAGCATCACTGACTGGCATTCAGCAGCTGGCCACTAATCTGCCATTCATGGTAAGGGTCCACTGGGGGCAGGATCAATTTACACTGGTCATCAGGTCATCGTTCATCGAGATTGGCGATGAGACAATTGCCTCTTTCCCACATCCCTGGTCCTGTGGATGTGAGGGTCTGTGGGGGGAACTATCTGGAAGCCCTTTTCAGAATAAGGAGGCCCCAAATATCCAGCTCCCCCTAAAAATAGCCCTAAAAAATCTCCCTCAAAAAGTCAGCTCCCCAACCAGCTGCTGAATGAAAAAATTGATGAAATGCTGGAAGAGGTTATTAATCAAATATGGGCATGACCATATTTGCTAAATGACATCACCCAGGATCCAAGGTCAGTCTGTTGACTTTAAATTGGAGGCTGTCAACAAAGACACAAGCTCAGTTGAAAAATCAGCACTAGTGTTGAGCGAACCCGGACTGTAACGTTCGGGTCCGTACACAACTTTCGGGTGTCCGTGGCACGGACCCGGACCCGGACATTTCAAAAATCGTTCGGGTTCGGTCCGGGGTTCTGCTATTTTACTCCACGTGTTGAGAAGCTGCAGGGCAGCCAATCAACAAGCGTTTCACTGGTTTGCCCTTAGAAGCCATCACAGCCATGCCTACTAATGGCATGGCTGTGATTGGCCAGTGCATCATGTGACACAGCCTCTTTATAAGCT
>BLSH010092519.1:539332-554804 GCA_018402905.1 Glandirana rugosa
TACCCAGTTTTTGTCTAGTATAATCTTCTACGGTTTCGTCGTGTACCACATTCATGTCATATGACATAATAGTAAGTAGGTTCGATGACTGCAATGTATTGCCAGGTGTACAGTTAGAAGTTTGTTTAGGAGACTTGTCATGACCGATTAAGACGTATGACATCCAAAATTACTGACGTTCACTACTGGAACTATATGAACTTGTAACCATGACATGACGTCGTCTTGTCACACAAAACTCTACATTCAAGGAACCTTTCACTAATTTTTGTCTTTTTTTTTAGAACCGTCAAAACGGGTGTGAGTGAAACAATTTATTGGCATTACAAGAATAAATTTAACAACATTTCAAACATAACAAACAAAGTGAGTGTGGGCAAAACTGCCAAGATTTTTTTTTCTGTTTTTAATCACTTTCCAAGGAACTTACATCTCAAAACACACTGTTCTGCTGCAGTACAGTACCAATGTTCAAGTATATCAAGGTCATCACTTGCAGTCATTAAAACCTACAGTATGCAGAATTAGCCAGTACTGTTCAGAGGATTTGTTTGAAGATTGACATGTGGACCGTTATGTAACGTCAGTAGCTTGGATGAATGATAATACAGTATACTGTACTTACACCATGTGCTGCTTTGGCATCTTCTAATATGATCTGTTTTTGACCCATGATGCTGAACTCCAGGTAAACAAACAACTGAATACATAGCTGAATACATACAGTATACACAAACTGTTTCCATTTTTAAAACATTTGTCATTGCGGACAGTCAGTGATCCAGGCACCCCTGACAGACAGAATTTTTCTTTTGCTAATCCAGGTAATCAATACTTGGTTTCCTGAAATTATAATAGGAAGTTCAGTTGAACTATTTTTAATTTTTTTAAAAGTGCATCTTATGGGCGAAAAAATATTTTTTTTGGCAAAAGGATTGTACTTTCCCAGTGTCACCCAGTAAAAATGTAATCAGTTCCAAATATTGACAGTAGCTTCTCCTAAGCGTTTATATATTAGAGACCTTCCATCAATATTTTCCATTCTATAACAAATGTAAATGTGGACACTATCCATAAAAATAGCATCTACTACATTCCAATTTTCCAAATAGTAAAGTGTTGGATTAAAGACGTGTAAAGGTAAATATTAGCGTGTCTAAATTTTATTAGACAATATGTATGATTGTGTAATATTACATCATTAAAGGCATTTACTGATCACTGACTTTGTTCAGATTGCAGTATATGATTACATTTGGAAAAAAGAAGCAACCAACAAAAGCTCAATCTCAAATTCTGATATCCAGCACCTGGAACCACATGATTTAGGAAGTTATCAGGATGGATCAAAAGACATTACCACTCACATATTGATTTATACCATACACCTTAAGGGTTTTCAGGAACTTTATAGACAGTTTCTTCGGCTACCTGATGGAGCTATTGTTGAGGTATGTTATAATGTACAGTTTTATTGGTATCATTCATTCCTAAGTACAAGTGAACTTTTCCTATAAATACAACACTTCCAAGACAAACTAAACACATTTTTTAAAGAACAACTTCCTACATACACCTTTTGCACATTCTTATGTTAAAGTCCTGGTTAGATTTAATCTCCACTATTTGGAGACTGTTTTGCCTTCAGCAAAATGCACATGCTAGATTACACCCCTCTCATTATCTATGGAAAAAGAAACAGCCTCTGTACCATCAGATGCATTATCATGTTTCTGTACTTTTCCATAACTTATAAATTGAAAGATGTATAGTCAAGTATAACCAAGAAAATAAAAAGGCATGTAATGTTTTAATATTATATTACATTAGGGTAGTATTATTTTACTACCACTCTCAAAGGTGTTATGAACTGGGCAAAATCCAGTTTCCTTCACAGAAAAAGTGTAACACTTGTAATCTATTTTTAAAGAGTGTCTGTTTTTTTCTTTTTAAGTCTCCATGAATATAGGAATTCAAATTTCAAAAGAACAACTGCTCAAAGCAACTGAACTCTTACAACAACAGGCAGTTTTGAAAAGCATTGCTGAATACATTACATTTATAAGACTTGATTAAAGGGCATCTTCAGAATTTAGCATGTCAACTGTTGTGCCACTCTTGCTAAATGTGTGTTTGTCTCTAAAGTGTTGCCATCTACATTAACAGATACTTGCATTTGCGATGATAACAGGTGCCACAATAGGTCACATAATTAGAATTGCAATTCTAGCCCCAGGTTCCTTTGATTTTTTTTTTAACTGTCCACCCCATCTTTCCTCCCTTAATAAAAACAAATTTGTTTCTGTGTATTCTTAGGCTTATGCTCGAGGTTGTTTTCTCTTATAATGGAATTGGCTGTGAACTGTGTTTTTTTCTATACCTAGTAAATTTAACATCTTTGAATGTTACCAAATTAATACTAGCAAAAAGTGAAATCTTCATCTTCTTCAGCAAAGGTTACAACATTTCTAGTGACAGTTGATGTTCCAGCGTTTCTCAGTAAACAAGCTTATAAAGGGCAAGGAATTACATTTCTTCACTCATACTGTACAAGTAAATTAATTCAGATTTTGTATATCATTTAAGCTCCAATTATGCTAGGAAAATGTTCCATTTTCGGATCCCAGCATCACATCATTCACATCATCACATGTAGAGTTCAACATATTTGGTTTCCTTCAAAATGCCAGTAACATACCATTAAAGCAGGCCTTGCCAAAAAAAGTGACATCTTAGCATTAAAATATGCATTGCCCACTTTTGTAAAGAAAGTATGTAGGATGTTGTGTCCTGAAGAAAATAACATCTACACCTAGTACAATTTGTGTTAAACTGAGATACTGCTATAGCGCTAAGATAACAAGTTGCTCTTAAGGTAAAGACTTCAAATCTGTCTGCTTTGGCATTTTACAAGAGAGTCACTGGATATTTGTGGAAAAGCTTAAACCTAGGAACTTTTTACGTTCATACAGTTCTGTTTTATAGTGAAGCAATGAAAACAAAGTTCACTGCATTATCTACACATTTGAGATTATTTACCATGCAGTACAAAGAGAAGATCTGAAATGCAAAGACCAGTATTACCACCAATCAGAGACTGATACATATAACTTAAAGTGATACTAAACAGAGAAATGTAATTTCCATAATTCACTTACATAAATCATATATCATGCCCCTGCATTTTTTTTAATCCTCTAAGTATCTTATTCCTGCAGTCAGGGCATTGCTAGGTGGGAAAAAGACCAGGGGCTCCAGCCCGAAGAAATGCGGCACAGGAAGCGGTGAACACGTGTGAATTGAGTCTGAGATGAACGAGGGATGGACGGAGGAAGAAAGAAAGCGATAGGGAGAAAAGGAGAGAGAAGAGAAGGAAGGAAAGAAAGAAAGAGGGATGGAGGGACAGTAGGCCCAGATCCTACACCACAATAGCAATATGTGTATTCCACAAAGTTTAACAATCAGCAGATAAAGATACTCCAAACATCTGGTGTTGGCGCTTAAATCATCCCGGCACCATGGTTGTTATGGTGTCAGGATGATTGAAGTGCATTATTTTTATTATTATATTGTAGTATAAAATTAAATAGCTCAACTCACCATAATGCAGAATCAGTGGGAGCCCCGAGCGTGACAGATGCCATCAGGTGTCCCCAGCGGAGTCCCTCCTTCCATCAGGTACCCCCAGTGGAGTTCCTCCTTACATCACAGGTGCCCCCAGTGGAGTTCCTCCTTACATCACAGGTGCCCCCAGTAGAGTACCTCCTTACATCACAGGTGCCCCCAGCAGAGTGCCTCCTTACATCACAGGTGACCCCAACGGAGTTCCTCCTTACATTACAGGTGCCCCCAGCGGAGTTCCTCCTTACATAACAGTTGCCCCCAGCGGAGTGTCCCTCCTTACATCACAGGTGCCCCAAACAGCATGTGCCTCCTTACATCACAGGTGCCCCCAACGGAATGTCCCTCCTTATATCACAGGTGCCCCCCAGTGGAGTCCCTCCTTACATCGTAGGTAACCCCAGCGGAGTGCCTCCTTACATCACAGGTGCCCCCAGCAAAGTGCCTCCTTACATCACAGGTGCCCCCAGTCGAGTGTCCCTCCTTACATCACAGTGATTCACAGGAGAGAGGGCATGTGAGGGGCAGTGAGAGATGATGTCATCTGTCTGCTCCCCGCCACACCTTCAACATTGCACCAGCCAGGCTTGACTTTGAGGGCGGAAGAGCAGTGATGCAGGGCGGGCAGAGAGAGATGATGTCATCTCTGCTTGCCTGCCCCACTCGCTTCTCATGCTCAAGCCACCCATTCATGGCTCTGTTAAGCCGCCCACCCGCAGTTCTATCAAAGACGCCCGTTTGCGGCTCTGTTAAGCTGCCCACCCGCTCTCCTGTTAGGGACCCCGACACTCAGGGCTATCGATAATACATCCGGGGCTGTAGCCTCGATAGCCACACCCTGGTGATACCCCTGCCTGCAGTGCTGTTGTGTGGGCCCATGATCTTTTCCCCTGTTCTTTGGCATTTGCAGGGAAAGATCTTTGAGAGGGGCTTCTACTACTCTGCTGATGTATGCTCTCTACAGTGTGAGTCTGTATCTGGCCATGCCCGATTGGTGCTGTGTCAGTCACATGACTAAAAAAACTGTTTCAGAACAGCAATTAAAATTAGATTATAACTATCATAAAAATTGTTTTACAGCTACCTAGAAGTTATTATTGAACAGCTAATGTTTATTTTTGTGCATTGATATGGTTTAGGCAAGACTCAAAGATGATGGACACTAGCTTTCATTTTGTTCAAACGGCATTTGCATCCAATGCTAGCCATACACCTGTCGAAAAATCGTTCGAACAAGTTTTCAAAAAACAAACGAATGGTCGTAAGAGCAAACCATTTTGCCACCCTGTAATGACCGAAATTTGAATGATAACTCGTTCAACTGACATAAATGAATCAGTTTTTTGTTTGTTTTGTCACATATGCCTAGTGCAAACTGTTCAGACGAGAAACACATTAACCACTTCAGCCCCGGTAGGATTTGCCCCCTTAATGACCAGGCCATTTTTTTTGCGATACAGCACTGCATCGTTTTAACTGACAATTGCACGGTTGTGCAACGTTGAACCCAAACAACATTGACGTCCTTTTTTTCAAACAAATAGAGCTTTCATTTGGTGGTATATGATCACCTCTGCGGTTTTTATTTTTTGCGCTATAAACAAACAAAGAGTGACAATTTTGAAACAAAAAACATTTTTTTTACTTTTTGCTATAATACATATCCAAAAAAATATAAAAAAAATGTATTCATCAGTTTAGGCCGATATGTATTCTACATATTTTTGGTAAATAAAATCACAATAAGCGTATATTGATTGGGTTGTGCAAAAGTATTGCGTCTACAAAATAAGGAATAGATTTATGGCTTTTTTTATGATCACTGGGAACAGTAGATCACTGTCATGTCCCCTGTCAGAACAGGGATCCACCTTGTTTACACTGGCAGATCCCGTTCTGCCTCTGTAGAAGGCAATCGCAGACATCGAGTCCGCCCGACCCACGGGCACGCTCACACATTGTACAGTGGGCAGGAGTGCGTGCTGCCGCTGGCGTGCTCCCACCGCAACTGCGTCTGCGGGACACACCTATGGCAATTTGCGCAGAAGAGCTGACCTGCCACCGGCAAATGATGTCGGCTGGTAGGCAAGCAGTTAACCTGTCAATTTATTGTTTTGGCCAAAGTTTTCCAAAGTTTTCCTTTGATTTCTCGGCTAAAAAATATCACAATCGATTTGTGCCCATTAAATGAACAAACTGTCCAAATGACAGATTTTTGAACGCTTTTTCGTCTAGTGTATGGCCCCCACAAGGCTCTTTCTTCATTTTGCAGGTGTTAGCAATTACATTTGATAAATTTAACCCCTTCACAGCTAAGGGTAAAACAAATCTAAATGCCTAATACCAATTTAGCATTTTTGACATATGTTAGTAAAACTGTCCAAATCATCACAACTAATTTGTGTATCCAGGTGGATTATACCTTGTTTTTTTCAGGCTTTCATTTAGTGGTAAATGGTAATGGATATCTCTTGATTTTTTTTTATTATCAAAGGAAAATTGGCCCAAAATAGTAAAAAAAAAGTTTTTTTTTGCAAATTTGACTGTATATTACTTGCTACTATCATAACCTACCACCAAAGAACAACCTAACATAAATTCTCCTGCTCCTGATGATCACAGCGCTACCATATACATATATGTTAAGTGTTGTTTGTACCCATAGTACAGCCCAGAATGTGCATTTTGTTTTTTTTGTTTTTTTAATCCTGCCTAAACCTCTGACACGAACACTAACTGACATTAATACTCAATTCAAAAAAAATCCTGTGCAAAAAATACTGACCCTGACCTTTGACCTTGACCTTTGACCCTGACATTGAGCCAAACACTAACCCTGGCACTGACCTAAATCACACCTTGATCTAGGTTTTTTTTTCTTTTTTTCAATTTTATTTTATTTTATTTTTATTTTCTATCTCTTTGAGGGCACAGGATGATGCAGTGTATCTCTCTCGTCCATTTACAGAGAGAGAAAACATGGGGGCGGCAGGCTTCACAGTGACTGATTACTGTGATAACCAATGAGAGGCTATCACAGCGATCAGGTGACCTGGAACCTACCGTTCTGGGTACCGATTGTTAGACTGGGGCCTGGGACTCTTGGTGAGACCCTTGTCTCTGTGCTGGGAGCGCAAAAGCACAAAGGGAGGTATGCAAATATGTGGCCCCATGGAAAAAAGCCCAGTGCAGTGGAACAGCATATTTGTGTATGCTGGGCGTAAAGGGGGTGAATATTGATATATACTAAAACTAAGCTATTTTGTGAGTTTCCTAGTGAATGTAATCAATGGGCACACTACTGTATATTCCGCCCCCATAGTGTTTAGCAATAGGAGAACATGGAGGAGGAGGGGAGTGTCATTTATCACTGTGTATATGCTCACATGTGTGGCTCTATACTCATGTCAGCTGCACAGATAAGAAAAAGGAGGAGATGAAGAGCTTTGTAGGGAACTGAAATTAAGCATGCTCAGTAGATGGACACCAACTGGTCTACACATTCTTAGGCTGCAGTGGGGACACAGAGAAGACGGGGTGGACAGCTGAAGGCAGGATCAATCAGGTATATTTCACTCTACATAAAACAAATGCTTTAGTTATTTGTGAGTATGCACACACTATTATTTAGCATGTAATGAAAGTTTTTCATAGTCTGGGTTTAATGACACTTTAAGCCATATCACTGAAACATTAATTCCAATTGGCTGTTATGAGTTCACATACTTAGGTGGCCATGTCATGTCAAGAAAATTCTAGTAACCAAGCCTAGAGGAAAATTCCTAAAGGCAGGTCTAAACTGAAAAGGGAAAATGGCAAAGAAAGGATAGGATGTAGAAATGGGAAAGAAGTTGGTTGCAACTGAGAAGTTTGGAACAAACTGTTAAAAAGGCCTCAGAATAAACAAGGTAATCGGCTCGCTCTCTTTTGATTATGGATATGTAAATATTGCAGCTCCAGAATGCAATATGCAATGTGAATACAAGGAATATACATAAAAAAAGATAACAGTGATAGAAAACTTGGTGTTTAAAGTGGTAGTAAAGATTCATGATTATAGCTTACAAAATGGATATCACATTGATTTTGCACAGACATTTTGAACAGATTGCCATATAAAGCTATATAGGGGGATATAAGGTGATGCAATATAATTGCAGATGTGGTAGTGTTGTTGAAATGAGTGTAGGGTACGGTTTCTATTTGTTATTGAGGTGATAGTGAAGCCTATTACAAAGAACAAAAAATGGTGGAGGCAAAATAGGGCAGTACACCTAACTCCTAGGTATCTAATATGATATGTAGACCAAAGGAAGGCAAAGTTGGATTTGAAAGGGTTGAGCCATTCTGAGGGTGTATAAATATGAAGGGCCATGGATTTAGAGTGCAGAAACTGCCAATCCACTCTGTTGAAAGCCTTCTCTGCATCGGTGGAAACTATCATGAACGAAGCTGGTTTGGATGGAGTGGATCACATTGAAGGTTTTAGCAGTGTTATTTCTAGTTTCTAACAAAGGAATATAATCTACTTGGTCTGTGTGTATGAGGTTTTGAAAGCTGGGGGTAAATCTGTTAGCTATACTTTTAGCAGATTGCTTGAGGTCAAGGTGTCCAGGTCCTGGGCTCTAAACCCCATGTTAAGATTAAAGAGGTTGTAAAATTCCATTTTCAAGTTGTACCTGTAGGTAAGCCTATAATAAGGCTTACCTATAGGTACAGTAAATATCTCCTAAATGGATGTAAACAGTCAAACAGTCCATGAAAAATTGGCTCCGGGACTCAAGTAGTTAAAGACTCTAGCTGGAAGATAAAAAAAACTGATGTAAAAACAGATGAAAAATGGATGAAAAACTGATGTAAACTTCATCCATTTTTTACTTTGAAAAAACTTGACTGAACTGATAAAACAAATGGTCCACATGTGTGAAAGGGGCCTTAGGCAAAATTAATTGGACAGTGAAAATTAATTTTGCTAAGTGAACAACCTATTTCCTTTGGTTAATCAACCCCATGGGGTTCAAGGGTATATTCACAGGTGACAACAAGGTTCACCGAGAAGCCCTGAATGATGCATCAGCTGTTTAGGGGTACCAGTTGGGGAATCACATCACAGGGAGCTTATGATCTCCAAATAAGGTATTACAGGGAAGCTCATGGTTATGATTGACTGGTGTCAGTCGGAGGAGGTGGGTGGTATCCCCAATGACAAAATCTCCATCCAACATCTGATACAAATATACACTTTTAACTAGTCAGTTAAACAAGTCACCCTGCAACTTATAAAACCATTTTCAACCACTGTTATTTAAAAGGGTCAGGAAAGATTAAACCTTGTGGGGGGAAGCTGATCTCAAATGAAAAGGCAACAATGTGAAACAATCAGAGTGCAATAGTTAAGTAAGTAAAAGGTTAACAAGGTATTCTAGGGGGCGGTACTCCATCACAGATAAATGCATATGCAATTTCTAATGTACTGTATATCAACAGGTGGCATGTTCCAAAGACTTATTAGTATTATTTAATACAGTATATTAAAAGCAACGCTCTAATATAGCCTTCTCTAGTGTATAAAAAGAATAAACCCAGCTGCTGCCTAACATGTAACTAAAGACAAACCTTTTTTTCATTCTATAGAGTAAGGGAGAGATATAACCACAGTTTTGTTTTGTTTTTTTTGCCATCTTTGTCCCATAGATCAATGTCAAACCTGCTCTACAAGCTAGTGTAGGAAAGTGAATTAGGTACAATCCAAGGGTGATGGGGGAGATTGGGGGTGTTGTGAGACAACAGAGCAGACTGGAATATATTTTGGGGCAATTAGAGTGATTGTAAAATGATTATTTTTTTCTTAATAACAAATGTCATGCTTACCTGCTCTGTGCAGTTGTTGTGCACAGAGCGGCCCCAATCATCCTCTTCTCAGATCCCCTGCCAGAACTCTTGGCTCTTGCTGTTCTCCATGTGCACCCATAGGAAGCCAATTCCTATGGTGGCACAAGGGCAGATTCACTCAGAAATCAGACTGTGCACGTCTATGGACACATAGAGTGTGGCTATATTGCACCCCTGCTCCCTCCTCACTGAATTTGCTTGACAGCAGCAGATGCCAATGGCTCCTGCTGCCATCTCCATGTCTGGTGAGGAGAGAGAGTGGAAATAAATAGTAAACATGTTTTTATCAATGATATTAATACCATTTTGCATTTTTTGCTGGCTTTTACTATTCCTTGGGATTCAAGATTTGCAATAATATGCTGTGTATGTATATTGTAACCAATTTACAATTATTTTCTAGAAAAGCATGTTCAACACATCTGTATCATAGCTGTATTTAAACTTGTGGATGTGTGCAGCTAAAAAAATAAATAAATACAATAGTAGTAGTTAAAAAGCTAAATAAATAGTACAAAAACCAAATGAAAAAAAAACGTATTCTTATATGAGAGGTAGATCATGTACTTATTTTACATAATTCTTGAGTGGTATGTTTAAATTATATTGAGAGATGTATACAGTACTACCAATGAGCATTCATGTCCCCTGTGGAATACTTAACAATGATTTTATTGCTCTTTGATGTCATTTACCATACAATATAAACAGATTAGGCTGCTAGATTTAAGCTGTCTTCTTTTGTATGGAAGCTATTTTCAGATACTGAAGCTCAAAGAATGTGGAATATTAATGTGAATTAATGTTAATATTACAGGCATGACAGCAGTTAATGAGGAGTTTCTATATATTCTATCTTGCATTAATCCAAATGTGATAAAGATGATATGCAAAAAGCACAACACTTCTAAACAAACATTATTGTAATCACACAGACGTACTGAATGCTGATTTTACTGAATTACTCCTGAGCTGGACTGAGATAAAAAATATAATAATTCCTGTTAAATTTTATGTAACTTTTTTGGCTTAAGTGAAATACATTAATGTTAATTAACTATCTTTTCATTAAAATAGAAAATAAAGTAATTTTCTGAAAATCTATTGCACTAAACTGAAGCTCCACTCTTAACTAATTTATTCACAAATGTCACACCTAAATGTAATTGGCCATGACACGTTCTCTGCACAGCAGTGTGAAGCAAACCTCTTTATTCACCGTATTTTTTTAATAGGCACGTAATGACACTGTTCTGATTTTAGCAAACTGAGCAGCACAAACGGGGATTTGGATTGGACAGTGAGAAAGTCATTGATTCACTCTTTTGGGTGAACTGATTTGCTGTGTGAACAGGGTGCCTGAGTTCTATCCTGAATCCAACACAAAGTCCTCTAGTCAGTGAGGACTTGGGATCCAATTGGCTCACACATGTATACATAGGAATAGGATCAATATTCCAATGATTATGCATGATTACCAGTGGACCAAAAGTTAGGAATAATAAACCTGTGCTCCATCTGTATCCTATAGAACCCTTCAGTAGTTAAACAAGGTTAATTGCAAATGCCCTCCCACTAAAGCATATCTCAGGGAACACCATAATGGTGATTCATTTTGTACATGTGGATATTTTTTTTTTTTAGATTTTTGGAGATTTCAGTGGTATGAATCTGTTACCCAATGAAGTCAGTAATGCAACTGAAGACCAGATCTACTCTCAGTCATGTGATGCAGCTACTAAAATGAACATGAGAGAGAGGAAGAAAAGTACAGCAAGCTGCTAAGGTAATATCTACTGCATTAATATTATAATTATTATTTGTTTTTTTCTCACAGTGTTTAACATTGTACCATAATCACAATTTTTGCAGTGCTTACTCGTCGCCTGTGCTGGTAAAGTGATTATCCCACCCACCTATTCTGCCAGCATTCATTTAGGATTTTGCATTCTCCACAATGGCTATTGGAACACTTTAAAGCTGAAATGAATATATTTTCCTTGCTCTCTAGAGTGTCTTTCTTCCGTAACTGTTAAACTATGTATATTCTTCTACAAGACAATTCTGCTCTGAAACCCTAAGCCCTGAAGTATTACCCTTACAGTGAGGATACTTATCACCAAATTGACATATTCCACACTTAGGAGATGTATATTGTCCTAAAGTGCCACTGATGTTTATACTTTCCAGTTTACCATCAGAGTAACATGTGAGGTAAACAATACGGTTCTTTTAAAAATGTTTTTTCACTGATACATCACTGCATCTACCTGGAGATAAAAATAATAAACATAATCCCATCCTCAGCTGCCCTGAGTAATTGTTCCAATTTACTTCTATATGGATTCCAAGACAATTAGAAGTAGCATTGAGCGTCCACAAATTAACATATATAATTGTGCAATGCTATATGGTTGCCTTGTTTATTATGGGGGATTACAGCTATGAATAACGGTCTAGAAATCACAATGGCAGTGAATGAAAATGATTATCTATAAGAATCTACAGATAGTCACAAGGGATTAATAGATGCGTGGCTTATGTAATGAAAAATTACCTGTATTGTTTTGAATTTTAATTATTACAAAAAAAAACTGTATAAATAAAATAAATGATGAAAAATGTTACATTTTTAATCACCTATCTGTCCTTCTCTGAAGGATGGTTCATAATAGATGCTTTCCAGTGAATTTTTAAAATGTATCTGGCATGCTTGTATGGTAATTGCCATGTATTTCAATGGCCTCCTAGATTGTAAGCTCTAACAAGCAAGGCCCTCTGATTCCTCCTGTATTGAATTGTATTGGAATTGTACTGTCTGCCCTGATATTGTAAAGCGCTGCGCAAACTGTCAGCGCTATATAAATCCTGTATAATAATAATATAATACCAGTGCTTTCAACAAAAGCACAACCTGCTGCAGTTTTTTTTTGCCTCAAACTTATCACAACACATGTAAACGCATACAAACACACTGGAACCCACATAAGAAACCATTGTCGTAAGATTTTTTAAGTGTCAAAATAAAAAAAGAGGATAAATAATGCACTGGAACACATTGACAACTCATCAAAACCCACCAAAACCATGCCAACACGCACATGCAGAATGCATCTGAAATTTAGAATTTGTGGTGTGAACGAGCCCTGAAGGTAGAGATCTACCCAATTTTATTTTTTAGTTTTAGAGAGTGTAAAGAAGGGTTATGATTTATTTCAGGTTTTTATTGCTGTGTAGCTGTTGTGGTGAGCCCCCCTCAGCTTCTGTTGTAATGATTGGTGCCACCCAGAACAAGACTTGAGGGTAAATAAACATAAAACACTTTTTAGGCTGCTTTTCTTCCTTGTATCTTCAAGTTTGTACTGCTCATTACACAAACAGAAAAGGGAAAAGGTATGGAACTGTAATATAGTAGCTGTAATCTTCAGATCAGGAAAATCTGTTGCACTGCAATCTCTGCTTTTTTCTACAAACTAGGTTATTTTCTTGTTTTATTATATCTGTTTGTTCTTTTCATGTTGCAGATAGTTGTGTTCTATTAAAGTGGTTGTCAAGTCATGAAAACCACTTTAAACTACAGGTAAGCCTAAATTCAGGCTTACCTGTAGGTCCCGGGAACATCTCCTAAACTTGCACCGTTTAGGAGATATTCCCTGTATTTGCATGTGCCAACGTCATCGGCACATGCGCAGTGAAGAAACGGCCCGACTGGGCCGTTTCTTCACGAAGTGTGCCGTAAATGACAGCTCCCATGCGCGGGAGTGACGTCAGCACGGCTCCTACCAATCACATCACTGGAGTCTGCTCTGTGACTGGTCGGCACCCGGGATCCCGGAAAACGACGGACTCAGCATGTCGCCGGTCACAGGGGACTGCTGCTACAGCGGCGGTCTAAGGTAAGCATTTCATAAGGAGCTAGTATGCGATGCATACTAGCTCATTATGCCTTTCTCTTGCAGGTATTTTTTATTTTTTACTGACTTGACCACCACTTTAATGAATAATTTCCAACTTTCTCCGATGAGAACAAGGGACAACCTTTAGCACAAAGTGTGCAGGCAAAGGATACATTCCCTGCCACATCCCATAACGTGAACCATTAAGAAGTACTAAGCAAAGACGATTGGCTAAATTTACAAGTGCTTTTCTCATCACTATGTTTACTTTATACTATTTTATTATACAGGTAATCCCCGAGTTACAAACATCCGACTTACATACTACTCATACCTACAAAAGGGGAGACAACAGGAAGTGAGAGGAAATCTACCCCTAGGAAGGGAAATTATCCCCTATAAGAGTTATCATGGGAAAAAGGTGTCTCCACTGAAGCTTTATCACCAATCCTTGTTTTTTCACAACAGCCCCAATTTTTCAGAATCCAATTGTCACAGGGACAGAAAGTAAGGTGAAATCTTCTGAACAGGGGCACAAACAGCAAAGCAAGTGTTACTGGGGTGTTAACCCTTCCATATGCTATCCAAAGAATATTTTTTTGGCCGGAGTTACACTTTACATGTTTCAATTTACAAACAAATTCATTTAAGAACAAACCTACAAAGCCTATCTTGTGTGTAACATGGAGACCACCTGTAATAATATTGTGATAATAAAAAGATCTGTGTGACAGGTTTAATGTTGTAAAACACTTTTAGCAGTTAAGTATTGCATTTATTATGGAGGTCTATACATCTGTCAAAAACAAGGGACAACTGAGGGGGAAAGAGGGACAGAGGGATTTGACTACAATCAGTCCTTCCAAATGAGAGACAGTTGGAAGCGATGTTAAGATCCAGATGTAGCATTTCTCTACTTTTCTCAGATACTGTGGTTGATTTACTAAAGTCCACTTTGCAGGGAAATTTGCTCTTAGCTTAGTGAATATGAGGTGAAGCTCTGCTGACTTCCGTCACCCAATCATGTGCCAGCGGTATTTTTTTCCTATTTTCCTTGCACACCATTAAGTATTCTTTGCAATGTGAATTTTCTCCACATTAACTAAGCTTAGAGAAAGGTCCTCCCTCTGTAAAATAAAAATCCCCTTGTAAAGTGAGCAATTGATTTGTCTTTAATAAATCAACCCTGGTGTCTCAGTATTTAACACCTGTTTTCCACTGCAATGAAAAAAATATATTAGTAGGATCAAGAATGTGCCATGCTTTATTTTTTCAAATAACAAGTAAAACCCAGATCAGTGAAACACATTGATAAAGTTCATGTGCACAACGCAAAAAGAAAACTACACACAAAGAAACCTAGATGCGCTGCTGCAGTATAAATACAACAGTACATATTCTGGAGCCTTTTTGTGTGAAAACTATTTTCAGATACTGAGGCTCAAAGAATAATAATGTGAATTAATGTTAATATTACAGGCATGACAGCAGCTAATGGGGAGTTTCTGTATTTTTTTTCTTTTATTAATCCAAATGTAATAAAAAGCAAAAATACAATACTTTTAAACAGACATTATTGTAATTACATAGAAATACTGAATGCTGCTAGTACTGAATTACTCCTGAGTAGAGTTGAGCGAACACCTGGAAGTTCGGGTTCTGCTGGTCCGTCCGAACTTCGTGACAAAGTCCGGGTCCGGGTCCGGACGGAACCCGAACGATCGCACGGACAACGAACCCCATTGAAATCAATGGGGACCCGAACTTTTAGGCACAAAAATGGCTGTAGGAAAGTCCTGGAAAGCCCCAGAGGGCTGCAAAAGGAAGTAAAATGGGGGTAAGGGTAGGGCAAGTGCCCTACAAAAAAATGGGGACAGGGAAATAACTGTAAATATTTTTAAAAAAATAAAAACATAAAAAAAGCAAAAATGGAGGTGAATGTGGATCATCTTCAAACTGTGTCTGAAAAGTATTAATTAACGGTAGAAGCCATATAACTGTTCTAAAATCATCTTCAAACTAGGGCAAGTGCCCTACAAATAAATGGGGATAGGGAAAATAAA
>BLSH010092519.1:558579-574933 GCA_018402905.1 Glandirana rugosa
CCCCCTCTAAATGATTGTGACACGTATCATTGGTTAGTCGAAGATTGAAGTCGAGCAAGTTAATTCGAAACTGTTTTTTTTTTTTGATTTTCGATTAACCAACGATACGTGTCAACGTGGGTTAGGACACACGTAGACAAAATCATTTAGGGAGGTCATTACACGTCGATGTAAATTCACACTTTAAGTAGTTATTAAATCAATTTTCATTTTGAAGTGAAATCACATTACCTAAAAGACTTTCACAATAAAAGATAAAATTACTTTTCCAATATTTATATGTAAATACGTGTAATTGTAATTACAAAAAACAAATTTTTATTTTTCCCAGTTTATGTTAACTTGCCGAACGATTTTTGAAATGTCCGGGTCCGGGTCCGTGCCACGGACACCCGAAAGTTCGGTACGGACCCGAACGTTACAGTCCGGGTTCGCTCAACACTACTCCTGAGTTAAAATAAATAAAAAATATAGTTATTCCTGTTCAATTGTATTTGACCCTTTTTATTTTTAAACAAAAAACATTAATGTTAATGTGCATAAATGTATATTTATAACCTTTTCATTAAAATAGAAAATAACACTTTCAGAAAATCCATTACACTAAAGTGAAGTTTTACTTTTAACTAAATTATTGATGAATTTCACACTTAAATGTAGCTGCACATTACTGGAGGGATTTACTAAAACAGATGCACACAGGATTGGGTGCAACTGTGCATAGCAACCAATTAGCTTTTAGTTTTTTTTTTTTGTCAAAGCTTAATTGAACGAGCTGAAGTTAGAAGCTGATTGGTTACTATGCACAGTGTTAGTAAATCTCCCCCTACATGTTCCCTGCATAGCAGTGCACAGCAAATCAGCAGTCTCACTCTTCAATCACTGATTTTAGCAAACTGAGCAGCACAAAATGTGATTTGTATTAGACAGTGAGAAAGTCAGCCACTGATTCTCTTTGTTATCTGAACTGATTTGCTGTGAAGGCAGGAAGACTGTGCTCTATTCCAGAGAACAGATTACCATGAACACAGTCATTTTGTGCTTAGGATACGATGGGTTCCCAAATTTTTTGTTGCATTTAGCACAGGGAATTATGGGAATTAGTACATTTATTCCTATTTTGTAAATAGCATTGCTTGACATGGAGAATTTTGCTCCACAATCTGCATTCACTTTTAAATAAAAGCAGGATCCGTATTCTATCAATATTGCGTGATAATGCATCAAAGGCTAAGTTCTAAGAATAGTAATCCTGTGCTCAATTTTGATCCTTTAGGGCTCCTTAATAGTTAACCACTTGACCTCTGGGAGATTTACCTCCTTTCATGACCAGTCCTCTTTTTCCTATGCGGCACTGCGTTACTTTAACCTCCCTGGCGGTATGATTATGTCCGATTTTTGCGTCTCAAAGCGGTACATTGTTTCACATAGAAATTTGGCGTTTTATATTGTAGGCCTGTAATTCTTAGGAATAACTCACTTAAATCTGTCCAAACAAGAGTCTAGTAAACATCCCGGGTATGATAAAGTTTGAAACACGAAATCATAACTTATAATATAATAAATAACTATAAATAATTTTCAAAAATAATAATATAATAATAATAAAATGTATTCAATAATGTAATCAAATAAAAACACTGAAATTTGCTCATTTGCGGAATTGTTGCTGTCGTCACTTTCAGTGTCTGATGACAAATTTCCCCACGAATCAGTATCGCTCAATTCTGCAAGTGATTCTTATTTACTATCACTGTTTTCTAGCTGGTCAAAAACCGCTTTTGACGTAAAGGAAGCTTTTTGGATGCCATCAACATAATTAAGTTTCCAGGCAGAAAGGATGACATATATATTATAAAAGTGCATGCAGGGCACTGGGAAAACCACTAGGGACAAAGGGGATGTGAAATGATTTGATACAGTAATGTAATCTTACATATTACAGTGTACTGTATGTGTTGCGTGTGTTTCACTTTTTAAATTTGCTGCCGGACTCCACCCTCATGCAACACTCGCAGGGAACGGAGCCCGGCATCACAGTGAATCGGGCGCAAGACACAGCCCGCAGACACAAAAAGGGAAACAAGGGGTGGTGCTGTATTTTAAATCCAAATGGACATATTTTGACAACTCTTTCACCTTGTTCATGTGTAGTTGCCATATCTTCTGTCATTTGTACCCATGCCATCTTTTATGTTCCTGCCAAATCTTCAGCTTACTGGTCACCTTTTAACATCGATACATCATGCACTTTCATATGAACCAGTCCTACATGTACAACTGGGTGACACATTCACACCAAGCTCTTACTTCTATCACTGACACTTACCACTCCGCCATTCCCGCCTCCCAACTAGCACTGGCACATAGCAAAAGAAAAGTTTATGGTTCTACCTCCCCTCTAAATAATATTCAGCTCTACTAATGCTTAAAAGACATCATGCCATTGCAGCTTGGAAGCCTTGCATCAGGAAACAGGTCTACATCAGTCTCTCTGTTTCCACCCACTGCCTTCAACCCTCAAAATAGCCATTGCAGTTATCTTTAACTCTCTTTAGAAAGCACTATCCTTCTTTATCACAAGGAAGGGAGTTGCTGAATGGCAGTGGCTTCATTTATAGTACTTAACAGCTGAATATTTTTAAAAATACACAAGGCTTACAAAACAACACATATGTATACCCACCTTAAAAAAAAGAGTTTACAATGGAAAGCAGAAATTTTAATTGTATCTTTAAATAATTATACAGCATTGCAAAAATGCACTTTAAAAGTAATATTTTTAATTATTGTTATGTTTTATTTTTAACTTAGCTTTTAAATGCATCATTAAGAATGGAACAACTAGGATCATAATGTTCAAAGCAACTGGATATGCTCAGATGATATCCACATAGACATAAATCACCAGCACGAAAGGCAACTTCGGGTCTCAGTTTAACACCTGCTGAAAAAGTAAAAGAGCCAAACCATGAAAAAAAACTCTGTAAATTGCTTCAGCGGCTTAACAACTGTGTGGAAGAACTTATGATGTAGTCTTATCTTATTTAAATTTGTTTTAAATGTGTGTATTAGGCTCATATATTAATAATAAGAAAAGTGAATTTGTATCTATGAAAGGAGTTCAATTAATGAAATACATCACCATTGTGATTCCTTATTTTTTTGCATATGTCATCTCACTATTTTCTTTATTAAGAGATTAAAAGCAGTCTTACACTATTGCATTTTTCTTTACTAATCACATTTTTCTTGTATCTTCAGTTTACCATACATTTAAACAAACTGTACAATATTCTTCATACATCTTTAAAGTTATTGCATCATGGTAGTATACTTAATTTTGAATGTTTGAACTACTTATTATTTATTTAAGTAAGGCAGACATACTATAAGATATTCAATGCATAATACTGTTGGTTACTTAAAGTGTATGCATAGGCAAAATAAACACAAAAAAATAAATACTGTTCAACAACTTTCTAATAAATGCACACTTCTCCATGTGTTGTCTCTGTAAAAATGCTGCATAAATCTAGTAAGCTTGTGAATCTCTTTACTATCTGCTGTGCTTCATTTATCAGCCTGATCAGTTATCAGTCCTACCAATTTCACTTTGGTGGATTACAGAATGCAAGCCTCCTATCTTCAGTGTATGAGGAGAGAGGGAGGTGTTCTGTAACCAAACACACTTCCTGTCAACATTGCTCCTTTATAGACACAGTACATTAAGTGAGTGCTGCCAGGAAGTATATTACTGTCAGTATCTCCAGGTGAAAATAAATGATAAAAAATATCTCCACATGCAGCCACCACATCTAAGCCTTGATTAGCTGCAATAAATGCATGTTTACTCTTGTATAGATACACGTTAATGCAGTAATTTATGTTGTCATCAGTGCATTGTGAGTTCACTAACTACAGTAGGTGTACCTGTATAGATAAAAAGTGCAGCTCCAAGCCCCAAAGTTATCAACCCAGTGATGGCAAACATTGCTGGATGCTGGCTTCCAAGCGGTCCATCTTGCCTGATAGACAATCTGTCAAAAAGAAAAAAAAAGAAAAAAATAGAAGAATACACCAGAGGATTGACTGGTCAAATGTGTGTCAAGTAGGCTTCAGCTTGTCTCCTTCCAAGTTGTGCTCTTTAACGCATTTCATCTTCTCATGGGCTTAGTTGTTGAGGTCTAGTCCAGCGTACAGTAGGTGTATTACACATATAAGTACCCTCATAAAGAGCCATATTAGTTGTGCTTTCTCATGGGAAATGAAACCTGGTTAACATAATTTATGAAATAATCAGGCCAGCACAATCAAACCAGTGGATAAAGGGGGAGCAGTTGTTGTGATAGATACAAACAAATACATACAAGTGAGGCAGAGACAACTGGCAAATGCTAATTACTATATAAACACCTGGATTATGATCCAACCCATGATTAGACTGTATTAAATACTGCCAACCCACCTTCATTTAGAACTTGATAACTTGATTGAACTAGTGTTAAAACCATTAGTCATAAAGAAATACAGTGCATGGCACAAGTAGCGCTTAAGGTGTTATCGCTAATACACCCTCTTATAAGACTCAGATAATATATATCTATGAGAGTCCATATAGTCCTTCCACCAATGTGTGTATAAGGATCTTTGTCCTTCTTTTCACCACACTGTATTGACAGAGACAGGTGCACCTCTGTCCACATAGACTTGCACTCACCAGCGTAATCCTGGACGATATTCCTCCGTCAGATATCCCACCGGAATCAGTGTAGCTCCAAGGATTAATAGCAGGGGAGAGATAATGAAAGGCTCCACATCGTGCATTAAACTTAAAACACAGCTTTATTCCCAACTCTCCCCCCTCACATTATACTCACAAACATGTCATGTCACGCTAGCAGTGATCAGGGGAAGCACCAGACAGCGGATGATTAGGCATTCCACACCACTTTTCAGCACTCAGACCGTCCTCGCCCGACCAGCAAGGAAGGATGTCCCACCTGCTCACTGCAGCTCCCTTTCACCAAGTTACAGTGTAACTGTGTCAGATGCATTTCGTCTAATGGACTTCTACCTGTGACACCAAGGGGGGAGAGTTGGGAATAAAGCTGCGTTTTAAACGTAATGCACGATGTGGAGCCTTTCCTTATCTCTCCCCTGTTATTAATCCTTGGAGCTACACTGATTCCGGTGGGATATCTGATGGAGGTGGGATATCTGACGGAGGAATATCGTCCAGGATTGCCTTGCGTATGAGTCTGCACACGCTGTGAGCATGAGAATGCAAGGCAAATCGCTCTGGTGAGTGCAAGTCTATGTGGGTGGAGGTGCACCTGTCTCTGTCAATAAAGTGTGGTGAAAAGAAGGAAAAAGATCCTTATACACACATTGGTGGAAGGACTATATGGACTCTCATACATATATATTATCTGAGTCTATTTTATAAGTGGCAGCTTTATTTTGATTTTAAATATTTGAGTGGTTGCAAACTGTGAAAGGAATTTGTACTGTGATTATTTTCTGTGACGCGGTGTAGAGATCTAGAAGGGCAGGCGATATTGAAGTGGATCTTTATGTGTATGCTGGACATTAGTCATAAATACTGCCAGTTTCAGAAAGATACCACACACAATGGTCTCCTTGGATCATCTACTGCTACTCCACCCAATTCACCCAAGCTTTGTATTCTTAACGGTGTCATTACTAGCACTACCAAAACTCACCACCATTGCCCCTCCCCAGACTACAAGGACAACCTACATACTAAAAACCTGCTCAGCACCACAAACTGTGCAACCATATTAAAGTTCGCTGCTTAGACCCACATCTTTCTACCGATAGTGCTCCCACATGGGGTGTCACCCGGTGGCGGGGTCTTAGCCCCCACCCCCCCGCTCTAAGACGTAGAGTTACCTGCTAAACACAACAGTGGGCTGCTTTACTCTCACTCCCACTGCCTCATACAGACATGCAAACCGCAATTACTAGCAGATGGGTCAAGACAACTCATCTGTTCCCATTCAATGGGCTCAATTGTAAATGCTGATTTATATGAAGAGATTGACACGTACGTTCTACTTATATGCTGGTGAAATGTACATCTTACTGACTTGTATGACCTGTATACCTTGCTTGTTAAAACAATAAAAAAAATGTTTGCAATGAAAAAAAAATACTGCCAGTTTCCTGTAAAACACAATTGAACAAGATCAACAATATATAGCAATTACCACCAATTACATTTATATTCACTATGGATGTAGAATCTCTGTACAGTAACATCCCTCACAAGGACAGTATTGATGCATGTCACAGATTTTTATCAGCTTCACCAAACTACAAATACAGTGCTAAGGATGTTACACAGCTCATTGAATTAGTTCTTATATACAACTACTTCGATTTTAATAATGATATCTATCTTCAGTGTATGGGTACTGCTATGGGAAGTAAGATGGCACCCCAATAGGCAAATTTATTTATGGCTGACCTGGAGAACATATTCCTAAACAGCATACAACAAAAGTCATATAGATATTGTTGCTATATTGATATTTTAATCACATGGACAGAAGGTGAAGAAAATTTAAAAATGATTTACTCTTAGACACCACAGTATACCTCCGGGATGCCATACTGAGCACCTTAATTTACATGAAACCCACTCATGCGATTATTTCTATAATTCCAGCTGTCACCCCCAGCACACTAAATGAGCTATCATACACAGGCAGGCCACCAGATACCACTGTATAGGCTCAGACCCAGAAGACAGAAATAAACAGCTCAGAATACTAGCAGATTCCTTCCATAAGAATGGTTACAAATACAAAACCATCAATGCAAGAATAAACAGGGCCCTTAAAGTCCAATGAGAAAATCTCTTCCAATACAAAGGGAAAAAAAACAAATACATGTGTACAAACCTAGTAACAACATACAAGAGAATACGACATTGGGGGTATAGTGTGTCAGGGATCTCATGCAGCAGGTGCTCATTCCCATGCAGTAGGTGCTCATTCTTAGGCATATGTGCATAGTCATGAGCATAGAAACCCAAAATGAGCAAGGACTAGAATGCACACACAATTGCATATTGGTGCATACACGTGGGCAAGTATGTACATGTAGGCATGCGCACGCATCCACAGATTCTGGAGCTTGAGAGTCGGCCTGGCCTCAGTGCTGCATTGTCTTCAGCTCTGGTTCCTGTATTCCTGATTCAAATCCAAGTCTGCTAACCTTGTTTCTGACCCGGCTATGTCTGACACCTGAATGTTATATCTGCTGCTCGCTTATGTTACTGACCTTGGCTTGAAATTATGACTATGTCTCTGCTTCCTGATTTGGTACTCCACTGCCAGCACGTTACAGACTTCTGCCTGTTCCTGACCTTAAACCTGATCCTGATTCTGCACCTGTCTGCCTGGCTGCCACTGAACAAGGCTTGTGACCAGACTCCGTACCACCACTGGAAGGACTCCTGTGTCTCCAAGCTACACCTCACTACTACAGCTACCTGGCACCTGCGCTCTTCCACTGCCCTAGCAGTCCCTGTCTCTACTACCGGGGTGCTTGGATGGGAATTGCGCAAGAGGCCACCCTCATCATCTCGGGCTCCACAGTCAGGTACGTGACACAGTTTTAGCCAGCGCTACAGAAGAAAATTATTTGGGGGTTTTTATTTCAGATGATTGCAAAATGACCAAACAGTGTGACCAAGCAACCGGAAAAGCGAATACAATTCTAGGATGCATCACTAGAGGGATCACCAGCAGGAGGAAGGAGGTTCTGATTTCTCTATATAGATCTTTAGTAAGACCTCATTTAGAATACATGTGTCCAGTGCTGGAGACCTCACTTACAAAAAGATATTGATAAGATAGAATGAGTTCAGAGACGGGTAACAAAAATGGTGATAGATCTCAAAATATTGAGAGCGACTTTTAATACATTAAATTAAATTAAATTAAATACATCAAGGCAGTGAATAAGGTTAAGAAGGGCAATTTTTTCAATATGCAACCAAAATCAAGAACATGGGGACATCAAACTAACTGGAGGAAAGTTCAAAACTCATTTTAGAAAGTATTATTTTACTGAAAGGGTAGTTGATGCTTAGAATAAACTTCCAGCAGAGACAGTCAACAGTAGTAAATGACTTCAAACATGTCTGGGACAAACATAAATCTATACTAAGATAAAAAAGTTAATGAAAATAAACCAAACAAAAAAATAAAAAATAATAAAAACCGCCAGACACGATGGACTACTCTATTTTCTGTCATCACTTTACTATGTTTCTACAATGCTGCATTAGAAAAGATAAGAAAGATAATCAAGGATTTATAGATCATTATAACAGAGGATGAAACTCTAAAAGAAATATTCCAACAACCCCCAATGCTGGCTTTTAGGAAACCACCTAACCTCAGACAGAAATGAATCAGCATTAAAGTAAAGAAACCAAACCCTGCAACAAAGAAATGCTGCAAACTGTGCAGCCAAGTCAATCCATTACGTGTCACACACAAAAAGGACCTTCAATATCACAGGATCATAAAGCTGTACCTACAGTAATGTGGTGTATCTCATCCAATGCAAAAAAAAAATTTGCAAAGGTTGGTGAAACAGGACAGAAATTACAAGCACAAATACATTTGACATACCATTAAAGAGCATAAAGAGGATGATTTCTGCACATCATTTCAAACAAGCAGATCACACTATGGAAGACCTAAGTCTGCAGTCACACTGGGTATGATATGAAGTGGTGTGATTTAAAGCTACTACTTCAGTAATACTTCAGCACTACTTCTGTGAGATTTGTAATGATTTCATACAATGATTTCATACGACTTCAGTGCTACTTTATGAGAGGAGCTGTCCATGTCACAGGGAGAAACAGTGATGTTATGTACAAAAGTGTAACTAGCAAAGGGTTAATCTTTCACTTCTTTTGGACTCAATTAGTGCTGATAAGGACATAGGCACGATTTGCAGCATAATTTACATTTTAGTCTATGGCAGTGAAATCGTGCTGAAGTCCTGAAAAAGTAATGCACAAACTACTTCTCAATGGTACTACTTGAAATTGTATTTATTAAGGCACCGCCATGGAAATACATTAGATGCTACTTCAAGTACAATTTGTATGTCATGCCTGAAGTTGTATTGGTGTGACCGAGGGCTGAATGTTTTGGTTGTTAAAGGGAATTTCAAGACTACTCAGGAAAGGAACACTTTTGAACTAAGAATGATAATTCTATTTTACATAAAAGATAATGAACTTAATGTGGACCTTAGTTTCCTAAATCATTATCCAACAATTTTATGACTACTCTCACATCTGTGACTCCCTCCCATTCCATAGCCCTCTCCTTTTTCTCAGAGATTGCATTGTTAGCATTCTGAAAAAACATTGTGCATGAGTATTGCTTGGACCTTGAAGAACGCCCTGAACTTGTCCTAAAAAAATGGATGTTAGTACAAATTTAAAAAGTATAGCAAACATCACTCATTTGAATCATATCATGTATGGCTGCAGTGGTAATGCAAACTCCTATTTTTAAAACTATAGGGTGTGCCTACTAGCCAAGACTGTGACAACCAAACATAGTTACTGTACATTTGTTGAAATTTCATGTTGACCATGGGGCACCAATAATGTTGCTCAGAGGTTCATGATGCATGCAAACAATGACATTGTTGTTGCTGGTTTAGAGGTAAATGTAGAGAGTCTTATTCCATTGTATGATGCACTGATGTTTCACATAAGCTCCCTTTGTATACAATCTCCCTGCCAATAGGCTTTTTAGTTTACAGTGGTACCTTGGTTCACTAACTTAATTAGTGAAAAGACTCTGGTCGCGAACACAAATTGGTTGTGAACCGAGGCAAATTTTCCCATAGGGTTCAATGTAAATCAGGTTAATTCGTTCTGAAATTTTTTTTTTGTTTATATATATAGTAAAATTAGGAAATGTATGTACAAAAAAAGGATTTTAAACATGTATTACATACGGTCTTTTACATTAAGCTGACCTCTTTCATGTATACATCTAAAAAGAAAACAAAAAACGTTAGCTCCTCTTTAATCCTTGTTTGAAACAATCCCAAACCCCAATTTAAATGACTAATCTAGGGGCCAAACAGCACTGTGCATCCAGGAAAAGATCATCTGAGGGCATGATAAAGTTGTAGAATTCATATGAACTGTTTTTCCATGATTCCCAATCAAGTGAGCACACCCTCATGGTAGTCAGGGGGCAGAAACCCCTATCTAAGTGGACAGGTTCTCCTAAGACTCTCATCTTGCACTGCTTTTCTCAATATGAATGTGTCAGAGCAGGGAAGATGGCCGCGGCTCATGTTCGTGAACTAAAGTTGAGTTTTTCTGAACTCTTCTGTTCCCAAACCGAGTTGTTTGTGAACAGAAGCGTTTGTGAACCAAGGTATTACTGTATTTTCATTCTGTACTTCTGTTTCAATATCCCTGTTAAATCACCCTGTGTATGGATTGCAAATAATGATACTGTAATACCCTATCATATTTGCATCACAAGGGATCTGGTGAGCTATAAACCTCTCTCTGCTTGTGCAAGGATCTAACTGTTTTCAAGTGACCAGATTCCTCCATGCATGCAGGCTTATTATTCCTATAGTACTGATCATAGAACGTTTGTAGATTTTGCATGGGAGCACAGGCTGCACCCTACTAATAACTTAAAATTAATTATAAATGAATAATACAACACACGTTTTCTTTTATTTGGAAAATATTGGCCACAACACTTTATTTTGGTTTCACAAAATATAATTATTATAACACAAAATTTGCATTTCAAACATCATGTAATAACTTTAGTAGCTTAGTTATCAAAAAACTCAAGCAAAATACAATTTAAACATCAACAAAGTCCCCACCAGCCAGACTTGATACAAGACCGGCCCACCCCATGCCCGCAGCCAATTCAACACAGGATTTAAGGTCTAATTTAAATATGTCAATCCCGGGGGGCGTGTCCGGCCGGCGAGGAAGATGGCCGCGTGAACGGGAGTTCCTCTGTCCCACACACCTGAAGCGACGCTGTACAAAGCACGAGAGAGCCGACCAGCAACCAAAAGTGAGTGGGGAACATTAGGACATTGTGCAGAGATGAGCAAGCGGAGAAAAGACTCCAAAACTCCGCAGCGCCTAACGGATTTCTTCCCGGCCGCGCTGCATAGGGGGAAGCAAGATGGCGCCGGAGCCGGGAGCGGAGCTCTCGGAGCAGCTCACGCAGGCCAGGTTCCTCCTGCAAACCTTCCACATGCAGACATCAGCACAGAAATCTCTCCCCCCTCCTCCCCCTACTACTCGCAGCCCTGCTAAATCAAAGCAGAGGAGGGAGGGAGGGAGAGATTTCAGAACCGGGCTCACACAGCACGCTGCCACAGGCCGTAACACAGCCTACACTACAAGGCCCGACAATTGCCATGTTCCCAGCTACAGAACAGACTATATCTGAAAACACTATGAAAAACATGCTCCTTTCCCTTAGGAGCACCCTATTCAGAGACTTTTCCAACATGTTTAATCCCTTACAGGAGACAGTACAGATACATGAAGACAGGATACTACACTTAGAAAACAAAATGGCGGATCTGTTCACTGCCCACAATGAGCTAGTAGATGCTTACTCTGAACAAGAAGCTGAACTACAACGCCTACAAACAAAACTCGCTGACCTAGAAGACCGCGGGAGACGCAATAATATAAAATTCAGGGGGATACCGGAGTCAGTGCCCCCAAATGAGCTGACTAACTTCATACAACGCTTAATGAAAGCCCTTGTCCCATCGCTGAGTGACATAGAACTCTGCATAGACAGAGCACACTGCTTACCGAAGCCTACATTTCTGCCAGATACTGCCCCCAGAGACACCTTAGCACGCATCCACTATTACCACGCGAAGGAAAGAGTAATGGCTGCAGCGAAAAAGTCGCCAGTGGTACCTGACGAATTCCTAAACATATCCCTCTATACGGATATATCTCAACAAACCGCTCTGAACAGAAAAAAGCTTATCACTCTCACCAAAATCCTTCACAACAATGGCATAATCTATCGCTGGGGATTGCCCACTAAACTTCTAGTCACCTGGAACCGGAAAACCCATCCCATATACAGTGTGGAAAAGGGCATAATGATGTTCAAGGAGTGGCAGCTGATCCCTGCAGATATGCAAACACAAGCAGAGCCGCCTCCTGAAAGACTCCACAATGAGTGGTCCTAAATATCCAGATAACTTCAATGGTCATCTGAAATAGCTTACTTTAAAACCCATAAGGCTCTCCCACCATATACATCAACAATGTGGGACAAAGGCTCCAAATTTGTTCTATGTGTTACTACCAGTTTTACCAGCATGTCTGCTGGTACCTCTGCAACCCCAGTTTAAAACAGCAGCGATGTTGCTGCCCATCTGCCCTAGGCTTAACTAGGGCTTTCTTACTAACATTTTTTTTTTTTTCCTCTATGTTCTTTTTCCCCTCTCCCTCTCTCCGTATTGCCTCCACCTCCACAGGAACCTTACCCAAGAGAAGCACCCACCGATTAGCAGTCGACCTACCAATAGACAACCCTCTGAAAACAAGTCCCAGCACCATCAAGAACCTGAACAAACCGACTCCCCTTCACCCATAGATGCACCAGGTACTGTACCTTACAATATATTCCTTGCAATCGCTTGATCACACTTGAGCCAACACTTTCCTTGCCATGCCTTTGAAAATAATTTCCATCAACACAAAAGGCCTGAATAGTCCATTTAAACGAAATGAAAGAGGCGAACAGAGCCAAGGCGGACATAATATTTGCCCAGGAATCGCATTTTGCAGCTAACAAATGTCCTCAGTTTAAATTTCCACATTTCCCACATATCTACATGGCCAATGGTCCGAAAAAGAAATGTGGAGTCTTGATAGCCATCAAAGACTCTATGAACTTTAAGCTGATACAGTCAACCCAAGACCCACAAGGCCGCTACTTGTACCTAACTTGCGAAATCAACGGCACCACCTATACATTGGTTAATGTTTATGCCCCCAACACTAGGATCAAACACTTTCTCAAGCCCCTACTGTCGGAAATCCTAGCCCAGACACAAGGCACTCTTATAATTGGTGGAGACTTTAATGTGGCACTATCACCGGACTTAGACTCTACCTCCCCATCTAGGAAGAATGTCCCAGCAATTGCAGCCCTACTGCAAAAACATGATCTTTACGACGTCTGGAGGTGTTTCCACGGAACGGAAAAAGACTTTACGCATCTCTCCACAGTCCACGCCTCCTATTCACGTATCGATTACTTTTTATGGAAAAAGGTCCTCTACAGTCTGTAACTAAGACTTCAATTGGTACGATCTCTTGGTCTGACCACGCTCCCATTACTATAGAACTATCAGATCATTCTAACATAAAATCACCCCCAAAATGGAGAATAAACTCCTCTCTTTTGGAAGACCAGAGATCGTACCAACTGATAGTCCAGGAGCACAAGAACTTTTTTGAGTACAATGACCAACCTGATGTTGATAGATTTGTATTATGGAACGCATATAAATCATATATGACGGGAATACTAATTAAAATTGCTTCTAGGGTCAAAAAACAGAGGTCAAGGAAGATCGAAGGTGTTCTTAATTCTATCACACTAAAGGAATCAGAAAATATAAAACAACCTAGTCCATTATTAACACGAGAGTTGACGGAACTGAGACAACACCTCAGATCCCTCCTCTTACACAAATTTGAGAACAACCTAAGATACATGAAAGCTAAATTCTACGGCCTCCACAACAAGGCCGGCGCCTGGTTAGCAAACCAAGTGAAAGCTAGACGCATGAAACAAAAAATAACGCAACTCAAACACCCTAATACTGGTACTCTAGTAACTAACCCCAAGGACATAGCCAATGCCTTTGCAACCTACTACCAAAAGTTATACGATCTTAGTAAAGACACTCAAACCCCTCAACCAACCCAGGAACTAATTGAGCAATTCCTGAGTAAAACAAATCTCCCTAAACTTGATGAGAAACAACTCCAGACCATATCAGGCCCCATTACCATCCAAGAAACTTACAACATAATTAAGACACTACCCAATAATAAATCACCTGGTGATGATGGCTTTACAAACGAATATTATAAATGCTTAGTGGATGAGCTAACACTTCACCTCTGTAACACCTTCGATCTAGCCTTTACCTCTGGGACCTTTCCTGGTGAAATGTTGAATGCAGTTATTGTGACCTTACACAAACCAGACAAAGACCCAATAGCCCCCTCAAGTTACAGGCCAATATCACTGCTGAATGTTGACGTAAAAATTTATGCTAAATTGCTCGCAATAAGACTACAGACAGTGCTACCATACTTAATACACCCAGACCAAGTAGGGTTCGTACCTAACAGACAAGCCCCTGATGCTACTAGACGTCTTATAAATATACTACATGGTGCTAACCAAACACAAGTGCCTTCTCTGCTTCTTTCCCTGGATGCAGAGAAGGCATTTGACAGGGTGCACTAGGGATACCTTAAATCAACCCTTGATGCCTTCGGCATTAAGGGTCCGATACAAATAGCTATTCTCGCCTTATATTCCAACCCCTCGGCCACAGTATTGACTTCTGGACTATATTCATCCCCAATCCATATAAAAAATTGAACCAGACAAGGCTGCCCACTTTCGCCCATTATTTTTACTCTACTAATGGAACCACTAGCCGATAGATTCCGTAACCACCCAAAAATAAAAGGTATTAAAATCCACAATCGAGAACACAGAATTAGTTTGTTCGCCGACGATGTCATGCTCATGCTAACACATCCTAAAACTTCCCTAACAGAAACACAACATCTTCTGACAGAATTTAGCAAAATATCATACTACAAACTAAACGCCACAAAATCACAGATCCTAGGCATACACGTCCCAATTGCCACCCAAACGAGTCTACAGAAGGAATTTCCTTATATATGGACTCCCAACTATATTCCCTTCCTAGGCACTCATTTAACAGCCCAATCCGTCCACTTATATAAATACAACTTTAAACAGCTTTTGAATAGCTTACCACAACTACTCCAACAATTCAGGTCCCAAGGGACCAACACAGCAGGCAGAATAGCTACATTAAAAATGCTGATCCTCCCGAAGCTCCTCTACCTATTCAGAACACTGATAATCCCCATACCAAAATCGTTCCTGGTGTCAATCCAAAAACACTTCAATCAATATATTTGGAAACGCAAACCCCCCAGATGCTCATTTTCCATACTGATGAGAGCAAAAAATGAAGGAGGACTAGGTGCACCTAACGTACAGGCCTACTATAAGGCATGCATTCTGGACCAGATTAAACACTGGTGGATACGACTGTAGGTACATTGCTATACGTAAATTATACTGTTACAGCCGTTTTATATTTGTGTTCTGTATTAAATGCTTCAACGGGCACTGGGGTATACCCCCCCTGCTGCCAACAAATGTACTGTATTATGTATTCTGAAAAACCCTAATAAATTCTTTGAAAAAAAAAAAAAAAAAAACACTGGTGGAAACCCCCTAGACATAAAATCTGGACAGAACTTGAAGCAGCCTTCACACCGCACACAGATCTTCAAACAACACTCATAGCTTCCAAAATAGGCATTCCACCAACTATCTCCTCTTCATCCACAACCATAACCTCACTCGATGCATGGACTAAGTTAGCTATAAACAACCTTACCACAGAATCAACTCAAAAAGTAGATACCCCAATAACCGTCCTAAATCATACCATTCCTCACCTTAACCTATCATTATGGCGCGCCAGAGGTATCAATCTTCTAAAACAATTATACGAGGGCTCTCTTATATGCACCTTTGCAACACTACAGAACAAACATAATATCCCTGACCATACTATATTCGAATATATCAGAATAAAAAAATACCTTACAGCTCACAAAATCCCCCTCACCCTGGAAATCCCCTTGGCAATTCATAACTTCCTTAACCACTTCAGCCCCGGAAGGATTTCCAGCTTTAGGACCGGAGCCCTTTTTGCAATTTGGCACTTCGCCGCTTCAAATGGTAATTGCAATGCAGTAGCCAAACGAAATTTGCGTCCTTTTTTTCCCACAAATAGAGCTTTCTTTTGGTGGTATTTGTTCACCACTGCACTTTTTAATTTTTGCGATATAAACAAAAATATAACGGAAATTTTGAAAAAAAATGATATTTTCAACTTTATGTGATTACAAAAATACAATAAACTAAATTTTAGTCATAAAGTTGAAAATATCATTTTT
>BLSH010092553.1:2254-13920 GCA_018402905.1 Glandirana rugosa
ACGTGGTTATATATCACGTGTGAGTTATGCGACACACATATATATATATATATATATATATATATATATATCTATATTTACTTTCAGGTCCTAACGACGTGTGTTAAAGAAATTACAAAAATTTCATAGTTTTATGTTCGTAGTAAGTTCTTAAAAGAAGTTTACCATTGTATGACTAAACACTTTGTTTAGTACACATAAACATATCCGTACTTTTTTTAGACACACTACTTAACCTCGATTCGGTAATCCTAACAAGACACATACCTACACCTTCTAACTCAGATTTGTAGTCTACACTTATTAATAGCTTCATTAACAGGATTAACTAAGGAGTAGCTAACACTTTATATATATATATATATATATATATATATATATACACACAGCGTATTGAGTGTGCACTATATATTGGTGCATTTGGGGGTGTATGGTATATAGCACACTGCTTGGTGTGTTGTCTTCAAATATATACAGTCTAGTGTATACAGATATACATGCAGTGTATTAAGAGTAAACTATATATTGGTGCATTTGGGGGTGTATGGTATATGGTACAGTGTAGTGTGGTGCTAAAAAACAAAACAAAACATCACGTCCGGAAGGCCTCAAAGGAGAGGCAGACGCTCCCAGGCCACTAAAAGAGGGCAAGCAGCCTCTGTGTCTTCAGTGAAAGGTGGCGGACGTGATGCATCCTCTGCAGGCGGGTCACGCTTGTCCTTTTTTTCTGCTGTTGGACGTGCTATTGAGCCACAACATGCAGAAGAGTTGGTGGAGTGGATAACAATGCCGTCCTCATCCTCTGTCACCCAGGCTCGTACAAGTTTGCCTTCCAACGCATCTGGCAAAGCGGCCTATTCCACAGGATCCTTGTTCACAGTTACTCCTTCTGTAGCCCCACCATCATGCACGGAGGAGTCACCTGAGTTGTTTGATCATAGTGTCGCTTACATGCTCATGGAGGATGTGCAGCAGTTTGAAGGCTCCGATGTTGGTTCCCAGGTTGAGGAAGGGAGTAGTGTAAACCTAGAGACAGGGGGTGCCACAAAAGGACAAGAGACTAGTAGTCATGTTCCCCCAGCTGCAGCATAATGCCAAGTTTGCTCCAGTGACAAGGAGGGAGGGGATGATGAGGACATGGACCGTACTTAGGTGCCTGAGAGAAGAGAGGAGGAAAGTGAGGAGGAGGAGGCCCAAATCCAACAAGGCAGGATGTCCTCCAGGGGCCAGTTTAAGGACAGTCACCCAATTGCATGAGCCCACAGAGCTCCACAGGTGCAGGGCGCTGCTGCCTCCCCGCCGACTTCGAAAAAATTTTTGGTGTGGACATTTTTCAGCACATGTGCAGTAGATCGCACCATTGCCATTTGCAATCTATGTCTGAAGCGGATCAAGCGCGGCCAGGACTCCAGCCGCTTGGGCACTACTGTCTTGACAAGACATATGATGACCAGCCATGCAGTCCGTTGGCAAGAGTACCTGAAGAACCCACACCAGAAAACAAGGCGGACTCCTCCTTGCTCCTCATCTGGGATCTCAACCCCTACTATACCTGCAGTCCTCTCCAAAACCTGCACTGAAAGGAATGAAGGTGTAGCAATGCGTGCCACAACTAGTACTTGCAGACAGCAATCTGCTAGCAGTACACCAACAGGTGAATTCAGCAGGCAAATATCACTACCCCAGTTGCTGAACCATAAAAAGAAATACAGTCCCAGCCATCCACATGCTCAGTGTCCTAATGCTAGCTTGGCCAAATTGCAATCACTCCAACTGCTGCCTTTTCAGCTGGTAGACTTTGCGCCCTTTCGTGAATTTGTGGAATGTGCTGTCCCACAGTGGCATGTTCCCAAAATGGATTTCTTTTCACGTAAGGCCAATTCAGCTCTCTACCATCAGGTGGAAGGCAATGTTTTGGCCTCGTTGAACAGTGCGGTCAGCAGTAGGGTTCATATTACCGCTGACTCATGGTCCGGCAGGCACGGTCAGGGACATTACCTTTCCTTCACGGCACACTGGGTAACTCTGCTGGCAGCTAGGAAGGATGCAGTACAGGGTTCAGTTTTGGAAATAGTTCCACCACCATGCCTCCAAAAAGCTGGTGGTGATTTTTCCACATCTGCCTCCTCCTCCACCCCTCCTCTTTTTCTACCTCTGTCATGTGGTGCTTGAGTTAGTCTGTCTTGGGGACAGGAGCTACACCGAGAAAGAGATTCTTTCAGCTCTGTGGGGGCAGGCTCAGAGTTGGTTGATGCCACAGCAGCTTGAGCCAGGAATGGTTGTATGCGACACTGGCACCAACCTTCTCTCTGCCCTCCGACTGGGACAATTGACACATGTTCCATGCTTGGCACACGTCTTGAATTTGGTGGTGCAGCGTTTCTTGACCAGGTACCCAGAACTTCCCAGATATCCTGAGGCAGGCCAGAAAAGTCTGTGGTCATTTCCGACATTCATACAATGCCAGTGCACGGCTGGCTGACATCCAGTGGGAATTCAACCTTCCCAACAACCGCCTCATTTGTGGCATACCCACCAGGTGGACTGAACATTGGCAATGCTGCAGTGACTCCACACACAGCAGAGGGCCATCAATGAGTACCTCTGTGAGCATGGCACCAGGACAGGCACAGATGAGCTTGGCTTTTTTTCATCACGTCAGTGGCTAATGATCAAGGATGCAGGCACTGTCCTGTCACCATTTGAAGAGGCCACAAGGATGGTGAGCAGCGACAATGCATACATCAGTGACACTGTCCCATTAATATTCCTTCTGGAGCACACGTTTCATGGAATCATGGACACAGGCACTTGAGGCAGAACAGAGGGAGGAAGAGGAGGACTTCCTTTCCTCTCAAGGCCCCCTTTATGCAGAGAGCATTCCTGCAGAGCCACCAAACACACGGGAGGAGGAGGATTGTGTCAGCATGGATGTGGAGTATAATACGCAGCAGTTTTCAAGGGATCATGGCTTCCAGGCCCCAGAAACCCAAAGAGTTGTACGTGGCTGGGAGGAGGGAGTTCCTGATAATGTCATCCTCAGTGACCCAGAGGACACTCATGTCTCCTCAAACTTACGCTGCATGGGCTCTCTGATTCTGAAAAGCCTGCGAAAAGACCCTAGGATTTGTGGTATCAAGGAGAGACATCATTACTGGCTGGCAACCCTTCTTGATCCACGTTACAAGGGTAAAGTTGCAGAACTCATCCTGCCTGTGCAGAGGGTGCAGAGGATGAAACATCTTCAGGATACCTTGAAGAAAGTTTGTGCAACGCCTTTTCAGACCCTGGGAGGTTCCCATGTCCTGCCGCTGGTCCTGGACAACGTGTTTCTGAAGCTTCGGTCATTCAGAGGCAGAGTGGTGGAGAAGGTGGCCAGCTGAGCGATGCCTTTAAAAAAAATTTCAGCCCTCAGCACCCAGGCCTGATAGATTCAAGCAACCATCGTCAGCGTCTGCATTATATGGTGCAGGAATATATAGGGGCAAGAGCAGACTTGGAGACCTTTCCAACTGAGCATCCACTTAGTTACTGGGTCTTGAGGATGGACCACTGGCCGGAACTTTCTCAATATGCCATTGAGTTACTGGCCTGTCCTGCATCCAACGTGCTTTCTGAAAGAACATTCAGTGCTGCTGGAGGGTTCGTAACCAATCAAAGAGTGCGCCTGTCCACAGACTCATTTGATAGGCTCACATTTATAAAAATAAATCAGTCCTGGATCAGCAGCTATCAAGCCCATGATGCTGATGCAACTGATTAAATTTGCTAGGGATCTGGGATCCCTTGAAGACTGCCACTGCTCCTATTCCTCCTGTCCATAATCTAGAACTATATTTTGTATTTAGGGCACCAACACCCAAGGCCCAATTTTTCTGCACCTGGTTTACAGGGGCATGCCATAACAATTTTTAAACTAATTTAAAACATCAGACCCTGTTCCTCAGTCCAACAAGAGTAACTGCAAGGGGTACAGTGTTCTGGCACCGCCAGCACCCAAGGCCCAATTTTTTGCCACCTGTTTGACCGGGGGCTTTCGTCACAATTTGTAAACTAATTTACAACATCAGGCCCAGTTCCTCCGTCCAACAAGAGTAAATGCAAGGGGTTACAGTGTTCTGGCACTGCCAGCACCCGAGGCCCAATTTATCGCCACCTGTTTGACTGGGGGATTTTATCACAAATTTTTAAACTAATTAACAACAGCAGGGCATGCGCCAAAATTTAAAAAAATGATGTGGGGTTCCCCTCCAAAATTCAAACCAGGCCCTTCAGGTCTGGTATGGAATTTAAGGTGAACCCCACGCCAAATTTTTTAAAAGAAATGATGTGGGGCCCCCTCAAAATCCAAACCAGACCCTTATCCAAGCACGCAGCCCTGGCATGGCAGGAGGGGGTGGGGATGAGCGAGCACCCCCCCTTCGAACCATACTGGGCCACATGCCCTCAACATGTTGAGGATGCTTTTAGGTCACCCCCAAAGCACCTTGTCCCCATGTTGATGGGGAGAAGGGCCTCATCCCCACAACCCTGGCCGGTGATTGTGGGGGTCTGCGGGCAGGGAGCTTATCCGAATCTGTAAGCCCCTTTTAATAAGGGGGCCCCCAGATCCCGACCCCCCTATGTGAATAGGTATGGTATAAAATAGCTCTTTTCTTCTTTCTTCCTCCATCTTCTCCTGGTCCGCTCCTTCTTCTGGTCTTCTGCTTCTTCTTTTAGTCTTCTTGCTTCCTCTCTTCATCGTCAATCTTCATCTTCTTCTTCCTTCTTCTTTCACCACCGCCGCTCTCCCCGCTGCTGCAGTCCAGTCCCTGCACGTCTCCCAGAATGGGCGGTCTTCGCAATGACAGTTCTTTTATAAGAAGGGGCGGGGGCCACCCAGTGACGTAACCGAGTGAACCCATCCCCTTCTGATGTCATGCGATGTCAGAGGGGGCGGGTCACCCATTTACATCACTGGGTGGCCCCGCCCCTTCTTATAAAAGAACTGTCATTGTGAAGACCGCCCATTTGGGGAGACGTGCAGGGGCCGGGCTGCATCAGTGGGGAGAGCGGCGGCGGTGAAAAAGGAAGAAGATGAAGATGACGATTGAAGACGAAGAGAGGAAACAAGAAGACTAAAGGAAGAAGCAGAAGACCAGAAGAAGGACCGGACCAGGAGAAGATGGAGGAAGAAAGAAGAAAAGAGCTATTTTACACAATAAAGGACTTATCAAAAACTGCCTGTTTTTTTAACACTACACTCCTTTTTTGGTGAATGGGTAGAGGTTCTATGTACCCCATACTCATTCACATGGGGGGGCCAGGATCTGGGGGCCCCCTTATTAAAGGGGGCTTCCAGATTCCGATAAGCCCCCCGCCCGCAGACCCCCACAACCACCGGCCAGGCTTGTGGGGAAGAGGCTCTTGTCCCCATCAACATGGGGACAAGGTGCTTTGAGGTGGGGGCAGAGCCCCCCTTTCCCAAAGCCCCCATGTTCCCCATGTTGAGGGCATGTAGCCTGGTACAGTTCAGGAGGGGGGCACTCCCCCCCATCCTAAATGGCCAGGGCTACATGCTCGGATAAGGGTCTGGTTTGGATTTTAGGGGGAACCCCATGTCAATTTTTTTTTAAATTTGGTGCGGGGCTCCCCTTAATATCCAAACCAGACCCGAAGAGCCTGGTTTGGGCCAGGGGGGAACCCCACGCACTTTTTTTCAGCAATTTTTTTGTATATTGCTGGGAACCGGCAATACATTACAGCCACGATTTTAAATGACAATTTTACCTATGGAAATGTAATTTTGCTCTGGCTATGTTCTACACCTCACAGAGATGTGCCCTTTTACACACAGGCTAAGGGGACCCCCCAGGCACAATATTTAAAGGAATTTTTCATTTTTTTCACTTTAAGCATTATTAAAATCACTGCTCTTGAAAAAACAATCAATTTGATTCAATTCAATATCAATATCAATTCGTTGATACACTTTTTAGGGCAACTGCATATAAGCCTTTAAAATGAGCACTTTTGATTTTTCATGTTCGGGAACTATAGACTTTAATGGTGTTTGAATGTTCGCCCAAACTTTTTGTCTGTTCGCATGTTCTGGTATGAACCAAACCGGGGGTGTTCGGCCCATCCCTACCTTTCACAGAAGACAGGTCCGCAGGCACTTAGCAATGCCCATTCTTCATGTTTCCAGGAGAAAAGGGCTCTGGCACATGTGCATACGGGCAGAGGAACGGAATCCAAGTGCACATGCGTGCACCGGCACGCGTGCGGGCACGTGAATGCGCACTTTGTGACAATTGCTGACTGATGGCAGGCTATTTAAAGAGGACTGTGGCTTGGAATCTTTGCTGTCTGGTCTACAGCGTTCCCTGTGAGCCCTGCTGTTTGTAGCATCTGTGATTCTGTTCCTGTGGCTTTGGCTTATACCGACTATCCTGATATCCGCCTGCACCTCACTTCGGATTGTTTGATTTCTCTTCTGCCTGCTCCCTGGTACCTTGCTGTCTGTCTGTTAACGAATCCCAGCTTATATCCCGTCTTCGCTTCCAGTCTACTGCCTGTGATCACACTGCCCACCTGCCGACAACTCGGTCTGCATCTGCATTCCACAGTCTCCAAATCTGCTCAGCTGTGGTTCCCTGGTCCACTGGAAGTCCTGCACCAGTACATCTCATGCCAGACTGCTGCAAATGGATCCAGTTTACCTGTCCAGCGCTCGTGCCACTCTGTGCTCTTGAAACCCTGTCAGCTCTATCAGGGGCTCTAGAAGCAGAGGTGTAAGAGACGCTGTCACCTGCACATCAGACTCCACCACCAGGTATGTGACAATGCCCTTGGAGGACCGGAGTGATGTCATGGCGTCACTTCTGGTCCCTGGGCCATAGTAAATATTTTTTCTTTGTTAAAGCAAAAGTTTGAATTTTTTTCTGCTTTTAAAAGGTAAATGAGAGATTTGAAATGGCTAGAAAAATCTCTCTGGCCCCTACAGATACTATTGCCAAACACACCTCATTCTAAAAATCAAAGAAAAAAGAAGGATTGAGGTTCCCATGTGGGACTATAGCGGTGCCAGCAGACTAAGAACTCGATTCAACAGACAGTATATTAAATGCAAATGTTATTATTTTATCATTTAAAAAATATTGTATACATATAAAAGCCCAAATACAAAGCCAAAGACTGGTTGTTTAGATAGTTGGTGTTTTTTGAGGTGTGGCAAGCTTCTCCCAACATGTTTCACCATCATCATGGCTTCCTCAGGGGATTATAAAAAAGCCACCGATTTGGACCACATAGGGGTCAAACCACCAAACACCAACCGAGCGAACCCCCCACACAACACCATGGGAGTCCAGCACTATGCAACTGCAGAAGATGCACAAGAGTCCAAGCATAAATTGGACAAAAGGAAATACAGAGCTCAATGAAGGGGGAGGTTTACACACCGCGCTAATGTGTTAAAGCATAATAACCTTCTGCCATATCTACTTGACTTTAAGCGGTGCTGTCACGCACCTGGTGGTGGAGTCTGTCTTATGTAGAAAGCAACCACTCTTGCAGCCCTGGTTCGAGGGTCCCTGGTAGAGCAGACAGGGAGCACAGGAGCTCAGGAGGGCACGAGGGCTGGACAGGATCCCTGGTGGTGGTATGGAAGGTCCAATGAAGCTTGTGCGGGTAGCGGGTGGTCGTGCAGGCTGGGTCGGCAACGGGCTGGCAATGTGGTACAAAGGGTTCAGGCAGAAGAGTCGTCAGGTGCAGGGAGGGCCGTTAAGGGGCTGGCAGCGGAAGTACACAGGGATCAGGCAGAAGAGTTGTCGTGAGCAAGTTGGGGGTCGGTGCAGGCAGAAATCAACAAGGTCAAGCCGGGTCACAGGCACAGATAATCAGGAAATCAGGTCACTCAGGAACACTCACACGCTGTAGAATGGACAGCACTGGCTGCTGGGCGCTGTGGGCTTAAATGGGTCAGTTTGGCGCCGTTTCCGGCACGTGCACACACACGGTCGTGCGTGAACACATACAGGTGCGCACACAAGCGCCAAAACTCCCAAAATAGCAGCTTAATTTCCAGGGATGAGCACAGAGTTCTCCAGAACTTGGAGGTGAATTGGACCCCACGGTCCGAGACGATGTTGATAGGGACTCCATGGATTCGGACTATTTCCTTAATAAAAGTCTCTGCTGTTGTCTCTGAAGCTGTAGGCGTGCCCTTCATGGGCAGGAAGTGCGCTATTTTTGTCATGCGGTCGACGACCACAAATACAGTAGAGTATCCCTGGGAGGGGGGTAACTCTACAATAAAGTCCATGGCAATTTGGGACCATGGGCATTCGGGTACCGGGAGTGGGTTCAGAAGGCCCCAGGCTTTGGCCTTATCGGTCTTGCATAGACAGAGCAGGTACTGACAAAGCTCTTGCAATCTTCATCCGCTTTCAGACACTGTCTCTGCTGCATATGGAGCTGTCTCTTTGCTGTATATGGAACTGTCTCTTTGCTGGATATGGAGCGGTCTCTTTTCTGGATATGGGGCTGTCTCTTTGCTGGATATGGAGCGGTCTCTTTTCTGGATATGGGGCTGTCTCTGCTGTATATGGAGCTGTCTCTTTGCTGGATATGGGGCTGTCTCTGCTGTATATGGGCCTGTCTCTTTTCTGGATGTGGGCCTGTCTCTTTTCTGGATATGGCCCTGTCTCTTTTCTGGATATGGGCCTGTCTCTTTTCTGGATATGGGGCTGTCTCTGCTGTGTATGGGCCTGTCTCTTTTCTGGATATGGGCCTGTCTCTGCTGGATATGTGCCAGTCTCTTTTCTGGATATTGGCCTGTCTCTGCTGGATATGGGCCTGTCTCTTTTCTGGATATGGACCTGTCTTTTTGCTGAATATGGAACTGTTTCTGCTGTATATGGAGCTGTGTATTTGCTGGATATGGAACTGTCTCTTTGCTGGATATGGGACTGTCTCTGCTGTATATGGAACAGTCTCTTTGCTGCATATGGGCCAGTCTCTGCTGCATATGGAGCTGACTCTTTTCTGGAAATGGGCCTGTCTCTGCTGTACATGGAGCTGTCTCTTTGCTGGATATGGGTCTGTCACTTTTCTGGATATGGGGCTGTCTCTGCTGTATATGGAGCTGTCTCTTTGCTGGATTTGGGGCTGTCTCTGCTGCATATGGAGCTGACTCTTTTCTGGACATGGGCCTGTCTCTGCTGTACATGGAGCTGTCTCTTTGCTGTATATGGGGCTGTCTCTGCTGTATATGGAGCTGTCTCTTTGCTGGATTTGGGGCTGTCTCTGCTGCATATGGAGCTGACTCTTTTCTGGATATGGGCCTGTCTCTGCTGTACATGGAGCTGTCTCTTTGCTGTATATGGGGCTGTCTCTGCTGTACATGGAGCTGTCTCTTTGCTGTATATGGGGCTGTCTCTGCTGTATATGGAGCTGTCTCTTTGCTGGATTTGGGGCTGTCTCTGCTGCATATGGAGCTGACTCTTTTCTGGATATGGGCCTGTCTCTGCTGTACATGGAGCTGTCTCTTTGCTGTATATGGGGCTGTCTCTGCTGTATATGGGTCTGTCTCTGCTGGATATGGAGCTGTCTCTGCTGCATATGGAGCGGTCTCTTTGCTGGATATGGAGCGGTCTCTTTGCTGGATATAGAGCTGTCTCTTTGCTAGATATGGACCTGTCTCTGCTGGATATGGACCTGTCTCTGCTGTATATGGAGCGGCCTCTTTGCTGCATATGGAGCGGCCTCTTTGCTGGATATGGAGCGGTCTCTTTGCTGTATATAGAGCTGTCTCTTTGCTAGATATGGACCTGTCTCTGCTGGATATGGACCTGTCTCTGCTGGATATGGGCCTGTCTCTGCTGTATATGGAGCGGCCTCTTTGCTGTATATGGAGCGGCCTCTTTGCTGTATATGGAGCGGTCTCTTTGCTGTATATAGCGCTGTCTCTTTGCTGGATATGGAGCGGTCTCTTTGCTGGATATGGGTCTGTCTCTGCTGGATATGGAGCGGTCTCTTTGCTGTATATAGAGCTGTCTCTTTGCTGGATATGGGTCTGTCTCTGCTGGATATGGAGCTGTCTCTGCTGCATATGGAGCGGTCTCTTTGCTGGATATGGGTCTGTCTCTGCTGGATATGGACCTGTCTCTGCTGGATATGGAGCTGCCTCTTTGCTGGATATGGGGCTGGTTATTTGCTGGCTCTTGAGTGATATGAGGGGGTCGCTCTGCTGGATATGGACCTGTCTCTGCTGGATATGGAGCTGTCTCTGCTGGATATGGAGCTGTCTCTGCTGGATATGGACCTGTCTCTGCTGGATATGGACCTGTCTCTGCTGGATATGGACCTGTCTCTGCTGGATATGGGCCTGTCTCTGCTGGATATGGGCCTGTCTCTGCTGGATATGGAGCTGTCTCTTTGCTGGATATGGGCCTGTCTCTGCTGGATATGGGTCTGTCTCTGCTGGATATGGACCTGTCTCTGCTGGATATGGAGCTGTCTTTGCTGGATATGGACCTGTCTCTGCTGGATATGGACCTGTCTCTGCTGTATATGGAGCGGCCTCTTTGCTGTATATGGAGCGGTCTCTTTGCTGGATATGGAGCGGTCTCTTTGCTGTATATAGAGCTGTCTCTTTGCTAGATATGGACCTGTCTCTGCTGGATATGGACCTGTCTCTGCTGTATATGGAGCGGCCTCTTTGCTGCATATGGAGCAGCCTCTTTGCTGTATATGGAGCAGCCTCTTTGCTGTATATGGAGCAGCCTCTTTGCTGCATATGGAGCGGCCTCTTTGCTAGATATGGACCTGTCTCTGCTGGATATGGACCTGTCTCTGCTGTATATGGAGCGGCCTCTTTGCTGCATATGGAGCAGCCTCTTTGCTGTATATGGAGCGGCCTCTTTGCTGTATATGGAGCAGCCTCTTTGCTGTATATGGAGCGGCCTCTTTGCTGTATATGGAGTGGCCTCTTTGCTGTATATGGAGTGGCCTCTTTGCTGTATATGGAGTGGCCTCTTTGCTGTATATGGAGTGGCCTCTTTGCTGTATATGGAGCAGCCTCTTTGCTGTATATGGAGTGGCCTCTTTGCTGTATATGGAGTGGCCTCTTTGCTGTATATGGAGTGGCCTCTTTGCTGCATATGGAGCGGCCTCTTTGCTGGATATGGAGCGGTCTCTTTGCTGGATATGGAGCGGTCTCTTTGCTGTATATAGAGCTGTCTCTTTGCTGGATATGGGTCTGTCTCTGCTGGATATGGAGCTGTCTCTGCTGCATATGGAGCGGTCTCTTTGCTGGATATGGACCTGTCTCTGCTGGATATGGGCCTGTCTCTGCTGGATATGGGGCTGTCTCTGCTGTATATGGAGCTGCCTCTTTGCTGGATATGGGGCTGGTTATTTGCTGGCTCTTGAGTGATATGAGGGGGTCGCTCTGCTGGATATGGGTCTGTCTCTGCTGGATATGGACCTGTCTCTGCTGGATATGGGCCTGTCTCTGCTGGATATGGAGCTGTCTCTGCTGGATATGGAGCTGTCTCTTTGCTGGATATGGGTCTGTCTCTGCTGGATATGGAGCGGTCTCTTTGCTGTATATAGAGCTCTGTCTGGGTATAGGTCGTTTCTCTGTCGAGATATATGTCGTTTCTCTGGCGAGGTATAGGTCG
>BLSH010092554.1:0-11966 GCA_018402905.1 Glandirana rugosa
ACAGGAAATGATCAGAGACTGCAGACATAGTACAGGAGATGGTCAGAGACCGAAGACATAGTACAGGAGATGGTTAGACTGCAGACATAGTACATGAGATGGTCAGAGACTGAAGACATAGTACAGGAGCTGGTCAGAGACTGCAGACATAGTACAGGTGATGGTCAGAGACTGCAGACATAGTATAGGAGATGGTCAGAGACCGCAGACACAGTACAGGTGATGGTCAGAGACTGAAGACATAGTACAGGAGATGGTCAGAGACTGCAGACATAGTACAGGAAATGATCAGAGACCTCAGGCATATTACAGGAGATGGTCAGAGACTGCAGACATAGTACAGGAGATGATCAGAGACTGCAGACATAGTACAGGAGATGATCAGACACTGCAAAAATAGTACAGGAGATGGTCAGAGACTGCAGACATAGTACAGGAGATGGTCAGAGACTGCAGACATAGTACAGGAAATGATCAGAGACCGCAGACATATTACAGGAGATGGTCAGAGACTGCAGACATAGTACAGGAGATGATCGGAGACTGCAGACATAGTATAGGAGATGATCAGAAACTGCAGAAATAGTACAGGAGATGGTCAGAGACTGCAGACATAGTACAGGAGATGGTCAGAGACTGCAGACATAGTACAGGAAATGATCAGAGACTGCAGACATATTACAGGAGATGGCCAGAGACTGCAGACATAGTACAGGAGATGATCAGAGACTGCAGACATAGTACAGGAGATGATCAGACACTGCAGAAATAGTACAGGTGATGGTCAGAGACTGCAGACATAGTACAGGGAATGATCAGAGACCGCAGACATACTACAGGAGATGGTCAAAGACCGCAAACATAGTACAGGAGATGGTCAGAGACCGAAGACATAGTACGGGAGATGGTTAGAGACTGCAGACATAGTACATGAGATGGTCAGAGACCACAGACACTGTACAGGAAATGGTCAGAGACTGCAGACATAGTACAGGAGATGGTCAGAGACCACAGACACTGTATAGGAAATGGTCAGAGACTGCATAGTACAGGAGATGGTCAGAGACCGCAGACATAGTACAGGTGATGGTCAGAGACTGAAGACATAGTACAGGAGATGGTCAGAGACTGCAAACACAGTACAAGAAATGGTCAAAGACTGCAGACATAGTACAGGAGATGTTGAGAGACTGCAAAAATAGTACAAGAGATGATCAGAGAATGAAGACATGGTACAGGAGATGGTCAGAGAATGCAGACATGGTACAGGAGATGGTCAGAGAATGCAGACATAGTACAAGAGATGGTCAGAGACAGCAAACATAGTGCAGGAGATGGTCAGAGACTGCAGACATAGTAAAGGAGATGGTTAGAGACTGTAGACATAGTAAAGGAGACGGTCAGGGACTGCAGACATAGTTCAGGAGATGGTCAGAGACTGCAGACATAGTACAGGAAACAGTCAGAGATCTAGACATAGCATAGGAGATGATCGTAGACTGCAGACATGGTACAGGAGGTGATCAGAGACTGCAGACATGGTACAGGAGATGATCAGAGACTGCAGACATGGTACAGGAGATTATCAGAGACTGCAGACATGGTACAGGAGATGATCAGAGACTGCAGACATGGTACAGGAGATGGTCAGAAACTTCAGACATAGTACAGGAGATGGTCAGAGACTGCAGACATAGTACAGGAGATGATCAGAGACTGCAGACATTGTAAAGGAGATGGTCAGAGAATGCAGACATGGTACAGGAGATGGTCAGAGAATGCAGACATAGTACAAGAGATGGTCAGAGACTGCAAACATAGTGCAGGAGATGGTCAGAGACTGCAGACATAGTAAAGGAGATGGTTAGAGACTGTAGACATAGTAAAGGAGACGGTCAGGGACTGCAGACATAGTTCAGGAGATGGTCAGAGACTGCAGACATAGTACAGGAAACAGTCAGAGATCTAGACATAGCATATGAGATGATCATAGACTGCAGACATGGTACAGGAGGTGATCAGAGACTGCAGACATGGTACAGGAGATGATCAGAGACTGCAGACATGGTACAGGAGATTATCAGAGACTGCAGACATGGTACAGGAGATGATCAGAGACTGCAGACATGGTACAGGAGATGGTCAGAAACTTCAGACATAGTACAGGAGATGGTCAGAGACTGCAGACATAGTACAGGAGATGATCAGAGACTGCAGACTTTGTAAAGGAGATGATTAGAGACTGCAGACATAGCACAGGAGATAGTCAGGGACTGCAAACATAGTACAGGAGATGGTCAGAGACTGAAGACATAGTACAGGAAATGGTCAGAGACTGAAGACATAGTACAGGAGATGGTCAGAGACTGCAGACATAATACAGGAGATGATCAGAGACTGCAGACATAGCACAGGAGATAGTCAGGGACTGCAAACATAGTACAGGAGATGGTCAGAGACTGAAGACATAGTACAGGAAATGGTCAGAGACTGAAGACATAGTACAGGAGATGGTCAGAGGCTGCAGACATAGTACAGGAGATGATCAGAGACTGCAGACATAGCACAGGAGATAGTCAGGGACTGCAAACATAGTACAGGAGATGGTCAGAGACTGAAGACATAATACAGGAAATGGTCAGAGACTGAAGACATAGTACAGGAGATGGTCAGTGACTGCAGACATAGTACAGGAAATGATCAGAGACTGCAGACATAGTACAGGAGATGATCAGAGACGGCAGAAATAGTACAGGAGATGGTCAGAGACTGAAGACAGTACAGGAGATGATCAGAGACTGCAGACATACTACAGGAGATGGTCAGATACTTCAGATATAGTACAGGAGATGGTCAGAGACTGCAGACATAGTAAAGGAGATGATCAGAGACTGCAGACATTGTACAGGAGATGATCAGAGACTGCAGACATGGTGCAATAGATGGTCAGTGACTTCAGACATAGTACAGGAGATGATCAGAGACTGCAGACATAGTACAGGACATGGTCAGAGACTGAAGACATAGTACAGGAGCTGGTCAGAGACTGCAGACATAGTACAGGTGATGGTCAGAGACTTCAGACACAGTACAGGTGATGGTCAGAGACTGAAGACATAGTACAGGAGATGGTCAGAGACTACAGACATAGTACAGGAAATGATCAGAGACCGCAGGCATATTACAGGAGATGGTCAGAGACTGCAGACATAGTACAGGAGATGATCAGAGACTGCAGACATAGTACAGGAGATGATCGGACACTGCAGAAATAGTACAGGAGATGGTCAGAGACTGCAGACATAGTACAGGAGATGGTCAGAGACTGCAGACATAGTTCAGGAAATGATCAGAGACCGCAGGCATATTACAGGAGATGGTCAGAGACTGCAGACATAGTACAGGAGATGATCAGAGACTGCAGACATAGTACAGGAGATGATCAGACACTGCAGAAATAGTACAGGAGATGGTCAGAGACTGCAGACATAGTACAGGAGATGGTCAGAGACTGCAGACATAGTACAGGAAATGATCAGAGACCGCAGGCATATTACAGGAGATGGTCAGGGACTGCAGACATAGTACAGGAGGTGATCAGAGAATGCAGACAAAGTACAGGAGATGATCAGACACTGCAGAAATAGTACAGGAGATGGTCAGAGACTGCAGACATAGTACAGGAGATGGTCAGAGACTGCAAACATAGTACAGGAGATGATCAGAGACTGCAGGCATAGTACAGGAGATGATCAGATACTGCAGACATAGTACAGGAGATGATCAGAGACTGCAGACTCAGTATAGGAGATGATCAGAGACTGAAGACATAGTACAGGAGCTGGTCAGAGACTGCAGACATAGTACAGGTGATGGTCAGAGACTGCAGACATACTATAGGAGATGGTCAGAGACTGCAGACACAGTACAGGTGATGGTCAGAGACTGAAGACATAGTAGAGGAGATGGTCAGAGACTGCAGACATAGTACAGGAAATGATCAGAGACCGCAGACATACTACAGGAGATGGTCAGAGACCGCAGACATAGTACAGGAGCTGGTCAGAGACCGAAGACATAGTACACGAGATGGTTAGAGACTGCAGACATAGTACATGAGATGGTCAGAGATTGAAGACACTGTACAGTAAATGGTCAGAGACTGCAGACATAGTACAGGAGATGGTCAGAGACCACAGACACTGTATAGGAAATGGTCAGAGACTGCATAGTACAGGAGATGGTCAGAGACCGCAGACATAGTACAGGTGATGGTCAGAGACTGAAGACATAGTACAGGAGATGGTCAGAGACTGCAAACACAGTACAGGAAATGGTCAAAGACTGCAGACATAGTACAGGTGATGTTGAGAGACTGCAAAAATAGTACAAGAGATGATCAGAGAATGAAGACATGGTACAGGAGATGGTCAGAGAATGCAGACATGGTACAGGAGATGGTCAGAGAATGCAGACATGGTACAGGAGATGGTCAACACTGCAAACATAAGTACTGGAGATGATCAGAGACTGCAGACATAGTACAAGAGATGGTCAGAGACTGCAAACATAGTACAGGAGATGGTCAGAGACTGCAGACATAGTAAAGGAGATGGTTAGAGACTGTAGACATAGTAAAGGAGACGGTCAGGGACTGCAGACATAGTACAGGAGATGGTCAGAGACTGCAGACATAGTACAGGAAACAGTCAGAGATCTAGACATAGCACAGGAGATGATCATAGACTGCAGACATGGTACAGGAGGTGATCAGAGACTGCAGACATGGTACAGGAGATGATCAGAGACTGCAGACATGGTACAGGAGATGATCAGAGACTGCAGACATGGTACAGGAGATGGTCAGAAACTTCAGACAGTACAGGATATGGTCAGAGACTGCAGACATAGTACAGGAGATGATCAGAGACTGCAGACATTGTAAAGGAGATGATTATAGACTGCAGATATGGTACAGTAGATGGTCAGAGACTTCAGACATAGTACAGGAGATGGTCAGAGACTGCAGACATAGTACAGGAGATGATCAGAGACTGCAGACATAGCACAGGAGATAGTCAGGGACTGCAAACATAGTACAGGAGATGGTCAGAGACTGAAGACATAGTACAGGAGATGGTCAGAGACTGAAGACATAGTACAGGAGATGGTCAGAGACTGCAGCCATAGTACAGGAGATGATCAGAGACTGCAGACATAGTACAGGAGATGATAAGAGACTGCAGACATAGTACCGGAGATGGTCAGATACTGAAGACAGTACAGGAGATGATCAGAGACTGCAGACATAGTACAGGAGATGGTCAGATACTTCAGACACAGTACAGGAGATGGTCAGAGACTGCAGACATAATACAGGAGATGATCAGAGACTGCAGACATTGTACCGGAGATGATCAGAGACTGCAGACATGGTACAATAGATGGTCAGAGACTTCAGACATAGTACAGGAGATGATCAGAGACTGCAGACATAGTACAGGAGATGGTCAGAGACTGAAGACATAGTACAGGAGCTGGTCAGAGACTGCAGACATAGTACAGGAGATGGTCAGAGACTGCAGACATAGTATAGGAGATGGTCGGAGACCGCAGACACAGTACAGGTGATGGTCAAAGACTGAAGACATAGTACAGGAGATGGTTAGAGACTGCAGACATAGTACATGAGATGGTCAGAGACTGAAGACATAGTACAGGAGAGGGTCAGAGACCGCAGACACTGTACAGGAAATGGTCAGAGACTGCAGACATCGTACAGGAGATGGTCAGAGACCGCAAACACAGTACAGGAAATGATCAGAGACTGCAGACGTAGTACAGGAGATGGTGAGAGACTGCAAAAATTGTACAGGAGATGATCAGAGAATGCAGACATGGTACAGGAGATGGTCAGACACTGCAAACATAGTATTGGAGATGATCAGAGACTGCAGACATAGTACAAGAGATGGTCAGAGACTGCAAACATAGTACAGGAGATGGTCAGAGACTGCAGACATAGTAAAGGAGATGGTTAGAGACTGCAGACAAAGTACAGGAGATGATCAGAGACAGCAGACATAGTACAGGAGACAGTCAGAGATCTAGACATAGCACAGGAGATGATCATAGTCTGCAGACATAGTACAGGAGGTGATCAGAGACTGCAGACATGGTACAGGAGGTGATCAGAGTCTGCAGACATGGTAAAGGAGATGATCAGAGACTGCAGACATAGCACAGGAGATAGTCAGGGCCTGCAAACATAGTACAGGAGATGGACAGAGACTGCAGACATAGTACAGGAGATGGTCAGAGACTGAAGACATAGTACAGGAGATGGTCAGAGACTGCAGACATAGTACAGGAGATGATCAGAGACTGCAGACATAGTACAGGAGATGATCAGAGACTGCAGACATAGTACAGGAGATGGTCAGAGACTGAAGACAGTACAGGAGATGATCAGAGACTGCAGACATAGTATAGGAGATGGTCAGATACTTCAGACATAGTACAGGAGATGGTCAGAGACTGCAGACATAGTACAGGAGATGATCAGAGACTGCAGACATTGTACAGGAGATGATCAGAGACTGCAGACATTGTACAATAGATTGGCAGAGACTTCAGACATAGTTCAGGAGATGATCAGAGACTGCAGACATAGTACAGGAGATGATAAGAGACTGCAGACATAGTACAGGAGATGGTCAGATACTGAAGAGAGTACAGGAGATGATCAGAGACTGCAGACATTGTACAGGAGATGATCAGAGACTGCAGACATGGTACAATAGATGGTCAGTGACTTCAGACATAGTACAGGAGATGATCAGAGACTGCAGACATAGTACAGGACATGGTCAGAGACTGAAGACATAGTACAGGAGCTGGTCAGAGACTGCAGACATAGTACAGGTGATGGTCAGAGACTGCAGACATAGTTTGGAGATGGTCAGAGACCGCAGACACAGTGCAGGTGATGGTCAGAGACTGAAGACATAGTACAGGATATGGTCAGAGACTGCAGACATAGTACATGAGATGGTCAGAGATCTAGACATAGCACAGGAGATGATCATAGTCTGCAGACATGGTACAGGAGGTGATCAGAGACTGCAGACATGGTACAGGAGGTGATCAGAGTCTGCAGACATAGCACAGGAGATAGTCAGGGCCTGCAAACATAGTACTGGAGATGGACAGAGACTGCAGACATAGTACAGGAGATGGTCAGAGACTGAAGACATAGTACAGGAGATGGTCAGAGACTGCAGACATAGTACAGGAGATGATCAGAGACTGCAGACATAGTACAGGAGATGGTCAGAGACTGAAGACAGTACAGGAGATGATCAGAGACTGCAGACATAGTATAGGAGATTTTCAGATACTTCAGACATAGTACAGGAGATGGTCAGAGACTGCAGACATAGTACAGGAGATGATCAGAGACTGGAGACATTGTACAGGAGATGATCAGAGACTGCAGACATTGTACAATAGATTGGCAGAGACTTCAGACATAGTTCAGGAGATGATCAGAGACTGCAGAAATAGTACAGGAGATGGTCAGATACTGAAGAGAGTACAGGAGATGATCAGAGACTGCAGACATTGTACAGGAGATGATCAGAGACTGCAGACATGGTACAATAGATGGTCAGTGACTTCAGACATAGTACAGGAGATGATCAGAGACTGCAGACATAGTACAGGACATGGTCAGAGACTGAAGACATAGTACAGGAGCTGGTCAGAGACTACAGACATAGTACAGGTGATGGTCAGAGACTGCAGACATAGTTTGGAGATGGTCAGAGACCGCAGACACAGTACAGGTGATGGTCAGAGACTGAAGACATAGTACAGGATATGGTCAGAGACTGCAGACATAGTACAGGAAATGATCAGAGACCGCAGGCATATTACAGGAGATGGTCAGAGAATGCAGACATAGTACAGGAGATTATCAGAGACTGCAGACATAGTACAGGAGATGATCAGACACTGCAGAAATAGTACAGGAGATGGTCAGAGACTGCAGACATAGTACAGGAGATGGTCAGAGACTGCAGACATAGTACAGGAGATAGTCAGGGACTGCAAACATAGTACAGGAGATGGTCAGAGACTGAAGACATAGTACAGGACATGGTCAGAGACTGAAGACATAGTACAGGAGATGGTCAGAGACTGCAGCCATAGTACAGGAGATGGTCAGATACTGAAGACAGTACAGGAGATGGTCAGATACTTCAGACATAGTACAGGAGATGGTCAGAGACTGCAGACATAGTACAGGAGATGATCAGAGACTGCAGACATGGAACAATAGATGGTCAGAGACTTCAGACATAGTACAGGAGATGATCAGAGACTGCAGACATAGTACAGGAGATGATCAGAGACTGCAGACATAGCACAGGAGATAGTCAGGGACTGTAAACATAGTGCAGGAGATGGTCAGAGACTGAAGACATAGTACAGGAAATGGTCAGAGACTGAAGACATAGTACAGGAGATGGTCAGAGACTGCAGACATAGTACAGGAGATGATCAGAGAGGGCAGACATAGTACATGAGATGGTCAGAGACTGAAGACAGTACAGGAGATGATCAGAGACTGCAGACATACTACAGGAGATGGTCAGATACTTCAGACATAGTACAGAAGATAGTCAGAGACTGCAGACATAGTACAGGAAATGATCAGAGACCGCAGGCATATTACAGGAGATGGCCAGAGACTGCAGACATATTACAGGAGATTATCAGAAACTGCAGACATAGTACAGGAGATGATCAGACACTGCAGAAATAGTACAGGAGATGGTCAGAGACTGCAGACATGGTACAGGAGGTGATCAGAGACTACAGACATGGTACAGGAGATGATCAGAGACTGCAGACATGGTACAGGAGATGGTCAGAGACCGAAGACATAGTACATGAGATGGTTAGAGACTGCAGACATAGTACATGAGATGGTCAGACACTGAAGACACTGTACAGGAAATGGTCAGAGACTGCAGACATAGTACAGGAGATGGCCAGAGACTGCAGACATACTACAGGAGATGGTCAAATACTTCAGACATAGTACAGGAGATGGTCAGAGATTGCAGGCATAGTACAGGAGATGATCAGAGGCTGCAGACATTGTACAGGAGATGAACAGAGACTGCAGACATGGTACAATAGATGGTCAGTGACTTCAGACATAGTACAGGAGATGATCAGAGGCTGCAGACATAGTACAGAACATGGTCAGAGGCTGAAGACATAGTACAGGAGCTGGTCAGAGACTGCAGACATAGTACAGGTGATGGTCAGAGACTGCAGACATAGTATAGGAGATGGTCAGAGACCGCAGACACAGTACAGGTGATGATCAGAGAATGAAGACATAGTACAGGAGATGGTCAGAGACTGCAGACATAGTACAGGAAATGATCAGAGACCGCATACATAGTACAGGAGATGGTCAGAGACCGAAGACATAGTACAGGAGATGGTTAGAGACTGCAGACATAGTACATGAGATGGTCAGAGACTGAAGACATAGTATAGGAGCTGGTCAGAGACTGCAGACATAGTACAGGTGATGGTCAGAGACTGCAGACATAGTATAGGAGATGGTCAGAGACCGCAGACACAGTATAGGTGATGGTCAGAGACTGAAGACATAGTACAGGAGATGGTCAGAGACTGCAGACATAGTACAGGAAATGATCAGAGACCTCAGGCATATTACAGGAGATGGTCAGAGACTGCAGACATAGTACAGGAGATGATCAGACACTGCAGACATAGTACAGGAGATTATCAGACACTGCAAAAATAGTACAGGAGATGGTCAGAGACTGCAGACATAGTACAGGAGATGGTCAGAGACTGCAGACATAGTACAGGAAATGATCAGAGACCGCAGGCATATTACAGGAGATGGTCAGAGACTGCAGACATAGTACAGGAGATGATCAGAGACTGCAGACATAGTATAGGAGATGATCAGACACTGCAGAAATAGTACAGGAGATGGTCAGAGACTGCAGACATAGTACAGGAGATGGTCAGAGACTGCAGACATAGTACAGGAAATGATCAGAGACTGCAGACATATTACAGGAGATGGACAGAGACTGCAGACATAGTACAGGAGATGATCAGAGACTGCAGACATAGTACAGGAGATGATCAGACACTGCAGAAATAGTACAGGAGATGGTCAGAGACTGCAGACATAGTACAGGAAATGATCCAAGACCGCAGACATACTACAGGAGATGGTCAGAGACCGCAGACATACTACAGGAGATGGTCAGAGACCGAAGACATAGTACAGGAGATGGTTAGAGACTGCAGACATAGTACATGAGATGGTCAGAGACTGAAGACACTATACAGGAAATGGTCAGAGACTACAGACATAGTACAGGAGATGATCAGAGACTGCAGACATACTACAGGAGATGGTCAGATACTTCAGACATAGTACAGGAGATGGTCAGAGACTGCAGACATAGTACAGGAGATGATCAGAGACTGCAGACATTGTACAGGAGATGATCAGAGACTGCAGACATGGTACAATAGATGGTCAGTGACTTCAGATATAGTACAGGTGATGATCAGAGACTGCAGACATAGTACAGGACATGGTCAGAGACTGAAGACATAGTACAGGAGCTGCTCAGAGACTGCAGACATAGTACAGGTGATGGTCAGAGACCGCAGGCATATTACAGGAGATGGTCAGAGACTGCAGACATAGTACAGGAGATGATCAGACACTGCAGAAATAGTACAGGAGATGGTCAGAGACTGCAGACATAGTACAGGAGATGGTCAGAGACTGCAGACATAGTACAGGAAATAATCTGAGACTGCAGGCATATTACAGGAGAAGGTCAGAGACTGCAGACATAGTACAGGAGATGATCAGAGACTGCAGACATAGTACAGGAGATGATCAGACACTGCAGAAATAGTACAGGAGATGGTCAGAGACTGCAGACATAGTACAGGAAATGATCCGAGACCGCAGACATACTACAGGAGATGGTCAGAGACCGCAGACATAGTACAGGAGATGGTCAGAGACCGAAGACAGAGTACAGGAGATGGTTAGAGACTGCAGACATAGTACATGAGATGGTCAGAGACTGAAGACACTGTACAGGAAATGGTCAGAGACTGCAGACATAGTACAGGAGATGATCAGAGACTGCAGACATACTACAGGAGATGGTCAGATACTTCAGACATAGTACAGGAGATGGTCAGAGACTGCAGACATAGTACAGGAGATGATCAGAGACTGCAGACATAGTACAGGAGATGTTGAGAGACTGCAAAAATAGTACAAGAGATGATCAGAGAATGAAGACATGGTACAGGAGATGAAAATTCCAAAATATACCGCGCTCATTCAGCAGCCACCAAACCCATAGAGATAAGCAATTCTCTCATATGTGTATTATTCTCTCTGGTATTCACAACAAATCCAGAGGTGGTAATGCTGCATTAATAAATCATGGCGCTTACAAACTTTAATGTCCTTAACCACTTGACAACTGGGCACTTAAACCCCCTTCCTAACCAGACCAATTTTCAGCTTTCAGCGCTCTCACACTTTGAATGACAATTACTCAGTCATGCAACACTGTACCCATATGAAATTTGCGTCCTTTTTTTCACACAAATAGAGCTTTCTTTTAGTGGTATTTAATCAGTGTTGGGTTTTTTATTTTTTGCGCTATAAATAAAAAAAGACCGCAAATTTTGTAAAAAATTGCATTTTTCTTCATTTCTGTTATAAAGTCTTGCTAATTAATAATTTTTCTTCATAAATTTTTGCTAAAATTTATACTGCTACCTATTTTTGGTAAAAATAACCCAAATAAGTGCATATTATTTGGTATTTGAGAAAGTTATAGAGTCTACAAGCTATGGTG
>BLSH010092554.1:20810-33864 GCA_018402905.1 Glandirana rugosa
CTCTGTCACTCATCTAGTCGTGCCACGTCTCTGTCACTCATCTAGGTCTCTGCACCGTGCTGATCTACTCACTGTCTCTGCACCGTGTTGATCTATTCACTGTCTCTGCACCGTGCTGATCTACTCACTGTCTCTGCACCGTACTGATCTACTCACTGTCTCTGCACCGTGTTGATCTATTCACTGTCTCTGCATCGTGCTGACCTACTCACTGTCTCTGCTTGCTTCTTCCCACTGTCTCTCCAGCATGAATCTCAGATCTCCTTTGACCTTAAAATCATTGGATGAAACCAAGGTTGTTATGTTCTGATGCTTTTTCCAAACCAGTAATGAATTGTTTTCAACTGGTGAACTGGGAAATGATGAAATACTCGTCACTTCCGGTTTCTTAGACCATAGAGATGATGGGGATGTTCCGTTCCTCAATCATCTCTATGGTCAGCTGCAGTCCCAGGTTCCCCGGAGGGATGGGAGAGATGTCTCTCTTCCCTGCTAGAATCAATAACTTCAGTGTATTTCATAACTCATGAAATAATAACAGTACAGCCAGAATAAGGACAGATTTACTTCTATCCGAGAACAAGCAATGTTTTATGTCCAATCACCCCAATATTAGATGATATGGGGAGCCAATGGAACACATTACCCCTCCTAGGTCAGGTAGACATCCCATCCCCCACATATTTATATCCATTCAGAAGGGAATTCAATGCTGGACAATAATATGGAAGTTAATAGACTGTGGCTAGGGATGGGTGAAAGGTTCGGCCCGAGCATTGAGTTCAGGGTTAGCATTTGCCTGTTTAGTCATTCTCTGTACTCCCCAATGTGCAGAGTGTTCACCCCGATGAACTCCCTGCAATACACTGAGTGCTGCACAGTGCATTCCGTGCCCTGATTGGGCAAAGCTTTGTCCAATCAGGACGCAGTGTAAGCTGGTTGTTAATGAAAGGGGCCGGGAAACCAACCGCCACATCCTTAACCACTTAACGACCGCCCGCCATCATTATACGGCAGCTCTTTACCGTTGAATACCATTGCTATGGTAGCAGATCGCTACCAGAACTCCGGTATTTCTAAAAACTGCGGGTGGCCGGTTTTCAGATAAAAATGGTCTCTGTGGTGAATTCGCTGTGAGTGGTAGGGAGAGGTGCCCCCTCCCACCTGCTCCGGTTATCTCCACCACTTACCGGACCCACTGGTATCAGCAGAGATGATCCGATCCTCTCTTCCCCTCCACTGGTTGCCGACTGAGAGGAAGATGGCCCCCAGCCGGCTCCATATCCTTGCAGGGGGAATCAATGACAAACGTCACTTTCTCCCACAGCTCTTAACCCCTTCCCTACCGCCGTATGCAGAATGATGGCCAGGAAGTGGTTGAGTTATCCTGACTGGGCGTCATATGACATCCTCAGGATAACATGCCGGCGCGCCCTCGCAATTGTCATTCAAAATGCAGCAGCGCTGAAAGCTGAAAATTGGTCGGGTAGGGAAGTTCTAAGTGCCCGGTATTGAAGGGGTTAAAGAAGACTTTTTTTTTTAAACTGACATTTTTTTTATTGCATTTTAGTGTAAATATGAGATGTGGGGGGAGGGGAGGTCTTTTTGACCCCCAGATCTCATATATAAGAGGTCCTGTCCTGCTTTTTTCTATTACAAGGAATGTTTTCATTCTTTGTAATAGGAATAAATGCGGCCATTTTTTTTTTAAAATGGACAGTGTAAAAATAAAAAAATTAAAGTAAAATAAATAAGAAAAAATAAAATTAAAGCACCCCATCCCCGCCGAGCTCGCAGAAGGGAACGCATACGTAAGTCTTGCCTGCATATGAAAATGGTCTTCAAATCACACATCTGAGGTATCGCCGCGATCGTTAGAGAGAGAGCAATAATTCTAGCTCTAAACCTCCTCTGTAACTCAAAACTGGTAACCTGTAGACATTTTTAAACGTGGCCACTGGACATTTTTAAGTGCCAAAGTTTGTCGCCATTCCACGAGTGGGCCCAATTTTGAAGCATGACATGTTTGGTATCATTTTACTTGGCGTAACATCGTATCTCACAATATGGAAAAAAATTGGCCTAACTTTACTGTTGTCTTATTTTTTAACTCAAAAAAGTGACATTTTTCCAAAAAAATTGTGCTTGTAAGACCGCTGCGCACATACACTGTGACATAAAGTATTGCAACAACCGCCATTTTATTCTCTAGGGTGTTAGAAAAATATATATAATGTTTGGAGGTTCTAAGTAATTTTATAGCAAAAAAACTAATTTTAACTTGTAAACAACAAGTGTAAAAAAAAAGGGATTTTATTATAACTTACCGTAAAATCCTTTTCTCTGAGTTCACTGACAGATGCAGCCTTCTTATGACACATGGGGGTTATGCTCATCTCACTAGGAGTAGACTAGGCAAAAATAAAACAAAAGCATAGGTTGGCCCCTCCCAGGGGGCCGTCCTCACCTTAGCATATAATCCCCCTGCTCTGCATAGCACATCAGCTCGTAACAAGCCGTACAAACTCCACAGAGGGTGGGTGCTGCGTCTGTCAGTGAACTCAGAGAAAAGGATTTTACGGTAAGTTATAATAAAATCCCTTTTTCTCTTCCGTTCACTGACAGACGCAGCCCTTCTTATGACACGTGGGGATGTCCCAAAGCTGTGCCAATCAAGAAGGGTGGGCAAACTATAACAACTGTACCCAAAAAAAAAGCCCTCTCAGGCGGCACCAAACGCGCCTACACTGCCGCTTGTAATACTTTGTGGCCAAAGGCAGCATCCGCAGATGCTGAAACATCAATTTTGTAAAACTTAGTAAACGTGTGCACTGAGGCCCAAGTAGCCGCTTTGCACACCTGAGACGCCGAAGCCTGAAGTCTAAACGCCCAGGAAGTACTAACTGCCCTGGTGGAATGAGCCGTGACTGGAAACGGGGGAACCTTGACCTCATATGCATGAGTCACGGTCTTCCTGATCCAACGAGAAATGGTAGCTGACGAGGCCGCCATGCCTTTGCGTGACCCTTCCGTCAGCACAAATAAAGAATCAGACTTCCGAAAATAAGCTGTAGAAATCAAATACACCCGCAAAGCCCTCACCACATCCAAAGAATGCAGTTCAACCTCTTTGGGATGCGACGGGTGCGGGCACAATGAGGGAAGAACAATATCCTCATTCAAATGAAAAGACTAAACCACCTTCAGAAGAAACGAAGGGGAAGGTCGCAAAACCGCCTTGTCCTTATGAAGGACCAAGTAAGGTGACTTGCAGGATAATGCTGCCAACTCGGACACCCGCCTAGCGGATGTAACAGCCACCAGAAAGGCCACTTTCTGCGACAACAGTCGTAAGGGAATGTCCCTGATCTTTTCATATGGTGGCTTCTGCACAGAAAGCACCAGATTCAAATCCCACGGTGCCAGAGGCGACCGTATCCGAGGAGCCACATGACGTACCCCCTGTACAAATGTACGGATCAACGAATGTGACGCTAATGGCCGTTGAAAAAGAACCGCCAGGGCCGAAATCTGACCCTTAAGCGTACTTAACGCCAGGTTCTTGTCCAGTCCCTGCTGTAAAAAAGTCAGTACTCTGGACACTGTATAAGAGTGGGGGTTCGAACCCCCTGTCTCACACCAGGTAATATAGGCCTTCCAGGTTCTATGATAAATCTTACGTGAAGTACCCTTATGTGCTTCTTTCATAGTAGGGATCACGGAGTCTGAGACACCCCATCCCTCAACACCTGGGACTCAATAGCCAAGCCGTCAAAGCCAGCGAGGGTAAAGCAGGGTACCAGATGTGCCCCTGAGACAGTAGGTCTCCGCGAAGCGGAAGACACCACGGAACATCTGTCACCATCTGCACCACGTCGGCGTACCGAGGACGCCGAGGCCAATCTGGAGCTACCAGGATTGTCGGGATTCCCTCTGCTTCTATCCTGCGCAGAACCCGCGGTAGAATCTTTAGAGGAGGAAAGATGTACAGTAGCCGATACCAACCCCAGGGTGCCACCAGCGTGTCCGAGGCGACCGCCAACAGATCTCTTGTTCTGCACACAAAGGTCTGTACCTTGTGATTGAACCTGGAGGCCATGAGGTCCACCTCTGGCGTGCCCCACTTGAGGCAAATGTGGCGGAACACTTCTGGATGTAGGGACCATCCCCCCTGATCCAGAGTCCGGCGGCTGAGAAAGTCTGCCTGCCAGTTTTCCACGCCTGGGATGTAGATTTCAGAGAGAGCTAGCACATGAAGTTCTGCCCACCGAAGGATCAGAGCCGCCTCCGCGGCTGCTGCTGAGCTTCTCGTTCCGCCCTGATGGTTCACATATGCCACAGCCGTGGCATTGTCCGACTGAACCCGGACAGGGAGGCCTCGCAGCCTTGCCGACCAACAGGACAGACAAAGCCTGATCGTTCTCAGTTCCAGTACATTTATCGGAAGGCAAGCTTCCTGAACTGACCAACGACCCTGGGCAGAGAACTTCCCCAGGACCCCTCCCCAGCCCAACAGGCTGGCATCTGTCGTTACTATCGACCAATTGAGGGGGAGAAAACATTTTCCCAACTTTAGGGCTGGAGCCCGAATCCACCAAACCAAGGATCCCCGGGACTGATGATCCAACCTGATCAATCTGTCTAGGGATAGGGGAGATTTGTCCCATTGCGACAAAATCGCTTTCTGCAGGAGCCGAGTGTGACTCTGGGCGTAAGGTATCGCTTCAAAAGTCTACACCATGAGCCCCAACACTCGCATACAGAACCATAAGGAGGACCACTGGCGTGATAACAGGGTTCGTACTGCTGCCTGTAGTGTCAGGAGCTTGTTTGGTGGTAAAAACACCCTTGCCTGCACCGCGTCCAGAATCAGACCCAGGTATTCCAGCCGGTAGGATGGAGTCAATGATGACTTCTGCTGGTTGATCAGCCAATTGAATTCTGTTAACGTGGATACTGTGATTATCATGTTCTCCTCCAGAGCCGCAGCTGACTCTGCTCTCATGAGTAAATCGTCAAGGTACGCCACCACTGTGATACCTCTCTGTCTCAACAGTGCCAGCATCGGGGCCAACACCTTGGTGAATACTAGGGGAGACAAAGCCAGACCGAAGGGAAGTGCCACAAACTGGTAATGCAGGTCTCCCACTGCAAAGCGTAGAAAACGCTGGTGACTGCGACAAACTGGAACGTGGAGATACGTGTCCCTGATATCCAGGGACGCCATGAATTCCCCTTGGTGCATGGCGGCCACGACCGAGCAGATGGACTCCATCCTGAATCTTTGTCTTTACAAAGCAGTTTAGTGCCTTCAGGTCCAGAACTGGCCTGACACTGCCCTTTTTGGGCACCACAAAGAGGTTTGAGTAAAACCCGTGAAATCTTTCCACCGTGGGTACAGGTACAATCACCCCCTGTTCGGCAAGCGCCCGAACGGCGCCCAGAAGCGCCTCCCGACGCCCTTGAGGGAGTCATAAGTTCAAAGGGAAGAACCTTTCTGGGGGTAGAGAGATGAACTCTATCCTGTACCCGGAGGACACCACCTCCAGCACCCACCGATCGGTGATGCGGGCAGCCCATCTGTCTGCGAACCCCAGCAACCGGCCCCCCACCCGAGAGTCGGGCGGGGGCAACCCATCATGCAGAGGTTGACTTATCCTTTGCCTTTTCGGACTTATGTTGCCAGGGCCTTTTACTGGGCCCAGCAGAAGCCTTACCGGACTTGAAGCCCTTACCCGCTGAGCTGGGCACACGAAAAAACTTCAAGAAATAGGGCCCTGCCTACGGCGAAAATCCCGCCGCTTTGGCTCCGGAAGGAAAGTACTCTTCTCTCCCGTGAAATCCTTAATGATTTCATCCAACTGTGGGCCAAACAGACGCTCTCCCTGAAAGGTAAGATCTGCAAGAGCTTTCTTTGAAGCCTGGTCGCCCGACCAAGAGCCACAGCACCCGCCTGATAACAATTGCAAAAACAGACATTTTTGACAGTATGGGAAGCCGGTCCAATGCAGCATCACATATGAAATGGAGACCCTCTTCCAAGTGTTGTGCCCGTTGCACCTCAGCCTGCGCACACTCACAAGTTAGACCGGTGTGTAATGTGGCAGCATGCTCGTGCGGAGATTGTGCCGCCATAGCAGCCGCCAGAGCTGGCAGCATGGCTGGCCCAGCCAACAAGAACAGTGCCTTAGACACTGCCTCCGTGAGGCAATCGGCCACCTCTTTAAGGGAATGGTTGTTGCCTTATTTAGACGGGCCACCGGTGGGTCCACTGCTGTGGAAGCCCATCTCTTAGTAAAACTATCCTCAAAGGGGTAGCGAACAGCAAAGCTTTTGGGCAAAGCAAAGGAATTTTGCGGCCGTAGCCATTCCTTGAACACCGCCTGTTCAAACACCTGATCATAAGGGTAGACCCTAGGGGACCTAGAGGGCTTAAGCGATCCACAAATATATGCGGACTCATGTGACTCCCCTGCTTGGTCAAGCCGCATGGAGTCGTGAATATCAGTGATCAAAGCGGCCACTATCACTTTGTCGCGTGAAAATGGAGCCTCTTGACCACCTTCGCCGTCTGAGGGTATCAGTTCATCCTCTGATAGGTCCACGGGGTTCCCGAGACCACCGAGGTGCTCTCTGGGTCCGAATCCTCCCCCGAAGAATGATGAGGGGGCATTTTTTGGGGCCCCCCGGAATCAGGTCCTCCGCCCGGGGAAAGAACTCCCCAAATACCGCCCTCAGCTGTAGGGGTAGCTGAACGGGAGATGACCACCCTAGATGCGTCCCCACTAACAGGCCCCCACCGGCCGGCTACCTTAGGAGCTGCCCAGGTGCCCACTCTCCGCATCCTAAGACGGAAGAGGGGTCCACTCACCAATCCAGGTAGCCACCTGGAGCAGACTTACCTCCGCACGGAGAGGCATGCTGCTGGCTAGGCCCCTGGACAGGAACAGAAACAGTCACCGGGCTCTAGTGGGATTAGCCACTGGCCGCCCGCATGGAACGGGCGCTATGCGGCGTGCCCCCGCTAAGGGTAGCTTGCATAGATGTTGGCCGGCCTGGGGAAAATTTTTGGATTCTAGATATCCTCTATACCGCCAGCCGGCTTCTTGATAGCAGTCTTCATCAGAAAAACCTTCAGGAGACCGCAGATCCCATAGGGAACCAGGTCTACTCCTTGCACTAGGCAATAAAAACTGATGTGCTATGCAGAGCAATGTGTCCCCATGTTGATGAGGACAAGAGCCTCTTCCTGACAACCCTGGGCTGTGGTTGTCGGAGTCTGTGTATTGGGGCTTATCGTAATCTGGAATCCACAGGGGGGGGAGGATCTGGGGGCCCCCTTGTTTAATAGGGCTTCCAGATTCCAATAAGCTCCCCACCTGCAGACCCTGACAACCTCAGGCCTTGGTTGTCAGGAAGAGGCTTTTGTCCCCATCAACATGGGGACACTTTGCTTTGGGGTGGGGGGGCACAGAGCCCCCCTTGCTCCAAAGCACCCCACCATGTTGAGGGCATGTAGCCTGGTATGGTTCAGGAGGGTGGGCACTCGCTCGTTCCCTCCCCTTCCCTGGGTACAAGTTGCTTTGGGGTGGGGGGGTGCAGAGCACCCATCCCTCCATGTTGAGGGCATGTGACATGGTATACAAATATAGATACAATTCAGCGCTGATCTAATTGTATTCTGAGACTAGTAATACACAAAAGGCTGCTCAACACTTCAGGCAAAATTTCCAAAAGGCCCAGCATAAGATGAATTGTATATTGTGGAGCGCCTATATGGACATAATGATGAAAAACATAAAGTAAATGGAGCCAAGTCCTTTCAACACCACCATAAACTCCTGTGGGCTCTTGCTCCTGCCCTCCCACTTCACAGAGGTCACTTGTTGCTAGTGGGACAACTCTTAAGGGCTTTATCCACTCAGATAGGGTCCTTGGGGGACGCCACCGTGAGGGCAAAGTGCATCTAACTTATCATCAGGTGACACTAATGCAGCCCCCACCGATGACACTTGCCTCTCACCTCATCAATCTACCTCCCAGAGGTCACACCATTTGTCTCATATAAAACATCAAATCTTCTGTCTTCCACAATAAAGCGCTTCTCCCATGCAATGTTCCCATATGAGGAGTACAAAAGAGATAGAATCAATCTAGTGCTCTCTGTATCAAGCTTCAATAAAATATTGCAAATAAAAACCACTCACATGCAAAGCACCTATGTCCAGGTGCTGGATTAAAAGTGTGGGTTGTGTACAGTTAGCCTGGCGTCCCAGTCTTACAGGGTGGCCGCGGGTGACGTCACTACCGGTTCCTCCCGTACATGTTGTGTACCGGAAACAGAACTTCATCAGCGGGTGAGGGGTGCTCGCTTGCCCCCCTTTTCCTGACCTGCCGGGCTGCATGCTTGGATAATGGTCTGGTATGGATTTTTGGGGGACCCCACACAATTTTTTTCTTTATTTTTTAATAATTGTAATCGCAAGTCGTTTTAAATGAGATTTGACTTGTTTTTTTCTTTATAAATGTCCGTTTTGCTGTAGCATGTTCTGTCTATGATAGGAATGGGACACTCTACAGGCACATTAAGAAGACCCCCAGGCATGATATTTAACCCCTTCCCTACCGCCGTATGCATAATGACGGCCAGGAAGTGGTTGAATTATCCTGACTGGGCGTCATATGACCACCAGCAGGATAACATGCCAGCGTGCCCGCGGGGCCTTGCAGCATGGCGATCGGTGATGTGGTGGGTCAGTCTGACCCCCTGCATTTCCAATCTAGGTAATGGGCTTCTATCAGAAGATCATTACCATGTGATCAGCCGTAACGAATCACAGCTGATCACAGTGTAAACAGGAAAAGCCGTATATTGGCTTCTCCTTTAGTCGCTTCTGCAGACGCAAGTAGTGGAGAGACGATCAGTGGCTCTCCTGACAGGGGGGGTCTTGCTGAGTGTTTATCAGTGCAGCCCCCCCTCGGATCGCCACCCTAGACCACCAGGGAGCCCACACAGTGATGCCACCTAGGGACCACCAGGGATGCCACCCTAGACTACCAGGTAAGGGGCACACAATCCCCAATAGGGATGGCACTGTGCCCATCAGTGATGGTTGCCAGTGCCATTCCTATAGCTGCTGCAAAACCAGTGCCACCTATTAGTAGCCATCAGTGCCCACCAGTGCTCATCAGTGCCACTTATCAGTGCCACCTATCAGTGTCCATCAGCGCCCACCAGTGCTCATCAGTATCACATGTCATTGCCACCTATCAGTGCCCGTCAGCGCTGCTTATCAGTGCCGCCTATCAGTGCCCATCAGTGCTGCATATAAGTGCCATCTCACCAGTGCCGCCTCATCAGTGCCCATCAGTGAAGGAGAAAATGTTATTTACAAAGTTTTGTGACGAAAAAAAGAAAAAAAATATTTTTCAAAATTTTTGGTCTTATTTTATTTGTAGGCCAAAAAATAAAAACCCCGATGGGGATCAAATCCCACAGAAAGAAATCTCTATTTGTGAGTAAAAAAATTATATAAATGTAGTTTTGGAACAACGTCGCACGACCACGCAATTGTCATTCAAAGTGCAACAGCGCTGAAAGCTGAAAATTGGTCTGGCAGGGAAGTGGTCTAAGTGCCAGGTATTGAAGGGGTTAAATGATTTTTTTCATTTTTATTGTTGCACTTTAAGAATTATTAAAATCACTGCTCCTGAAAAAACGATTGGTTAATAAAAACTTGATACTTCCCCCCAGGGCAGTACCCAGACCCCATACCCCTTTTATGCCCAATTACTTGCATATAAGCCCTCAAAATGGGCACTTTTGATTTTTCCTGTTCGGCTCCCATAGACTTCAGTGGGGTTCGCTGTTTGGGTTACAACATTTCCCCGTTCTGCTGCAAACCCAACGGGGGTGGGGGGGGGTGTTCAGCCCATCCCTGACTGTAACATGCAGACATTCAATGATATTAATACCTGTAGAAAACTGTATCTGGGACATGGTCATAAACACAGTGACATCACAGCAGCCACGCCCCAGACCGGATGATTGGTCATTTCTGTCCACACCCCCCACCAAGGTCCAGAAAAGAGGTCTGACCCACGTTGGTCACATGGAGGTCTTGGAGAATGTTGAGTTTTTTATTCATTGGTCTCATGGGTTTCCAGATGGTTCTCCATCAATGTGAGTTATATGAGGGGGGAGGTAGACATCTGCAATTCCATTCCAAATTCCTTTTTTTAATATCTGAATTTCCAAAATATCAAATTTTCTAAATTTCAGAAATACGAAAACTCAGAAATTTGAGACTTCGAAAATGTAAATAAAAAAATAAAAAAAAATGAAATTTCAGAAATTTGAAAATTCTAAATTTTAAAAAATCAGAAATTCTAAATTTCGTTAATGTGGAAATTCAAAATTTCAGAAATTCAGATATTCAGAAATTCGTTATTTCAGAAATTTGGAAATACGAAATTTTGGAAATTCAGAAATTTGAGAATCCGACAATCCGTAATTTTAGAAATTCAAAAATCCGAAAATAAGAATGAAAATCCGAACAATCAAAAGAAGAAAAATCTGAAAATAGGAAAGAAAATCCGAAAATTTGAAAAACCGAAAATCTGAAATAATAACTAACAAATAATAACTTAACTTTTACTAACTATTAAATTATAGGTATTGTAAATTCCTTTCAAATTTGGCTGTTAGTAAACGTAACAAATACAAATTTATCCGAAATTATAAATTATCCAAAATAACGAATGCCGTATCTAAACGAATGGAATGTAACAAATTAATATTAATAAATAAATAACATTAATAATAATAATAATAAAAAGGTTTTATTTATTATTTATTATTAATTAGTTCCGGTCCCTTTGTTTAGATGCGGCATTCATTATTTTGGATATTTCGTAACTTCGGATAAATTTGTATTTGTTACGTTTACTAACAGACAAACTAGAACGGAAATTACAATACCTATAATTTAATAGTTCTTATTGGTTAGTTATTTCAAATTTTTGGATTTTCATTCTTATTTTCGGATTTCCAAATTTTTGAATTTCCAAATTTTCAAATTTCCAAAAAAAACCCAAAAAACAAATTTTTCGGCAGTGCAGATGTCTAGGGGGACGGGAGCGTCCACTTTGACCTGACTGGGATCTGTATTCTGTCTGTGCAGGAGATGTCCCGGATGTTCAGGAAATATTCACCCGGCTGGGATCTGACCTTCTCCTCCCCATCAGAATCCATCTCACCCTCAGACATATGGATCCATGGAGCTGTGACCGGATTTACTGGCTCTATAAGAAATCTCCTGGAGACTGGAAAGGAATAGCTGAACACTGGGCTTGTGAGCCGACAGATGTCAGATATTTCCCCAATACAAGGATATCAGAGAATGGAAGTCTCATCATCTCCCATGTGACTCTGGACAATGAGGGGAGATACAGGGTGATTATATACAACTCTGGAAGAGTCATTATACAGAGAGATTATTACACCGTCCATGTAGAAGGTAAGTCCATCCAACCCCCACCCCCAGTCCTAGCAGTGTCCTCCCCCTCCGTGTCTTTCTATCCATACATTATATAGTAGAAGATCTGGGAGAGACGGATGTACAATGTGCTCTGCTTACTGCCCCATCCTCACCATTCCCTGGGCATTCAGATCTGCAGTGCTCAGCCCTCCTGAAGTTGCTGTGAGCTGAGCTGTGCTGTGCCTTCTGCTCGGGGCCCCCATGTGTTAGATGTGACCATTGATGGCAGTGTGACCCCCAATATACTGTACATGTAGCACTCCCCCAGCAGGGGCCGCTGGTCACCGGCTCTCCTTCTCCTGCACAGCCAGGCAACACGCATTCTCTGCTTGCATCCAAACACAAGAAGTCAGTCCCTTGGCTTTGTTTTTATGTTTTATTAGGAATAACAACTTGGATGGGGTGATGGGATATGTGGGGGCCCAACCTGAATCAAAGAACAAAAAACCAGGCCCCCCCCATGTAGAAGATATTGACCTGTCCTCCTCTCCGGACGCTGACTGCCTCTTGAATGAAAAATGCAAAAGCCCCTCCAGGACTAAGAAGTCTCAGCCCCTTAGAAAGCAGCACAAAGTGTTGTAGGTTACATAGAGGAGAATCTCCAACTCCACCATAGACACTGATTCCAGGTCTACTGACTGCAGGAACTACCAGCCCACCTGGCTGCTTCTTCACCAGCCCACCCAGCCGCTACCAAAGATCTCCCAGGGCGAGGGAAAGATTTAAGCCCAATGCTGTCTTCCAGAAAGTCTCACTAATGTGACCAAATCCTAGATACGAATGGAGCGCCCGAGACAAAGGTGTAAAAGTTGCAAAGGTGGATTTTATTCGGTAGGAAGAATAGTAAAAAATGCCAACGCGTTTCGGGGGTCAAATGGCATCCCCCTTCCTCAGGGCTATTGGAGACAAAGATAAAATAATATATACACACAATAAAGTCACATAAAAGATTCAGATAGTACAAACTATATATGCATGTATTCATATAATGTGTTAAAAGTTGATCCATCATAATTTAAAATATTTTGATAAACCGTAGGAACATAAGATGCTGAAAAAAAAATTGCTTAAACAGAGCGAATAAAATATAAAGTGTAAAAAATAAATAAAAAAATGATAAAGAATGACATAACTTTCTATTTTAAATATTAATTTATGGAAAAAATCATTTTTTATTTCATATGTATATATTTTGTATTATTCTTTGCAAGTCTTCCTTGAAAAAGGAAGGGAAAAAAAAATATATAGCTTAATTAGGACCAATGTAGGCTAAAGGTAGATTGAGTTAAATTAAATTGAATTAACAAGTGTAAATGTTAAGCTATTACTTTAAAAGCAAAACTAACATGGTGGTGATGCTGGGCAGTTTGACTGACCTGTTGTTCAATCAGTTCAGATATCTGGATGTCAGTCCATATGGAGATCTGTGGGGAAATGGAAGAATTTGTAATCACCAGACCAGCTGATACGGAGGGGTTGCAATAGGAACTGCCATCATGAGCTGCAAAGCAGCT
>BLSH010092557.1:0-17914 GCA_018402905.1 Glandirana rugosa
GACCGAACCCGAACGATTTTTGAAATGTCCGGGTCCGTGCCACGGACACCCGAAAGTTCGGTACGGACCCGAACGTTACAGTCCGGGTTCGCTCAACACTAAAAGTAAATAGTGCCCCATCTTTGGTATCAGGGGGAGGAATAGCGCCCCATCTTTGATATCAGGGGGAGGAATAGTGCCCCATCTTTGATATCAGTGGGAGGAATAGTGCCCCATCTTTGGTATCAGGGGGAGGAATAGTGCCCCATCTTTGATATCAGGGGGAGGAATAGTGCCCCATCTTTGATATCAGTGGGAGTAAATAGTGCCCCATCTTTGATATCAGTGGGAGTAAATAGTGCCGCATCTTTGATATCAAGGCAAGGGATAGTGCCCCATCTTTGATATCAGGGGGAGGAATGGTGCCCCATCTTTGATATCAGAGGGAGTAAATAGTGCCCCATCTTTGATAGCAGGGGGAGGAATGGTGCCCCATCTTTGATATCAGGGGGAGGAATAGTGCCCCATTCTTGATGTCAGTGGGTAGAATAGGGCCTCGTATCCATGGGATGAATTGTGCCCCAAGGGCCAGATAAAGCGAAGGGCCACAGTTTGGAGACCACTGTTTTAGAGTCTCATAGAGACTATGCTATGCAGGCACATGTTTCATGTTGCCCTGATTGAGTCAAAGAGACATTGCTGTGAGGAGTCCATGTTTGTGCAGCTTTCATGTTCTGCATTGTATTGCTCTGCAGTGTATGCATGCTCTTTGCCATTCTAAACTTGTTTTGTGTTATTGCTTGTAACGTTTTCCCTGTTTAGTAACTTGCATGTTACAAGTTCTCCCTGTCTAATCATTAGGCTGATTGCCTATTCTGTTAAAAAGCTAAACTCCAGTCACATAGCCAATTAGATACAACAGATGAAATATGTCTGATCTGTCAAAGGATTTTTAACTCTGTCCAGCCACTTTTGTGATACACAAACCTCTTCCAAGCAGCACAGCCAGATGGGTGACACCACCTTCTCTAATAAAATTAAGGAACACATCGGTGTCACCTCTCCACTAGACGTTAAAGTAGCAGCGGCATACTAAGTCAAAAGAAATTCTCAAATTGCACTCTCCTCCTGTCAGAACATGTGCATGCAGCCAACCCTGAGAGGCTACTAGTGGCCCCTCCTTGTCCCGGTCTAAGATCTGCTGTACAGAGGTTGACAGATGTTGATATTACCAATCAGTGGCAGTTGGTGTTTTTTTTTTATGGGAGGGGAAGGAAACAACCACCCCCCTCGTCAGTTGGCCTGCAGCACCCCCCTTATGGCGCTCCTAGGGGCGGTGGGCAGCGGCTCCTGTGTCCTCTCCTCCACTTTTGCATCATGGCGGCTTCCGCCGTGCAGCTCCTCCTTCCTCCTCCTAGGCGTCCAAAAGGATCGCCTGTCCTTTCAGCCAATCGGGTGATGGGTCTCAAGACCCGCTTCCTGATTGGCCGGGAAGAGGATCAGTGTGGTAATAGTGAATATTCATACGCTATTGCCACACAACCCTTTTTAAAGCCTATTAGAGCCTCTGGCTCTAATCACTTGATTAACCCCCCCCCCCCCATTGGAATCCATGGTCCGACGCCCTGCATGTAGATCAGGGGGCCAGATGCATGGATGGGGGGGGGGGGGCGGTGTCCGTGAGCCCCTAATGGGCCGTGCTGTTACCAATGGTTAAAGTGACTGTAAAGGCAGAAGGTGCATTCAATGCATTAAGGTAAAACAAAACCTTTTGTGTGCAGCAGCTCCCCTCAGACCCGCTGATTACTTTCCTGAGCCCCATCTCTTTCTAGCGATGTGCACAAGTGCCTCAGCCGCCTGGGACTCTCCCTCCTGATTGGCTGAGACACTGCAGTGGCGCCAATGGCTCCCTCTGCTGTCAAAGTTAGTCAGCCAATCAGGAGAGAGAGGGGGTGGGACTTAACTGAAGCTCCGTGTTTGAATGGACACACAGAAGTGCAGCTCGGCTCGGGTGCAAGCTGCTTTCTGTGGGGGCACTCGACAGGAGGGAGGGGCTAGGAGCACAGAAGAGGGACCCGAGAGGAGGAGGATCCGGGCTGCTCTGTGCAAAACCAACTGCACAGAGGAGGTTGGAGGTAAGTATAACATGATTGTTATTTTTATGGAAAAAAACAAGACTCTAGTATCAGTTTTAGGTAATTACACTATCTGTATATCCAATACAAATGTAATTATTTGTAAAAGAATACACAACTGCATTGAATTGTGTTTTCATTGTAGATTTGCCTGGAATTCTGCTTTAAATGGTTAGCAGATTTGTGTAAAAAAAAAACGGTCTATGCGGGCAAGAAAGTTAATCACTGCGCAAATCCCCCTCCCCTGGCCCCACCTCTCTTCTGTGCCACCATCTTTCAAAATCCAGCAGATGCTCTTCTAGTCTCTGCCAACTATTTTGGACCTGGCGATGACCAGCAGTGCATCTGCACACATGCCCTGAAGCTGTGTGTATACAAAGTGGCGGTGATACTCATCATTGACCTAACATGGCCACATGCCCATATAAGGTCAATGATATCACAAGCATCCCTGCCCCTTTAAGTACATCACCTGTTGGGAGGGGAATCTCAGGCCCTCATCTCACTAGCCCAGCAATGAAAGCTGACTACCAGGTTCAGAGCAAACCCAAGCCCGAACCCAAACTCATCACTAGTGGTCAGTGAGAAGAATGCTCTTTACAGTATTGGTCAATGGGAAGAACACCCTCTTTAAAGAAAGCTAAAAAGAAAGTAAGTGTGAGTGGTTCCTCTAGCTAAGAGGCAGAAATTGCTCATTACCCAAAGAACCCCTAGCAACCTTTGAAGGAACCATGGTTGAGAAAGGTCAGTTTTTCTCAAAGAAGTTTTGCCTAGAGCAGGGGTCTCCAAGCTACGACCGGAATTTTATCCAGCTCACAGCTAGGGTCAGTGGCATGTCCTTAAAGCGGTTCTTCACCCTACTGTGAAGTGGTTTCTCTAGCTAAAAGGCAGAAATTGCTCATTCCCCGAAGGACTCCTAGCAGCCTTTGAAGGAACCATGGTTGAGAAAGGTCACTCTTTCTCAACAAAGTTTTGCCTCAAGCAGGGGTCTCCAAGCTACTACTGGAATTTTATCCAGCTCACAGCTAGGGTCAGTGGCATGTCCTTAAAGCGGTTCTTCACCCTACTGTGAAGTGGTTCCTCTAGCTAAAAGGCAGAAATTGCTCATTACCCAAAGAACCCCTAGCCACCTTTGAAGGAACCATGGTTGTGAAAGGTCACTGTTTCTCAACGAAGTTTTGCCTCAAGCAGGGGTCTCCAAGCTACGACCGGAATTTTATCCAGCTCACAGGTAGGGTCAGTGGCATGTCCTTAAAGCGGTTCTTCACCCTACTGTAGCTGCTGACTTTTAATTAAAGGACACCTACCTGTCCTGGGATCCAGTGCTGTCCTCACACGTGCCAATTCTTCGCCGGCCTTTGGGTCCCAGACGCCGACATGGTAACTGTGGAAAGCTGCCTGTGACTCTCCTTGCGGCTTCACAGCCGGCTTCTCACTGCGCATTCATGAGCTGCACTGCGCTTTGTGAATAGTCCAGCAGCCACCGGAAGTGGGAGTGGGTTCCTGTCAAAACCAGGTACCCGCGCCCCCTCCCCCCAAAAAAAGTTCCAAAAGAAGAAGAGGAGGAGGCATAAAGTGAAACTTCAAGGAGATTTAATGTGCACAGCTTGAGGATTAAGGTCTGCAGAACCCTGCTGTAAAGGGAGACTCTGGTGGTGAAACTGATGTAAAGAGGATGCTAATGGGGACCCTGATGTAAGGAGGACTCTAATGGGGACACTGCCATAAAGAGGACTCTAATGTAAGAAGGGATCCCATGGGGACTTTGATGTAACGAGAGACTCTGATGGATTCCCTAATGTCAGGGGAGACTCTGGTGGGAAAACTGATGTAAAGAGGATGCTAATGGGAATCTTGAAGTAAGGAGACCTCTAATGGGGATCTTGTGATAAGAAGGACTCCGATGGGGACCCTGATGTAAGAAGGGATCCGATGGGAACTCTGATGCAAGGGAAACTCTAATGGGATCACTGATGTAAGAAGGGCTCTGATGGGGACTTTGATGTAAGGGGAAACCCAGGTGGGGAAACTGACGGAAAGAGGATGCTAATGGACAGGGCCGTCTTACTGAGCAGGCACACCTGGGCACGGCCCAGGGGGCCCAAATGCTCATGGGGCCCTATCTAGCCCAGGTGTCCTGCACTTAAACTATCCTGGTTAACGGCAGAATGCCTGCGCCGTGTAAGGGTTGTCATGGTTCCCGCACGCTGCGGACTACATTTATATGGCAGCCGCTCCTCTACCCTCTCCTCTTTGCCTCCGTATCTCATTAAGAGTGTCGCATGGTGCTTAGATGACTCACCGGATCTCCCCTCCTCCCAACTGACGTCATGCTCAGGCCCGCCCCCTGCATTTGTCAGCCGAGGAGATAAGGAGAGACACACGGTGAGTCATCTGAGCGCCAAAGCAGCGCTCTAAATGAGACATATAGTTGAAATATTTTTAAAAGAAACATACATTTTATTTGTAAATAGAAGCAATATTCTTGTATCCCCCCCTCTCTACAGCCACTCTTGTATCCCTCCCCCTGTGCATAACTACCCTCCTGTGCATAACTACCCCCCCCCTGTGCATAACTACCCCCATGTGCATAACTAGCCCTGTGCATAACTACCCACCGTGCATAACTACCCCCCGTGCATAACTACCCCTGCATCCCTCCCCCTGTGCATAACTACCCCTGCATCCCTCCCCCTGTGCATAACTACCCCTGCATCCCTCCCCCTGTGCATAACTACCCTCCTGTTCATAATCACCCCTGTACCTCTTATATCATGTCTGCAGTCTCTGACCATCTCTTGTATCATGTCTGCAACCTCTGACCATCTCCTGTATCATTTCCTCAGTCTCTGACCATCTCTTGTACCATGCCTGCAGCCTATGACCATCTCCTGTACCATGTTTGCAGTCTCTGACCATCTCTTATAGCATGTCTGAAATCTCTGACCATCTCTTGTATCATGTCTGCAACCTCTGACCATCTCCTGTATCATGTCCTCAATTTCTGACCATCTCTTGTACCATGCCCGCAGCCTCTGACCATCTCCTGTACCATGTTTGCAGTCCCTGACCATCTCTTATATCATGTCTGCATCCTCTGACCATCTCCTGTACCATGTCTGCAGTCTCTGACCATCTACTGTACCATGTCTGTAGTCTCTGACTATCTCCTGTACCATGTCTGTAGTCTCTGACCATCTCCTGTACCATGTCTGTAGTCTCTGACCATCTCATGTACAATACATAAACAAGAGAGCAGCGCCTCTAAGTGCAATACCTTCTTTAATGATAAAGGGTATAAGTAAATTTACACTCACATAAAAAATTGGATAAAAGATCGGATAAAAACATTGCACTTAGAGGCGCTGCTCTCTTGTTTATGTCTTGGTCTACAGAGTCTTCCTGCTTCGTTTAGCCGGCTGCCTTGAATTGCACACCTCCTCCGGACTTTGCCCATGGACTTCCTTGGGACTTTCTTTCCCTCTGCCCATGTCCACCCTCTACATGCCAGAGTGGTATGAGAGCTATTTCAACATGTTTTGGTTAGAGTGACATGTGAGCGCAGTGTTATTTGTTGTTATGCATTACATCTCATGTACAATGTCTGTAGTCTCTGATCATCTCCTGTACCATGTCTGCAGTCTCTGACCATCTCTTGTATCATGTCTGCAGTCTCTGACCATCTCTTGCATCACGTCCGCAGTCTCTGACCATCTCTTGTCTTTTATCATGTCTGCAGTCTCTTCTTGGGGGGGGGCTCTGGAGAAGAGTCAAGAGTGGGAGTGCTGCCAGGATGGGGGTCATGGAAGAAGTCAGACATGTGTAGTGTGGAGAGACTATATGATAAATTCAAAGCCACCAAGCTGAGCCGACTGACTGAGCCTCTGTTTCTGCACTACTTTTGGTGGCGATTTGAAAGACATCTGCACATGACCCCGCACATATATCTATCAAATCACCCCCCGAAGTCGGGCTGAAATGCCATTTTGAAACTAGTACAATTTCAAACCCGCCCTCAGTATGAACGTGGGCTTATTCTGGGGAGTAGGTGCGAAAATTGGGGCAGGCTTGAAGTGGCCCCAGAGCATTACTTTGCCCAGGGGCCCGTTAACCTATTACGATGGCCCTGCTAATGGGAACCCTGATGTAAGGAAGATTCTAATAGGGACCCTGATGTAAGGAGGACTCTAATGGGGACTCTGCGGTAAGGAGGACTCTGATGGGCACCCTGATATAAGAAGGGCTCCAATGGGGACTTTGATGCAAGGGAGACTCTGATGGGATCACTGATGTAAGGGGAGACTCTGGTGGGGAAACTGGTGTAAAGAGGATGCTAATGGGAACCCTGATGTAAGGAGGCCTCTTATGGGGACCCTGATGTAAGGAGGCCTCTAATGGGGACCATGATGTAAGGAGGCCTCTAATGGGACCCTGATGTAAGGAGGACTCTGATGGGGATCCTGATGTAACGAGGACTCTAATGAGGACCCTGATGTAAGAAGGGCTCTGATGGGGATTTTGATGTAAGGGGAAAGCTGATGGATTTCCTGATGTTAGGGGAGACTCTGGTGGGGAAACTGATGCAAAGAGGATTCTCATTGGAACCCTAAAGTAAGTAGGCCTCTAATGGGGACCCGGATGTAAGGAGGAATCTGATGGGGACCCTGATGTGAGAAGGGCTCTGATGGGGACTTTGATACATGGGAGACTCTGATGGGATCGCTGATGTAAGAGCTGCTCTGATAGGAACTTTGATGTTAGGGGAACTCTGATGGAGTCCCTGATGTAGGAGGGAACACTTATAGGGATCCTGATGTAATCAGGGACTCTAGTGGGGAGCCTGAAGGAAAGGGGACTCTGATGGGACCCTTACATAATGGTGGACTCTGATGTAAGGGAAGCTCTGATGGGAACCCTGATGTAAGGGGAGATTCTGGTGAGGAAACTGATGTAAAGAGGATGCTAATGGGGACTCTGATGTAAGGAGGCCTCTAATGGGGACCTTGATGTAAGGAGGACTCTAATGAGGACCCTGATGTAAGGAGGACTCTGATTGGGACCCTGATGTAAGGAGGCTTCTAAAGGGGACACTGCCATAAGGAGGACTCTAATGGGACCCTGATGTAAGAAGGTCTCTGATAGGGACTTTGATGTAAGGGAAATTCTGATGGATTGTCTGATGTAAAGGGAGACTCTGGTGGGGAAACTGTGGAAAGAGGATGCTAATGGGAACCCTGATGTAAGGAGGCCTCTAATGGGGACCCTGCGGTAAGTAGGACTCTGATGGGGACCCTGATGTAAGAAGGGCTCTGATGGGAACTTTGATGCAAGGGAGACTCTGATGGGATCACTGATGTAAGGGGAGACTCTGGTGGGCAAACTGATGTAAAGAGGATACTAATGGGAACCCTGATGTAAAGAAGGCTCTAATGGAGACCCTGATGTAAGAAGGACTCTGATGTAAGAAGGCCTCTAATGGGTACCCTGATGTAAGGAGGACTCTAATGGGGACCCTGATGTAAGGAGGACTCTAATGGGTACCCTGATGTAAGGAGGCCTCTAATGGAGACCCTGATGTAAGGAGGCCTCTAATGGGTACCCTGATATAAGGAGGCCTCTAATGGAGACCCTGATGTAAGAAGGCCTCTAATGGGGACTCTGATGTAAGAAGGCCTCTAATGGACACCCTGATGTAAGAAGGCCTCTAATGGACACCCTGATGTAAGGAGGACTCTAATGGGGACCCTGATGTAAGGAGGACTCTAATGGAGAACCTGATGTAAGGAGGACTCTAATGGGGACCCTGATGTAAGAAGGGCTCTAATGGGGGCTTTGATGCAAGGGAGACTCTAATAGGATCACTTATGTAAGAACTCTGATGGATTCCCTGATGTAAGGGGAACACTGATGGATTCCCTGATTAAAGTGAGCAAGAAAAGTTGGTGTAAAAGAGCTCCCAGTAAACAGTAAATATGAATATAAAAACCCTTTATTTAGAATCCAGATGATAGAATAAAGCCAAAGCATTACGGTGGACAAAGGACTCCCCCTTCCTCAGGGCTGCTGATGAATACTATTGGGTAAGGACCCTAATGTGGTCTGTCTGAGACGTGAAAATCGGATCGATGATTGTCAGAGTGTCGGCTGAGGCTTGGGAGGCAGCAATGTAAGTGGGGACACTGATGGGGATCCTGATGTAAGGATGGACTCTGAAAGGCATTTTTTTCGACCCGCAAATATTTGTAAAATATAGGATGTGACTCTTGTACTGAAAAGTTTAGAGACCCCTGGCCTAGAGAGACATTTTAATTGTCCACAGAGGCAAAGAAAAGGGAAACACATGGAAATAGAAGGAAAAAAGCAGTGTATCCCGACACATTGTTTTGTATCACATTCAACATGTAAATGAATTCAATGAGCAAAAAAAAAGGTCCAGTCAGTAGATTTATTCCTTATCTATAAAGACATTTCTTTACGTAAAGAACAGGGTAATCAAATGGGCTTTATCAAGAACATTTGGGTTGCTGTGATGTGTGACAAAATGAGGACACATTGTAGGTCGCTGTTGAGTCTTTTCATAGAGACGGTCTAAAAAAGTCTAAAACAACTCCTCGTTCTACCAGTCTACGGTAATTGGAAGTCTATGGCAATGGATGCCTTCGATTGGCACCCGTTGAGATCCTCTTCGATGCACATTTCGAAGGTTGGTAAAGTACGTTCTCAGACCAAGGACAGACTCCAGTTATAATAATATAAAATACACGATAATATCGTCTTTCCACAGATGCCACGCAAACATTCTGCTGCACACTAGGATTTCGGGGATTTTGCATGCAAATGAAGAAAGTGAGCGTAGTCTTTAGAAGTACTTTATGTACATCAACTCTTGTCCACAATATTAGCACCAACGAAACAAAGGTACAATAATCCCTTCACCGTAAGGGAGGTCCACCCCAGTTGTCACACTTTTCACATTTGCATCTTTTTTTCTTTCTTTTTTTTTTTCTTTTTAACCCATTTTGCCATCCGATGAGATTACAGCATCACGTTTTTTTTTTTTTTTTAAGTCTTTACAGTAAAAAGTTGTACATATAAAACCACAGGAATGATTCAGCCCTCAGCGTCAGTTGTCTCCACTGTCGCCATGAAAAAAAAGACGGAGGGCCCATGCAATAAAAGAGGAGGAAGAGTTCTTGTTGGCCATCGCAGCCAATCAAATTGCACTGGAAACAACGAGTAAGAGAATCTAACTGGCTACTTTAGGAAACGTTGTTCCTTTAGCTGGTTTTATGCATGAAGTCGCCCCCCCCCCCCCAACCCCCACCCCCAGATGGATGGCTTATTTCTGGAAACTCAAGCAAAGAAAGTGGAGATATTGGCAGAAACGGCCAACTGGATTTTGGGTTTTTGGCCGCCCTGGATTACGGATCTGGTTGTCTTTGCTCGTGTTGTAATAAATTAGCCCCAACGTCTTCTTTTGTCATTGGAAACCTTGAAGAGGAAGTATATATTATGTACAATTTTTTTGCATCACTCCTTAGACGCTGGGGGGTGCGATCTAAGGTAAATATTAAAAAAAGGCACTGCAATGTTTTTGAGTTTTTTAATATCTGTTCTCTTTCTATAGGTTTTTGCGGTACACAGACAGGACAAATAGATTTACCCCTACACTCATAATCACCATGACTAAGGTGGGTGTACTAATCAGTTATTTTCTTTCTTTTGTGGTGCAGAAAAAGGGCAACCGATCGCACACAGGGCGCCAACTCACCAAAACTAAACCAGGTAATGTAAGATGGCTTCAGCTCTGCTTTTCACTCAAAGGAAAGGCCCCTTAGATGCGTTTCGCCCCTCCAGTGGACTCAACCACTTGACCTCCAGAAGATCCCCCCCCCCTTCATGACCAGGCTATTTTTTGCTGTACGGCACTGCACTACTTTAACTGACAATTGCGCGGTCAAGCAACACTGTACATTAATTAAACTTATATCTTTAGTTTCACACAAATAGAGCTTTCTTTTGGTGGCATTAATCACCACTGGGGTTTTTATTTATTTATTTTTTGAAACCCAAAAAGACAAAATTTAGGTGCCGCTCAGGTAGAGAGGTAAAGTCCAACCAGACCACTGTGAGTGCAGGCGGGGACAGGGAGCCCATCCCTGCTCCAAGCTGCAGCAATGCCAAAAGGAAAAGGTCCATAAGCCGCACATCATGAAGCAGACCCATGTGCATGAAGTGAGATGAATGGCAGACTCAGCCCGTTATCCAGCCAGGCCACGCCCCCAGCGTGTTTCGTCCCAGCGTGTTTCGTATGCTTCAGGATGTGCGGCTTATGGACCTTATCCTTTTCTATTTTTTGCATTGTAAATGAAAAAGACCAACATGTTAGAAAAAAAAAAAAGATAGTTTTCCTGCTTTCTGCTATAAAACATATCCAATAAAAAAAAGGAAAAATTAAATGTGTTCATACATTTAGGCCAATATGTATTCTGCCACATATTTTTGGTAAAATCAAAATCCCAATAAGTGTATATTGATTGGTTTGCGCAATCAAACTATGGTATATATACTGGAATTGTTTTTTTTTTTATACTAGTAATGGTGGCGATCAGCAAGTTATAGTGGGACTGCAATATTGAGGCGGTCATTCTAACACTAACTGACACTTTGTGGGGACCAGTGATACTAATACAGTGATCAGTGCTAAAAATATGCACTGCCACTGTACTAATGACACTGGATGGGAAGGGGTTAACATCTAGGGCAAACAAAGAGTTAACTGTGTGCATAGCAAGGGTTTGTTTGTACTGTGTGTGGTCCTTTTACTAAGGGAAGCAATGGATTTTATTGCCTACTTTTCAGGGGGAAAAAATCCATCACTTCCTTCCTGTCAGAAAGGAGCTCCGTTCTGTTTGTTTTCATGTTGACCAGTGGGTGCCAGAGGACATCCATTGGCCAGCACCCGCTGATTGGCTTCTGCTGTGACAAAACACAGCAGAAGCGGCACACCCCCTACCTGGAAGTGCAGAATCACATATATGTATATATATATATATATATATATGTATATATATATACCTGATTCTGCACAGTGCGGCCACCCTGTAGCAGTAAATCTGCTGTAGGGCGGTCGGCAAATGGTTAATATGCTGAAACCAGAATTTCTTTTTCTGGTATGGATGGGGGGTAGTTGCGCGATTTAACCCCCAGCTTCTTATAGCTACATGATCTATGCAGTGGAATTCCCTTTACATCCCTCTCGTCCATGGGGAAATAAATCAAGTGTAATGGCCACTGTAGATAGACTCTTCTAGGTGTAAATATTTTACCATTGAAATTCCAGAAGGATATAAAAAAACTGATGGGTCATTAAGATTTCCTGCATCTACCCAAAGCTGAAGTATCCCTTTTGGGTGGAGCTATCCTATAATTATGAGTAGTGAAACAAAGGAGGAGCTAGTTTTTTTGTCATAAGTGATTTAATGAGTGTCTTGTGGTTGGGGCAAACCTCATTTGAAATGCCTGTGTCCACCATAAGCGTTATGAGCAGCTCAAGAGAAAAGGGCTTAATTGTAAGTTACAATGAAAGAGATCCCTTAAAAAAAAAACAATGTTACCAAAATCTATTGACGATACTTCCCCTTTGGACTGGTGCCAGAGACAAAGAAGTGAAAAAAAAAAGATTATAGTCACCACCGTTATGATTCTCTTCCAATACAACTCTCACACATACAAGGAAAAAAAAAAAAACAACAACATCAGCAATACGCATAGCTCAACTACTACAAAAGCAAAAGAAGTAAAACAAGTCTTAAAAAATGAGGTAGCAATTGTGTGTTCAAAGTTTGGAAGTGCATCACATTGGACTTCAAAGTAAATCACTGTAATGAAGGGAATGTTACCTCAAAACAACAGTATTATTAAAGGAGCCACATAAGGAGGAAAGGGATGACCCGAGTTTCTTCTATGCTGACATGTTTCAGAGAGAAGAGATGGGAAAATTGTTTGTAATGAGGCATTCATTTTAGGGGGTCACCAATTCTTTGTTCTTTACAGTGGCATTCATTTATTAGGACTGCCTTGTCTTTTTAATGGGATTTTGGTGGTGGGATCATTGTCTTTTATGGTGGCATTCATTTTAGAGGACCATCGTGCCTTTCTAATGGGATTTTGGTGGTGGAGTCCTTGTTCTTTACAGTGGCATTCATTTTAGAGCACTGCCTTGTTCTTTCTAATAAGATTTTGGTTGTGGAATTGTTCTTTATGGAGGCACTCATTTTAGAGGACCATCATGTATTTTTAATGGGATTTTGGTGGTGGGATCATTGTTTGTTATGGTGGCATTCATTTTAGAGGACCATCATGCCTTTCTAATAAGATTTTGGTGGTGGGGTCCTTGTTCTTTACAGTGGCATTCATTTTAGAGGACTGCCTTGTCTTTCTAATAAGATTTTGGTTGTGGAATCATTGTTCTTTATGGTGGGATTCATTTTAGAGGATCATCGTGCCTTTCTAATGGGATTTTGGTGGTGGGGTCCTTGTTCTTTACAGTGGCATTCATTTTAGGGGGCCACAACATCTCTCTAATAGGATTTTGGTGGCGGGATCCTTATTCTTTACAGTGGCATTCATTTTAGAGGACTGCCTTGTCTTTCTAATATGATTTAGGTGGTGGGATCATTGTTCTTTATGGTGGCATTCATTTTAGAGGATCATCATGCCCTTCTAATGAGATTTTGGTGGTGGGGTCCTTGCTTAGAACCTTATTTATGTTTGTATTTCTGTCCCTGTCCCTTTTGGGGGGGTGTGCTCTTACTTTCAATTGTATGGATGTAACCGGCACTTGACTAGAACAAAAAACTCCAAATCTGTTCTGGAGACTGCAATCAAATGTGTGACTACCCTTCACTTTCATGAGATTTCATCTCATCTCTGGTTGTGCCTCTAGAGTTCGGTGGTAGTCCATGTGTTCTCACCCCATTCTGCCTGCTGTGACCATTATAAGCGGTGTCTTTTCCAAGCTGCTGTACTACTAAAAATACAGTCAGATTTCTCAGCTTGGCATCACATGCAAGGAAAAAGCTAGGAGCCTCAGTAGGGAGATTCCTCCTTGGTGGACTTTAAAATATATAGGAACCACTGAATGATTCAATTTATTAGCACTATCTACAACTGAAATATCCATTTTCAGAAGTAGCTCAGAAGTTTAGTAGTGGTGGCATGGGTAACCACCCAAAGCAAAATTTAGACAGGATGGTTATATAATACTGAAATGATTTTGAGCATGTTGTACAGGATGCCAGGGAGTCCTGGAAGGCATATATATATTACCGTTATTTGGGTTGTGGTCGAGAAGTAGTTGAGGAAGTTAGGGATTCTCACCCATACAGGTAAAAGAGAAGATAAGGAAAACTTTCCAGTCTTTCCAGGAGTATTAAAGTGGTAGTAAACCCAGCCCAAGCAGATTAAGTAAATATATATTTTGAGTCCACTTTAGATAAGGAAAATAGCTAGCATACACATGAAAGGTAAAATCTGTCTTACATGCCAAAATCGTGGTGTTAGAAACTTGTCCCGGGCGATATAAGGCGCCGCCATTTTACCGTATCTCTTCCGTGTCTTTCCCTGCTTGCATTTCCGCCCTCATTATGCGTAGGGGCCGATAATCTCACGCATGCACATTAGGAACTATGTCTAGGTCTCTAAGCTTTCTTTAAATCTCTCTGCAGCTCTGCCCTCGTTCTCCACAACCCCTGTGACGTTCAGAGTCACAAGGGCGCCGGGAAATGCTTCTGAATGCGGAAGTATTCATTGCAAATATCGCGTTAGGTTGGGGCTGATGTCATCTCCAGGAGATGATGCCGCCCCAGCATACAACATGTATTTTTCCGGCAGCCTTAGCTTGCCGGAAAAAGATACACTTACGGCGCATGCGCATGTGACATCATACGGAGAAAAAAACAAGATAACACAGAAACGAAGCAGGTAAGGAGACTGTAAGAAGAGGGAATGTAATATTGATAAAAGGAGTAATCTTGGCATTTAAAGTGTGGTGCAGGGGTTTACTACCGCTTTAAGTTCTGATATGGGACCCAAAATCTGGAGGCTCAGAAAGAGCTTGGATTGGAAAGAACCTCCAACCCTGGCTATGGGTCCTGTGGTCCTGAAAGTGTTAATCCACCTGTGAGAGAGGGCTGAAAGGGGTAGGGAGTGTGTACTGTTTGGGCTAAGGAGACACTGCTGAGCTATGGGGACCTTTCTTTGAACCCATGGAGCAGGTGGGGACTTTAAATCATCTCATGGGACAAGGTTTTGCTGGGGGTGAGTCAAAGATTTGTATTATGCCCGAGGGTGATGGACTGTCATGCTGAAAGTAAGCTGGTTTTCAGTTACCCTTTGAAGGCTGGAAAACGTTCCAGCCTTCCCAGAATTATTAAGTTCTGATATGAGTCTCAAAATCTGGAGACTCGGAGAGAGTTTAGATGGGAAAGAATCTCCAACCCTGGTTACGGGTCCCGTGGTCTTGAAAGTGTTAACCCACTTGTGAAGGAGGGCTGAAACGGGCAGGAAGCAGTCAGCAGTTGTCCATGTGGTGTGGTATGGAGCAGGACACGCTTGTGTTTGGGCTAAGGAGACACTGCTGAGCTGTGGGGACCTTTCTTGGATCCCTGGAGCAGGTGGGGACTTTAAACCCTCTAATGGGACAAGGTTTTGCTGGAGGTGAGTCAAAGATTTACATTATATCTAAGGTTGGTGGACTGTTCTGCTTGTCTAAAAGTAAGCTGGTTTTCACTTACCCTTTGAAAAACAAAGACTGTTTGCTTTTACCAACATGGCAGGCTGGTGACCCGGACACTCCCAAATATCATAATGTGTATTATACAATTTCCTTGGGCAATATAACTTGTTCAATCGGTAAGATATGATAGATATGCTTACAACATGGATAGAATGAAGTTTGGCCTGGAATGTTACGACTAAGGGCTTAGTATTAAAAAAAAACGATGGGGTAAAAAATTCCTTCAACTGAATCATTAGGCAGGCATTTCTCCCACATATTCCTCATTAGGTGGCTCACTTAGACAGACTGAGCTATTCATGCAATTTTTTCCCTTAAAATACCCAAATAATAAAAAAAAACAACAACTAAATAATAAACATCCACTGCCAGGGCACATATCCATGGTGGACATGTATGAAGCAATCAAGAATAATAGACAGATCACACTTGAAAACATTCATCCCGGTTGAGGTAGGTTTGGTGAATGACCTCTGCGTACGAATTCTTGTTACAGTCTTTATCCGTCTCATAACAAGTCAAAATGTAAAACAAAAAAAAAATGAATGAAAACTACAAAAAAATGAAATATTAAAAAGTCCAACCATGCTACAAAAGCAGCAGACATCCCTGGGATATTCCCAGGAGTCTCAACAATCATCTGACAGAACAATACAAAAGAGCAGATCAGAATTATCAGTGGGTAGTGACATGAAAAGAGGTAAGTTCTCTATAAAACCTGTAGGTCCTGCCGCCAGAGGGCTTCCAGCAGGCGATTTCCGTGTAGTGATAGTAAAAAAAAAAAAAAAAAAGACTGCCCACAGTCTCTGGAAAGTAACAGTCTATAAGTGCCGCATTCTCACATATAATAATAAAAAAGTACAAAATTCTATCAAAAGGATATAAAGGGATCACAGGGTTTGGAAAAATGGAGACCTGAGATTGTGTAAAAAAAAGCTCCATCAGACTAGGCTGATCAGGAGCAGCAAGGATTCAGGACCAGCTTTAGAGAAAGATGGGAGGTGGTTCAGTCCTTGGTTGTGGCTGTAAGGCTTGATGTAAGGTGCCCCGGAGGGTCTTCTTCGGTAAAGCTGATTTCATCTGGAGTGATGGTGGACACCAGGGTTTCATCCAAAGGGCAAGATGGAGCAGATTGTTGCTGAAAGAGAGAAATGTGGTTAGTGCTTAAAGGCCTCACTTATACAACGCCTGATTGAAAGACAGTCCAAGCTTGGAGACAACAGTTAAAGCCATTATTTGCAAATGGAAGAAATACAAAATAACTATCAATCGCCCTCGGTCTGGAGCTCCATTCAAGAATTCGCCTCATGGGGTGAGGATGGTCATGAGAAAAGTGAGGGATCCACCCAGAACTACACAGGAGGAGCTTGTGAATGATCTCAAGGCAGTTGGGACCTCAGTCACCAAACAAACCATTGGTGGCACAATTTGTCGCCATGGATTAAAATCTTGCAAGGTCCCCCTCCTCATGAAGAAACATGTACAGCTCGTCTGAAGTTTGCCAATGAACATCTAAATGATTCAGAGAAGGATTGGGAGAAAGTGCTGTGGTCAGGTGAGACAAAAATTGAGCTTTTTGGCATTAATTCGACTCGTCGTGTTTGGAAGAAGAAAAGTGCCACCATCCCTACAGTCAAGCATGGAGGTGGAATCATGATGCTTTGGGGCTGTTTCTCTGCTACAGGTACAGGCCGACTTTGCAGCATTAAGGGGCCAATGGATGGTGCCATGTAGTGTGAAATCTTGGATGAGAACCTTCTTTCCTCAGCCAGAACACTGAAGATTGGTCTTCCAGCATGACAATGATCCAAAACATACCGCCAAGGCAACAAAGGAGTGGCTCAAGAAGAAGCACATTAAGGTCATGGGGTGGCCTAGCCAGACTTTAATCGCATAGAAAATTCATGGAGGGAGCTGAAACTTCGAGTTGTCAAGCAACAGCCAAGAAACCTTAAGTATTTAGAGAAGATCTGTAAAGGAGAGTGGACCAAAATCCCTCCTGAGATGTGCAAACCTGGTCACCAACTACAAGAAACATCTGACCTCTGTGCTTGCTAACAAGGGTTTCTCCACCAAGTACTAAGTCATGTTTTGCTTGGGGATCAAATACTTATTTTACTCACTGAACTGCAACTCAATTTATAACATCGTGTGTTTTTTCTGGATTTTTGGTTGATATTCTGTCTCTATCATATAAAATGCACATATTATAAACATTATAGACCCTCCATTTCTTTGTAAGTGGGCAAACTTACAAAATTTGCAGGGGATCAAATAATTATTTTCTCCACTGTATATATATATTTATGGTCGTGGCCCTCTGACCGAAGAGAGATGTGGATCACATAAACACGCAACAAGACTTACAACATAAATAGACCTGTGCCTTGGTTATCTGGTAGGTATGCCAAGAGAAGGGGGCATACCCTATACAAGTAATGGGTAATAATGGAGAAGAATGTGCTGAGAAATGTCCTGAAAAAAGGGGATGGGAGGGAGGGTATCGTGCACTGGAACCGACAAAGAGCATGGGGGTGTGGTGCTTAACCACTTCCTTACTGGGCACTTAAACCCCCCTCCTGCCCGAACCAATTTTCAGTTTTCAGCGCTGTCGCTCTTTGAATGACAATTGCGCGGTCGTGCGACGTTGTACCCAAACAAAATTTGCGTCCTTTTTTCCCCACAAATAGAGCTTTCTTTTGGGGGTATTTGATCCCCTCTGCGTCATTTCTGATCGCCGCTATAAACAAAAAAAGAGCGACAATTTTGAAAAAAAAAACAATATTTTTTACTTTTTGCTATAATAAATATCCAAAAATAAAAAATAAAAAAACAAATTTATTCATCAGTTTTGACCGATTTATATTCTTCTACATATTTTTGGTAAAAAAAAATCACAATCGGCGTTTATTGATTGGGTTGCGCAAAAGTTATTGCGCCTACAAACTATGGACATTGATTTATGGCGTTTTTATTTATTTTATTTTTTTTTACTGGTAAT